>JAJMJY010000017.1:0-162951 GCA_030569115.1 Sungouiella ezoensis
TTGATGGACCATGATGGCGGACAATTAGAAATAGGTCTCCCATCTCTCAGGTCAATGACTCTTTGGAACTCTAGATCGTTGCAAAGACCGAATATGATGAAGGTAAGAGTTGAGGGCCGCGAGGGCCGTGAGTTTTTTCGAGAGTCAGTGATTCCTCATCGTGTACAGAAAAGGAATCTTCGTGTCCAGAAGAGGATTCATCGTGTACAGACATTGAAATTTACATGTCTGATGAATAGTGACTCGAATGTTTCAATCGAAATACTGAGTCTGCAGAAGGTAATCCATATACCTCATCAGCTATTTCCACTAAGGGTGTTGGTTGACGATGGAAACTTTTACTTGGATTGTACGAAGACAGATTTTCCTCACTCTGTGCGTATAAGTGCATCCACTGGTCACACTAAGAACTCGGAGTTGTATATTAAATTTTGATTCAGATGGTATTTCCACCTATCAGAGCCCGGCCACCAAGAGTCATGATCTTAACCATCTTCTCCAATGTACACTGCTAACCTCCTTCGAACATTCACTACCTGCGGGTACCTCCAAGTCGTCGCTTTTTCCATTCGAACACTTTCTTGACTGCCTTGGACTCCATAGCTTTCCTGGTTCGAGAGGCCCCCCGCCAAAGATTCAAACCAGCTTAGGAAGTTCTAAATCTGAAACCGGTCACGTCGACATCCACACCTTTGTCACATACTTGGATCCTCTGGTGAGATCGGAAGTTTGTTTCCATTATCATTTCCCTCACCTTCGCTGATATCTGTCTGCTCCTTCCTTTCTACCCCGGAGGAGGACACACAAAAGGATGCAGCACCGATATATCTGGCTTGCAATCGTTCATCGAACCGCAATATCTGCAACAATCGCCATCGGTCCGTAGAACCACAGGCTCCTCCACGGGCTCCTCCACAAGCTCGAAAGAAACCACGGATTTATCATGCCATTCTGAATAACTGGAAATCCTAAACAGTATAGACGCTGATAGATGGTCGTACTGGCTATATTTCACTTAACTCCACGACTCAAGAGCCATGTTCATGTTGATTGCACGGCTCAGATGTGTTCACAGTATGTTCGCGCTTAAATTTGTTTGTGGCATGGTTGCAAAATCTTTCCAATTATTCTCTTACTCCTCTTAGCGCCAAGGGCACAAGCGCTTCCCAAGTCCTGTAAGAATCATCCACCCATTGTTCTGTTCATGTACGCCCAATTAGTACTTGTTTTGAATCATCTGAAAGAAATTGTTCACACTGATGTCGAATATTCCACAAGGACACAATCCCATAGTACCGCCGCCTGCCCTACCACCTCAAATCACATACCTTTACAAGGCTTTAAGAAAGGTGTTTTTTTTGTTAGTAAGGGCCCACGATATGTTAGACAACGCTGTGGAAAGGCAGGTGCAAGCAAATCGACGCTTGCCAAGTTTGGAGAACATTTCTCTTTCAATACTACAGGCATGCGAAGAATTATCACGTATTTTAAGGCAGCTCGCTGCTTCATCAGCAATTGAAAATTTACAGGGGTCCTTGAATTTTGCGAAGGTGCTTGCAATATTTGCAAACGATAGTTTAGAATATGTTTTGGACCATGAGCAGGGCTCGATTGTACTTGTACGAGGTCGTTTGGTCGAGGCGTTTGGTTTGCTAGCAAGGGCAAGCGCAAATCTAACGGATTATGTCCATGATGTCGCCAATTTGGCGAGCCTAGGCCAGCAGAATGATGACCTCAATCTTGGAAGCACAGTTCCGCAGAATGCTCTTGTAAGCACAGTTCCGCAGAATATTTTTGGAAGCACAGTTCCGCAGAATGCTCTTGGAAACATAGTTCTGCAGAATATTGACGAAGACTTACTACTGGAGAACAGAGGCCGGCAGAATATTGACCAAGACATACCATTGGTAAGGAGAAGTCTAGAGAATGAATTGACCAAGGCGATAGGTTCAGCACAGTTGGACGACGGAAGTCTAGAGCGCACTTTGTCCCAGGAGCTTCGTGGGGCAATAAACGCTGAAGGAGGTCTATTCAAAGCTTTGGGACCGCAGCTTCGAGTTGCGTCCCCGGTTACCACAATCGCTTCAACCAGTGAGTTTATCGGAGTTTCTACGTGACTTAGCACATTGTGTTCAACAGCAGTTTCCACATGTATTGTCACCATTGTTTCCACCAGACGAAATGCGGATTTACTACATCCGAACAGAATTCGATGGTCGCAATCCCTTGCAAGTCATCCTGGAGTTTCTCGTTGAATTGATAATTGGTTTGCTGAAGAGAAAGAGTACGCAACCGGCTAACCAGGGAGCCTAATCTCAACTTTTTTATATATCTTGATTCATAGTATTGTAACAAATTGTATGAAAACCTAGTGTAGGATTTTTAATTTCCTATTAATTCTTCTGCATTTCGCCACCTGATCGACGCCTGCTTATGGTCATTTTTTTCACCCATGGCCTCGTAAGTCTCAGCGCCAAAGTACCTACCTCAGAGAAAGCCCTCCATAGGTTTGGCAAGCCGCCATACTACCCTCCCGGTTCAACAGTATCAGCCGCTAAGCATCCACTGCATTCCCCTACCAGATTCCCGTAGCCATTGGCATGGGTCTCCAGGTCGACAGCCATCTGGGCGAACCCAGCCGATAGCTGCCTACAGCACGTTGTCCCTCTAGGAGAACCATCTGAGGGCCCTATGGCGTTATCGATTATAGCCCATGACAGTTTTGATCTCAACTCTGTGAACCATTCTATTATACCCAATTAATACACTTTGATCGTTCATAACATAAAGTTCCTATAGTAACTCCAACAATTATGCTAGCAAAAGCATGCTTGGAACCTTTTGTTTCCGACCTGACAAATTTAGAATCAAGAACGGCATAGACGAGGGGAGCATGTCACATTAGATGTCATTCTCACAACTATACATGTTGAGGTTTTTCCCAGGAACTACTTCTTGATTAGACAGAGAAGGTTATGTAATATACTGTACACGAATAAGAGTTATTTGTTCTTTAATGTTCCTTTCGCTTAGGTCATTTCGGGAGCCACGATGACACCATCGGTGGCTATTTTACTCCCATTGATGCCAGTTCTCCCCCACTTAAGGTCATTTCGTCCGACAACTGTTGAAGTCGTGGCTTTCCTCTTCCCATAGTAGATACCGCTATAGTATCCTCCCTATTTTCATACTTTTATAATAATAACTACGTTCTTTTGTCACGAGCCTACTAGTCAAACTATCTCATTGTGAGTGATTGAAATTTCAGAGTGGCACCGAGTGAATGACTAATATGAGCAAACTAATGTAAGACCCCGGTTATCGGCCAATGTTTCATTTTCGATAATCGATGTTTTTCCTTTAGTTGTGTTCAGTAGCTATTCCTTCTCGTAGATAGGAAGTGTTAATTTTGGCTGCGAAATCTATTTTCTGGCAGCGAAATCTATTTTCTGGCTGCGAAATACCTTCGGCTTCGATACGTGTGTACACACAAACACCAACAACCTCTCTTCTTAGAAATTGCAAGACATCAGTCACAGAACACACACAGGAGAAACCACAAGCAACCAAAGAACCTCTAGAAGCAGCAAAAGTAAGTTTCATCATTTTCCAGTAATTTGCATCACACTAACTGTCAGAACCCCATACCAGTGGTCGCACAATCACCACAACGGGAATTGAGCCGTTAAGCGCCTTTAAAACTCCCTATTTGAATTCCAGCAGATGGTCAGAGCTCCAGGGAACTGATTGTGACTCTGACTGGGAGAATAGCGGAGAGAACAATGGCTCCAACAACTGGGAGGCTTTGTATCCAAACTGGCCGACAATAGAAGCGGCGCCTATTTCTGTGAGAGAAATCAAGATTATTATGGAACGTCTAGGCGCCATATTCGGCTTCCAGAAAGACAACGTTCGTAATATCTTTGACTACTTGATGAAATTGTTGGATTCGCGTGCATCACGGTCATCACCCGAGCTTGCGTTGAAATCCATCCACGGCGACTACATTGGTGGTCGAACCGCCAACTACAAGAAATGGTATTTTGCCACCGAGATGGATTTGGAGGTATTTGAATCATCACGAACCAACCCCTATTCTTCGTCGTGGCTGTCGCACACGAAGGCTGAAGATGAGTGGTACAAAACCTGCCAGAGAATGCCCCCCCGGGATTACATTACTCAGGTAGGTCTTTACTTGCTATGCTGGGGAGAGGCCAACAACGTCAGGTTCATGCTGGAGTGTTTGTGCTTTATATTTCATTGTTGCAAAGACTACTACTATTCTCTCCAAGGTTCATGGGAGTTGAGAACGTCCGGGGTGACATTCTTAGACCACGTCATCACTCCGATTTACGAGGCAATCAAACGACAGAGGTATTTTCAGGACGAAGATGGAAGATTGCAGTTCATTGATAAGGATCACAAGTCTGTGGTCGGGTACGATGATATGAACCAGTTATTCTGGCACCGTCAAGGTCTCCAGAAGATTGTGCTGAAGAGGAAGACCAAGCTCATGAGCATGACACGCGAGCAACGTTTTCTTGCCTTGAACGAAGTGGTATGGGAAAAATCTTTCTTCAAAACCTTCAAAGAGACAAGATCTTGGATGCATGTGTTCCTCAACTTCAACAGATTGATCAATATCCACTTGGCAATCTTTTGGTTCTACATTGTTCTCAACTCTTCTCCAGTCTACACAAAGAACTATCGAATCCTGAGAGATACAAAGCCTCCTATTTCTATCAAGCTCTCTGTTTTGTCCCTTGTGGGCGGTATTGTTACTTTCATCAATATCATTGCCCTAATTGTTGAGACACTCACTGTCTCCAGGCGATGGAAGGGTTCTCGTCCAATTTTGAAGCGCCTCGTTGGATTTGTTACGCTTTTTCTAGTAACCATAATTCCGACGTTCTTACTATGCTCTGAATATCTTCCCCCAAAGGACAATTCAAGTATTGCCTTGGCAGGAGCTCAGTTTTGCGTTTCCTTCTCATCAGTTCTTTACATGATTCTCGCTAATCCCTCCAGTTTGTTCGGAATTGACAGCTGTGGTCGTCCAGCACTGGGAACGAAAACCTTCACTTCCAGTTTTTATCAGTTGCAAGGAACCGATATGTTCTCATCATATGGCCTTTGGATTGGTATCTTTTCTTGTAAGTGCATCGAGTCTTACTTCTTTCTTGCATTATCAACCAGGGAGCCTATTCGTGAATTGAGTATCATGAGATATAAATGTGTTGGTGACAGCAAATTAGGAGCTCATCTTTGCCAAGTACAGCCACTTGTCATCTTGGGGATGATTCTTGTGTTGGAACTCATTCTATTCTTCCTTGATACTTACTTATGGTATGTGATATGGAATACCTTGTTTTCAGTCCTAAGATCCTTTTACATAGGAGGCTCAATCTGGACTCCCTGGAGAAACATCTTCTCTAGACTTCCCAAGCGTATCTACTCCAAGTTGATCATAACCTCCAAATACCGGAAAGCAACACATAAGGCGCAAGTATCGAAGATTTGGAATTCAATTATTATCTCGATGTATCGAGAGCATTTCTTGTCGATCGAACAGGTTCAAAAGCTACTTTACCAACAAGTTCTGGACAACAGCCCCGAGTTAAATTTAAGGGAGCCCACCTTCTTTATTTCGCAAGAAGATGACTCTCTCAAGTCGGGATTGTTCTATACGAATTCAGAGGCACAGAGAAGAATCACATTCTTTGCTCAATCTTTGTCGACGCCAATGCCTGATATTCGTGAGATCAGATCGATGCCCGCCTTCACTGTTTTCATTCCCCATTTCGGAGAAAAGATCATTTTGACCTTGAGAGAGATTATCAGAGTGGAAGGAAAATTCTCTAATGTCACAATGCTAGAATACTTGAAACTGTTGTATCCTTCTGAATGGCGAAACTTCGTACGTGACTCCAAGATGATGGCAGAGGAGCTCGAATCTTCAGCATCTGATGAGGAAACATCTAAGAAAGAACTCTCGGATATCCCATATCATTCTATTGGATTTAAGATTGCAAAACCAGAGTATATTATGAGGACACGCATCTGGGCTTCGCTCCGTTCTCAAACCCTTTACCGAACAGTTTCTGGCTTCATGAATTACTCAAGAGCAATCAAGTTATTGCAAGATATTGAGACGACAAAAGAAGACGAGGATACTTATGATGATGGAATGTTGAAGAACATACACTCAACGGCTTTGAGAAAATTCCGGATGATTCTTTCCATGCAAAGATACCAACATTTTTCAGATGAAGAGAAAGAGAGTACAGAGTATTTACTAAGAGCTTACCCGGAGCTTCAAATTGCCTATTTTGAAGAGGAGTTTGACCTCAAGTCCGCATCATGTACCTACTATTCATGCTTGATCGATGGGTCCTGTTCTATTCTAAGCAATGGTGATAGAAAACCAAAGTTCAGGATCAAACTTTCTGGAAATCCAATCTTAGGTGACGGCAAATCAGATAACCAGAACCATGCTATTATCTTTACTAGAGGCGAATACATTCAGCTTGTGGATGCAAACCAAGATAACTACTTGGAGGAGTGCCTTAAGATCAGGAATATCCTAGCGGAGTTCGACGAGATGACTATCACCGACCCTTATGAGGATAACAGTAAGAGTATCTTAAATGATCATCCCGTTGCAATCATAGGTTCCAGAGAGTATATCTTTTCGGAAAACATTGGTATCATTGGAGATATAGCTGCTGGCAAAGAGCAAACATTTGGTACCCTCTATGCTCGAACACTAGCACAGGTAGGAGGAAAGCTTCACTATGGTCATCCTGATTTCTTGAATTCCATATATATGAACACCAGAGGTGGTGTTTCAAAGGCACAGAGAGGACTTCATTTGAACGAAGACATCTATGCTGGTATGAATGCATTAATGCGTGGTGGAAGAATCAAACACAGCGAATACATGCAATGTGGAAAAGGCAGAGACTTGGGGTTCACCTCCATTCTGAATTTCATCACAAAGATCGGTGCTGGTATGGGAGAACAGATAATTTCTCGAGAGTACTACTTCTTAGGCACTCAGTTGCCATTGGATCGGTTCTTGTCTTTCTATTACGCTCATGCTGGATTCCACTTGAACAATGTGTTCATCATTCTATCTATCCAGTTCTTCTTGTTGGTGGGTATCAATCTTGCAGCTTTAACGAACGAATCCATTTTGTGCAAGTACAATAAGGATGTTCCCTTTACCGACCCACGAGAACCCCCAAACTGCTTAAACTTGATTCCAGTGATCAGGTGGCTTGAAAGGTGTATTTTCTCCATCTTCGTTGTGTTTTTAATCTCATTTGTTCCCTTGGGAGTCCAAGAACTAACTGAACGTGGACTCTACAAGTGTTTTATTCGCTTGAGTAAACACCTTCTCTCATTTTCCTCGATGTTTGAAATTTTTATTTGCAAAGTTTATGCCCATGCATTGATAATGGATCTTAAGGTAGGTGGGGCTCAATATATTGCAACAGGAAGAGGATTTGCGACGAAAAGAGAAAAGTTCGCCGACATCTTCTCCAGATTGGGTTATGTCTCATTGAGAACCGGAGTATTCAACATTCTCTTGATCACATTCATTTCCATGCACTTGTGGAGCCCGGCATATGTTTACTTTTGGATAACCATACTTGGTCTAGTGGTGAGCCCATTTCTCTACAACCCTAATCAGGTTCAATTTGACGCATTCTTCATCGATTATTTGGATTTCTTGAAGTGGATGTTCCTCGGAACAGGAGACAACGCCATATCCTGGGCCACATTAACTAGAAGAGAGCGAACACAGTTTACTGGATTAAAGAAGATAACCAGCCATGCAACCGCTATCGCCGCCCAGGAGAGAGCCAGGCCCACGAGGTTCAACTTGATAACCTCCAGTATTCTCCCAAAAATGTTCTTCACTGCAGCAATAACCACTGCATTTCTCTTTCTCAATGCTCAGAGTGGTATATCTCATCGACAGCCAAGTAGGGCATTCCAGAGAGTCATAATAATAGCGATGACTCCCCTCTGTTTCAATGCGTTGATATTGTTCTTATTTTTTGTCATCTCGGCACTAATAGGGCCCGTTGTTACTTGGCCATCAAAAATTTCGGGTCATTCGTTGCATTCATTGTTCACAGCTTCGCAGTAATGATCCACATCACGAGTTTTGAGCTACTTTGGTATCTTCAAAACTTCAACACCAGCCAGACAACAATCGGGGCTGCACTGGTAATTATGATTCAAAGCTGCTTGGTCGAAATGGTAACCATAATGTTGTCTCGTGAGTTTCGAAACGCCGAGGCAGACCGTGCGTGGTGGACAGGAAACTGGTTAATGGCGGGGTTCAAATGGAGAATCCTTAGTCAACCTCTACGAGAAGGGGTATGCAAATTCATTGAGATGGAACACTTTGTTGCCGATTTGTTTGTGGGTCATGTCATTTTCTATCTTCAAGTTCCAATTCTTGTGATTCCACTTGCGAATACATGGCACACGATGATGCTCTTATGGATGAGACCGGGCGAATTTTTGAAGCAAAGAATTCCATCCCAGAAAGTTCACAGAAAGCAAAATTTTAAGCTCTTTGTCTCCATCTTTCTCTTTATTTCTGGACTTATCACATTCGTATCCTTGATTGTCTTGCCCAAGATTCTAATCGCAAGAAGAATAGTGAATATCGAGCCCTTTGTCCCGTCGATTATAGAGGGACTAAAGCAACCCATATCATATGATACTCGAAAGAAGGGGTTGCATAACGAACTCTATAACAAGAGCTCACGATAGAAGAAGCGTGAAATCCGGCAATAGATTGGGCAGCTTGCTCTCCACGCTCTTGAGCAAATCATCGATACTCAGACGGGAGCACATACGCAAAGCAATCTGAAAGCGTGAAAGCGACAGAAGCGCTCGTAGGTTTTCGAGAAATTGACTTGTGGTTACCACATTATTTAGAATGCCATGGGTTCCCGAGTCAATGAAAAGCTCTAAGAATTCCGGCTCCACGTCGCCAAGTTCTAGGATATCCAGCTTGTTCAATTCCAATATTGGCTTGAAAGCTCGTGCCCTGACTTCTGGATGTAACTGATCCAATATTTTCAATTTCAGCATTGCAGGTCTTTCACCAAAAGCATGGGAACCCGGGGGTGGCTGTTGTTTTGAAGGTCTATCCGGAAAGAGCTCCTCTGATACTTTCTCCACCAATCGTGGGTTTTCTGGCTGCTTCACTTTGGGTATAGACGAAGGATTCACTATCCTAGCGTATTCTTCAGGCAAAGAGTCCACGACTTCAATTGGGATCTGGCTGCCATTTGCAGATGGCTTCATTTTCTTCGAGACTTGAAACTCTACATCTCCTAGCATAGAATTGATTATCTCCAATTCTGTCTTTGCTGCCAGGTTCGATGGAGAAATCTCTAACACCTTCTCTATACATTTCGCTGCCAACGAGAGCTGGTTAAACCCTTTGGCAGCTAGCGCTTTCCTATACAAAAGCTTAATCTTTATGTTTGCGGTGGGGTTTTGGTCGAGGCCGTCGTTGCAATCGTGCATGGCAAGTTTCCACTTCATTAAGTTAATGTAGCACTGAGCACGATTAGAAAACAACACAGCATCTGTGGGGTCAAGATCAATGGCTTTGCCGTAGAATTGAGCAGCGACGTCGAATTTTTTCTCGACAAAGGCTTCTCGGCCCTTTCTCTTCAAGTCGTCCATTAAGAAGTTTGGTCCTTACTGCGATTGGAAGTTATATCGTGAGCGCACTTACTCCATCGTGCACTTCTGAAAACTTATCCATGTCCCAAGAATTACAAGAGGAGATAGAGGCGATAGAGGCCATTTATCCCGAATGTGTCGAGTCGTTGGCTGCGGAGATTTTCAACTTTACTATTCCAAATCATCGCGAGGTAACGATCCAAGTGAGTTTTCCTACTAAGTATCCAGACGAAAAACCCATCCTAATCCAGGTCATAACCAGGAATGCCATATTATACCCCGACAACAAGTATCTTGAAGAATATGTCCAGGGAGCCGTCGACCACATCTACAACGAGGGAGAAGTTCTTGTTTTCGAGCTTCTAGGAGAAGTAGATCAGTTCTTGGAGCAGTATGAGCTAGAACATGCAGAAGAAATGAAGAAATTGAACAAGAAGATCGAGCAGCTTCATGTCGAACAGGCCCAGAAGATAGAAAAACAGAAAAAGGAAATCCAACAGACTCCACCTCCAGCCCGTAAGGAGAAAGAAATAGATTATTTGGCAGGGTGGATCCAATCCGATCCGATCTTGGACCGTGGCTCCACGTTCATATCTTTTGCTAGAAAAGTCGAATCTGTAAATGAGGCAAGGCAGTACTTGGGGTTATTGACGTTAGACCGGAGAATCTCTCGGTCAACTCATAACATAAATTGTTGGAGAATCAGAGGAAAAGGAGGAGCTTCGTACCAGGACTGTGATGATGACGGGGAAACAGCAGCTGGACTGAGAATGCTACATCTTCTTACGGTATGTGTTGCTGTTTATGCTTTCGTTGACTGCCGTCAACTTCTACTTGCTATACTAACAATGCAGATTATGGATGTGTGGAATGTCATGGTCGTGGTCAGCAGATGGTTTGGAGGAACCCATCTCGGTCCCGACCGGTTCAAACATATCAATGCAGCCACTCGAGACGTGCTTCTTAAGGGTGGCTTCTATGATGAAAGCTCCAAGAAGAAGAAATGAGAGGCTCAAGAAGTTTTCTTTTTCTTCTTCTGGCCATCGTCTCCCTCCCCTTTTCGTTTCTTACCATTGCGCTTCTTTTCTTTGCTGCTTTTGCTCATTATGCTGTTGAGAAACTTACTAGCTTGCTCATTCAATTCCTGGAGGTTAGTAGTGGACAGAACATGGGAAAGGTTTGAGAAACATACTTTGGAGCTTTCTGATTTGGGCAGTTCGTTGTCGTCATCTTTTTCAATCTTCTCGTCGTCCTTGTTTGTCGTCATCGACGCTATGCTTCCGTATCCAATGGTCTGAACTTTCACAGCACTCTTGACGTTTTTCTGCACTGCTGCTCGATTTGGAAGTACCCATTCGGAAGAGTCCTTGACCTTCTTGGCCTGGACCTCTTCTTCCTTTTTCTTATCTCTTTGTTGTGCTTTCTGCATGAACTTCATGTTCATGACATTGCTGGAAAGTCCGGCCATTTTAGTTAATGGTTCCAGGCAGAATGGACTCGGGTCGAAGATACGACTAAACACCTGTACCTCCGGGGTCATATATGGGAGTTTCCAATTTGAAACAAGGGAAAAAATCGGGGCACGCTGAAGGAACATGAAGGTAACTTCCTCAACGACACTCTCCATCCACCTCTCACAATTCTTTCCTATCGATATCACCAAATCTTATAGATATACACCACATGATCGTCCTGCACATAGATGCACTCATCGCATCTCCATCACTTGAAAAATCACCATAGTTAATTTCTTCTCTATCCGCCATGAAATCCGACTTCAAACTCTCCAACTTGATCGGAACGGTGTACCGCGAAGGTAACCTCGTGTTCACACCCGACGGAAACCAGCTCCTAAGTCCGGTGGGCAACCGAGTCACCTGCTTCGACTTGATCAATAATAAGTCATTTACCTTCAACTATCAGCACCGCAAGAACATCACCAGAATTGCATTGAACAAGCAGGCAACAATGATGCTCACAGTTGATGTTGACGGAAGAGCAATCTTGGTGAATTTCGTCTCGCGTGTGGTGCTTCACTACTTCAATTTGAAGGGAGAAGTGCATGATCTTCAATTCAGCAACGACGGCCACTACTTTGCCGTGGCGGTGGACAGATTCGTGCAAATATGGAAAACACCCGACCAGGTAGAAGATAGACAATTTGCTCCATTTGTGAGATACAAAAACTACGCCGGCCACTACAACGATGTGATCTCACTTACGTGGTCTGCAGACTCAAGATTCGTCATTTCCACGTCGAAAGATCTCACGGCGAGAATCTATGCGTTGCATTCAGAGGACCAGGATGCAGACGTCACGCTCACGGGCCACAGAGATTATGTCATGCGGGCGTTTTTCAGTGATTCTCAGGAAATCATCTATACTCTCAGTAAAGACGGAGCTTTGTTTGAATGGCAGTACATTCTCCAAGACGACGACAGCGACAGCGAGAACGAGAACGAAGATGAGGAGATGAGCGGTAGCGAAGACGGGTCAGATGGCGAAAAAGAAGCAAAGTCCAAGTGGACCATTACTTCGAAAAACTACTTCCACATGGAAGGCACCAAGGTCAGATGTGCCGACTTCCACCCCACCAGCAACATGATGGTTGTCGGCTTCACCAACGGAGAGTTCAGATTGTACGAGCTTCCCGACTTCAACTTGATTCAGTCGCTCAGCATGGGCCAAAATGCCGTGGACACAGTCACCATCAACAAATCGGGCGAATGGTTTGCGTTTGGGTCGGCGAAAGCAGGCCAATTGCTAGTTTACGAGTGGCAGTCGGAGTCGTATATTTTGAAGCAGCAGGGCCATTTCGATCGCATGAATGCATTGTGCTACTCGCCAGATGGATCTCGAGTGGTGACTGCGTCCGACGACGGCAAAATCAAGGTGTGGGACATCAACTCGGGGTTCTGTCTCGTGACGTTCACCGAGCACACGTCGGCCGTGACCGCAGTTGAATTTGCCAAGAAGGGACAGGTGATGTTTTCGTCGTCGATGGACGGAACTGTCCGAGCATGGGACTTGATCAGATTCAGAAACTTCCGCACATTCACGGCTCCCGAGAGAGTTCAATTCAACAGCATGGCGGTAGATCCCAGTGGAGAAGTGGTTGTTGCAGGATCTCAGGACGAGTACGATATCTACGTGTGGTCAGTGCAGACCGGAGCATTGTTGGACACCTTGGGTGGCCACGAGGGCCCCATCTCGTGCTTGGCGTTCGGATCGGAGAATTCGGTGTTAGTATCGAGCTCGTGGGATAAGACGATCCGCATGTGGAATATTTTCAGCCGTAGCCAGCAGGTGGAACCGATTGACATTGAACATGACGTTTTGGCATTGGCGATGCGTCCCGACTCCAAAGAGGTCGCCGTCAGCACCTTGAATGGCCACCTCTTATTTTTCGACACCGAATCGGCCAACCAGGTGCACACGCTAGATATCCGTAAAGATGTTTTTGCTGGAAGACACTTGGAGGACCGATTCGCATCCAAAAATTCCGCCAGAGCGAAAAGCTTCACTACCATCGCTTACTCATTCGACGGACAGACCCTTATTGCCGGAGGAAATAACAACAGCATTTGTCTCTACGATATCGCTGACGAGGTGTTGTTGAAGCGATTTGTTGTTTCGGAAAATATGACCTTGGACGGTACCTTGACCATGTTGAACAGCAGCAAGATCACCGACGCAGGAATCTCGCTGGACTTGTTGGACAGACTGGGAGAGCACAGCGACCGCGAGGACCGAATCGATGCTACTTTGCCGGGGTCTCATCGAGGCGACCCAAGTGCACGGAATGTTCGTCCACAAATCCGAGTGACATCGTTGCAATTTTCTCCGTCATCTTCGGCATTCGCAGCCGCATCTACTGAAGGACTCTTGATCTATTCTACAGACACTACGGTAGTTTTCGATCCGTTCGATTTAGACATGAACGTCACTCCCGAAAGTGTTGGTGAGTGTCTTGCCGACAAGGAATGGACCCATGCGTTGGTGATGTCGTTTCGGTTGAATGAGCAGTATTTGATTGATCGAGTTGTGGAGTCCATTCCGGTATCCGACGTCCAATTAGCGTGCGGCGACTTACCGCAGGTTTACGTGAACAGACTACTTAAGTACTTGGGGGAGAAGTTGAATCGGGCGGACGGAAGCCACCATGTGGAGTTCAGTTTGATGTGGGTGAAAGAGACGTTTGATAAGCATGGGCGGTATATTAGTGGGCATAAGTATGAAATGGTGCCGAACTTGCGACTCATCCAGAGGTTTTTGGCGCGGGTCGGGAAAGATGTGGTGCAGGTGAGCAAGAAGTCTGGCTATTTATATAGATACTTGGTTGCGGGGGGAAGAGAAGAAGAGGGAGAGATGGAGAGCGAAAATGGAGAGTTTGAAAATGGAGTCATTCAAGAAATCGAGAGTGAAGGTGACATTGAGGAAATGGACAATGAAGACAGTGATGAAATGGAGAGTGCGCAAAATGGAGCCAACAATAGCGAAAACCTAAATGGTATGCACAGTGACACAGAGTACGACGAGTGGCACGGCATGGAAGACACACACAAGCCAGCGAAAAAATCCCCCCACCACTTCACCACCTCCGGCTCCGACTCCGACTCCGAAATGGAAAATTAGCATATAGAAATCTACATTTATTACCCTCATGTACCATGGAATAAAGTGGCCGACCCCGCCCAAGGTTGGGCTTGCCCCACCACGCACCTTCCCCATTTGGGTGGTGCCCCGTGCATGATGCATCATGCACTGGAAGAGTGATGACGCCGGTGCGGAGGACAAAATCGTCCAACTAGCCAAATCGCCAGCGGGGTCAACCTTGGCCACAGGATCCCAGAAGGAGTACTCCTTCCCCACAGCGGAAGAGGATATCAATCGCCGGCCGAATCTTTTGCACAAAAGCGGTGGCCAGAACAAAGTGTCAATTAGTGGCAGGACCGCAAGTGAGTGAGCAGTTGCGGGAACGCTGGATGCCAACATTCCACCGCAACAATATACTTCACCCATGGAAGTTACTCACCGATACCGCAGATCCAGTCACCTCGAATCCACTCATAATCAGGACACCTAACCAAGAAAAAATATTGCCTCGTACATATTCGCTGGCTACGAGTCTTATCATGCATAGACATGGAAGCATGGTTCCACCCCACCACCATTCGACTTTCTACCACGATCATGATTTTCGAGAACAACCTCAGCAGCCCCATCTTCATACTTCAGCTCCCTCTTCACACTTCAGCTCCCTCTTCCCATTGGCCGCCCTCTTGGTATCTTTTTCTGCCATCAATGGGCCCAGCTGTGGAAAGTGTTATCTGTGGGGTACGGGTGTGGCTGCATTCCCCCCGTTCAACCCCGACTTTTAGCATGACTGGGCCCTCCACCATATAACTCACCCATTCCCCCCCTTTTTTCCCACTTCTTCCCATCCCAAAGTTCCCCAATGACCAGAGATATCCACAACCACTTGCTTTTCGAGGTGGCCACCGAGGTCGCCCACAAGGTTGGCGGAATCTACTCGGTTCTCAAGCTGAAAGCCCCAATTACTGTCGCCGAGTACAGAGAGCGTTACACGTTGATTGGCCCATTGCACTACGAATCCGCCCAGATCGAGGTGGAGGAGATCCCGTTGGCCGACCCCAAGGTCAAGGCTGCTTTGGACAACATGAGCGAGCGGGGAATCCGGTGGTTGTACGGTCGGTGGTTAATCGAGGGTGCCCCCCGGGTTTTGCTCTTTGACATCTACTCCGCCAATGGCATGCTCAACGAATGGAAGTCGGATTTGTGGAACATTGCCGGTATCCCCACCCCGGACCACGACTCCGAAACTAACGACGCCATTTTGTTAGGTTACCTTGTGGCGTGGTTTTTAGGTGAATTGGTGTACCATGACAGAGACCGTGCCGTTATAGCCCACTGCCACGAATGGCTTGCTGGTGTGGCATTGCCGCTCTGCCGAAAGAGAAGAATTGACGTTACCACCATCTTCACCACCCACGCAACTTTGCTCGGCCGGTACTTGTGTGCGGGGTCCACCGACTTCTACAACAACTTGAAGTTCTTTGACGTGGACGCAGAGGCCGGCAAGAGGGGCATCTACCACCGTTACTGCATCGAGCGCTCGGCTACCCACTCGGCCGATGTGTTCACCACGGTGTCGCACATTACTGCCTACGAGTCGGAGCATTTGTTGAAGAGAAAGCCCGACGGAGTGTTGCCCAATGGTTTGAACGTGGTGAAGTTTTCGGCTGTGCACGAGTTCCAGAACTTGCACGCCATCAAGAAGGAGAAAATCAATGACTTTATCCGTGGTCACTTCTACGGCAATTACGACTTTGACTTGGACAACACGTTGTACTTCTTCATTGCCGGTCGGTACGAGTTCCGGAACAAAGGTGCTGACTTCTTCATCGAGTCGTTGGCCCGGTTGAACCACCGGTTGAAGGAGGCCGGCTCTAAAATGACGGTGGTGGCCTTCATCATCATGCCAGGAAAGATCAATTCCTATACGGTGGAGACATTGAAGGGCCAGGCCGTCATCAAGCAGTTGGAAAACACCATTTCCGAGGTGCAAAAGAAGATTGGCGAGCGTTTGTTTGAGCACTGTGCTCGTTTCCCCAACGACCACAACGTCAATCAGTCTCACGGTAATGAGGTGCCTCAGATCGATGAGTTGATTAGACCAGCAGACAGAGTGTTGTTGAAGAGAAGAATCTTTGCTTTGAAGAGAGACGGCTTGCCTCCTATTGTCACCCACAACATGACCGACGATGCAACCGACCCTATCTTGAACCAGATTAGAAGAGTGCAGTTGTTCAACAAGCCAGAGGATAGAGTGAAGATCATCTTCCACCCCGAGTTCCTCAACGCCAACAACCCAATTTTGTCGTTGGACTACGAAGAGTTTGTGAGAGGTTGTCACTTGGGTGTTTTCCCCTCGTACTACGAGCCATGGGGCTACACTCCTGCTGAATGTACAGTTATGGGAGTTCCTTCCATCACCACCAACTTGTCTGGTTTCGGATGTTACATGGAGGACTTGATTGAAAACACCAGCGACTACGGTATCTACATTGTCGATAGAAGACAGAAGTCGGTGGATGAGTCCATCAACCAGTTGGTGGATTACATGTACGACTTCACCGAGAAGACTAGAAGACAAAGAATCAATCAAAGAAATAGAACGGAGAGACTCTCGGACTTGTTGGACTGGAAGAGAATGGGACTCGAGTACATTAAGGCCAGACAGTTGTCGTTGAAGAGAGCTTACCCAGACAAGTTCAAGAATGGAAGCAACCCTTTCCTGAACTCGCTGAACTTGAAGTTGACAAGACCATTGTCGGTGCCTGGTTCGCCACGTGGCAAGGTTGGCTTGATGACTCCCGGAGACTTGGGTTCGTTGCAGGAAGCGGCCCAGTCTTTGGAGACCGATGACTACATTGGATTTAAGTTGGGCGACAACGAGAACGGCGACGATGAGGAGACTCCTTATCCATTGACGTTGAGAGGTTCCTCGGTCCCACCACTGGACAATTAATCCGTGGAGAACTAGACCTGTAACACTTTCATTAAAGTAAATATTTGTTTATTGAATTCAGCATACTTCCAAGCACGAGCAATATCTGGGAAAGAAAGAAAAGGACACGAAGAAGAAAAGAATCTTCGAATGTAAAAAGAAAACTTGAATTCAAAGACAGAAGTTTGAAAACAATACCTTTATACGAACTAATGTGGAGAGGTTCTGTGGTACGCCAATTGGTCGTGCGCGCACCACCAAGGTTGGATTCTAACTTCTCAACACTTTCCTACTACCAAATAAACTCGATCCACAAAATGGTATGTGTGCCTCCAATTTATTGCTCCAGCTCCTACTAACCCGCCGCAGTTACCCTTGTTTATGCTAACCAGCATTAAGGGCCAAGAAATCCTCGTCGAGTTAAAGAACGGCGAGACTGTCTATGGCAAATTGACCGATTGCGACTCATGGATGAATTTGACCTTGAGCGACGTCATCTTCAACTACAACAACGGCGACAAGTTCTCCAAGATGCAGCAAACTTATATCCGTGGAATCCACCTAAAATCGCTCCGGTTGCCCGACCTGGTATGTACTATTATATTCAACGTTACCCATATACTTCTACTAACAAAACAGGTGATGGATCGTGCCAAGGAGCAGAATATGATGAACATGGAGCAGAGGAACAGAAACCAGAAGAGAAGAGGCGGTTTCCAGAGAAGAGACGGTCGCGACCAGCGCAACAGCGGGAACTTTAGAGGAAACGGAAGAAGGAACTATAATGGCAACTAGGCCACAAATGTGGGTGATAGCCATTGATTGCATGAGGATCGGACGCTGACATTAGCAAGAAGTCAGCATTTTTTAGCTTTTTTTTTTAAAGCTTTTTGCTTCAAGATGTAATATACGGACTAAGCTGGGACTTTGTGCGATTGCGAGACCCATTTCTCTTTAGTGCGACCCATTTCTAATACCCATTCTCTTTATCAAACTCTTGCTTATTGCAATGGCGCCCACTAAACTCACAATAGCTGGAAATGTTCATACCGTCCTCCCTCCCGTCATAAAGTACGGCAAGTACAAGGGAAGATCCGATACCAGGGGACAGCGATGTTTGCACCCTCCTTGCAACCGCAGAGGGATTCCAAGTTGCAGATACTGCAAAGCCCTCCCTTACGAGTCTTCCAATTTGAAGACCGAGAGCAAGCCCGAGGAGGTCTCAAATCTAGCTGATACGTTGGGGCTCATTCTAGAGCTTGGGGCCAATTATCCAGAATTGCACAGAAATGGGCTTCAGATCCGGGGACGCACCATGTGGTCACTGTCGCTAGTAAAAGCACGAATCCACATGAATCGACTTGCGATCAGTTTCGGACCGGCAAGTTCAAGGATGCCACCCAAAGTTTGCTCCAGCGGGCCCAAAGACAAATCAAGACAATTCCAGCTTTGAAGGTGAATGAACTCCATTGGCAACAGTTGACTTCCTAGACCCACGACACCGTCCAACTCTTCAAATTGTCCCGATACTTGATCTCGCTAATAAGCCCATTCATGTCCTTATAGCCCTCGGAAGAATCTTGATCAGTTCCATACATCTCGATATCCTTCTCCAATAGCTTCCGGCAGGCGTCCCCATTGGAGCTGAAGATATCGTCCACAATCTTTTCTGGAGAATACTTGAGCAAAGAATGCAATTCTGGATCCCATGTGCTCTCCAATACTCTTAGGTAGAGCCTACTAATTGTAGGATCCACAATGACGTTATCGAAGGTTCCCAAGCCAAAATGGGGGTTGTCGGCCTTTGACTCACCCCCAGTATTCTGGTTCTCGGATTTATTCGCCGCCTGACCCTTATCGTCGTCGCTTGAAGTGGCCAGCCCACCCAGCCTGATAATCGGCTGGTTCTTCTGCATAACATCCTCAAATCCTGAAAAAACCGTTTTCCGCTGGAATTGCGGCACGTTGAATGAGCGAGAAGTGGCATCCGCCGAAGTGGAGAATGTCAGCATCGACCCATTCAGAGCAGCATTTCCACTATGTTTGGAGTCGTCAATACGCAATTGAGTGTGGAACTCATAGTCAGAAGGGAGCTCGTCGAGTCCCAACGTCAAGCTCAAAATCGAGTTGATCTTGGCGTCCTGGAGCAAGTACTTTGTTGTCACGGGCTCATTGAAGTTCAAGTATTCCGACAAGTTCAACCTGACCAGCCCCAACTCCACCAGATTGAGGGCCGATTTGGACTTATCGGCCACAAAGTACACGCGCAAATTCAAAAACTTGGGCCCAATCATGGCGTCTCTCTTCCTCACAGCAAACTTGAGGTTACATGACATCTTATAGTTGAAGAAACACTTGAAGTTGTGGATCTTGCGGCGGGAGGTCCGGACGTGGATATTTCCCGACCTGGACGACGACACAGTGGCCGAAGAGTCCTTGGAATCCGTGGCCAGCGGTTTTTTCGTGTTGGAGACATCATCCGAAGACCCGGCAGACGAAGACTTGGTCACTGGTTTAAGTGAGCTGATGGTGGCTCTCAATCCGCTCTGGTGGCCGTCGCCGATCAACACGTCGACGTAGCAGTAGCCAGAGGTGTGCGGGATATTGGAGAGTTCATTTATGGCGAAGTCTAATGTGAATCTTGGTTTCTTGCTAACCATGGAGTAGTTGCTAATGTAGAGGAGCGAGGGGATTCTGGGGTACAGGTATAGGAGGATGGGAGGATGGACTGAGGGTAGATAACAGAGATATTAGAATAAAAAGAAGAATAGGGTGTAGATTGGTTGAAGAAAGAGAACCTTTTAATGAGAAATGTACGTGTTTTCTTCTTGTCGATGTTGTTTTATTCCGATTTAGGTGGGTGGTGATGGAGTTGCTGGTAGGATTTCGCAACCTTGGTGTGGGTACTTGGCGAGTACCACTTGGGAATTTAGTATCGTCGAATGCACAGAAAAAGTCAGGCTAAGAGGTATGGGAAGAAGGGCTTGGGAAGTATAAGGAATTTTGTGAAAAATCGGGAAGGGCATGGAGGAAGGTTTGGGAGGTTGGTTGACTTATCCTATACCTAAAGTGAACTTAACCATGGCATATGTTTTGGCACTCAATACTGGGGGAACGATTTGAATGCTTATTTCTTTGTCGTGTATGAAATTATTGGATTGGAATTACTTCGAGTTTTATGTTTCTGGTGACTTCTCATTTTGCTGGTATCTGTCTTACTGGCTGCGAATACCACGAGCTGTTGGGGTTCTTAGGGAGTTTAAACGGGCTTTTCTTAGGGTTCTTAGGAATGTACTGGACTGGTTTAGGGAGGCTTTAATGTTTCTTAGCGCACTGGATGTCATTTCTTAGGAGTGCTTCTTTTTGTCTCAGATTCATTTGGCCCTGGAGAGGCGTATGAAAATGGGACAATATGGAATGGATCTTGTTGCAACATTTCAAAATAGTTTGTGGAAAATGATACAATTACCACACACCCATTATTTGAACTAATTTTCCGTGAAGGGCTTACGAACTCTAAGGTGATACCTGTTCACATCACCAATGGGGCACATTTCATCACCTATTGCCACCATTCATATCACCCAATAAGAATCATCCACAAACGAAAGTTCATCTCATTGACAACAAACACAAGTGACATCAACCATTGCACCATTAATTACTTTGTCCACTATACCCCAAAAGCTATGTGTAGATAGAAAGTCTGTAACAGTCTCTCATCACCAACCACCTCTGACGTTATCTCCTGGACTCAAACTGCTACCTCCGGCGTCCCAAACTTTTCTTATCCCATTCCGTGGTCGGGAATCTCAACCTCCACATTTCACATTTCATAATCCTACAGGATAGTGACGGCCATGTAATTGACTAATGCTCATTCCAATAGTACTCATTGCCATAGAGTTGGCATTCTAGAACCTCTAGACTATTCCATACTCTTCGAAGTCTCACCTTCCATTCTACTTTTCCTCTAGTATTCCTTTAATGTCTACTTATTTCAAGATTCTACTTTCCACTTGGTCCAATTCTCTGGTTACCCAGACCTCTGCCCTCCACTTATTCTTTCTCTTTTTGACTCTCTATTCTCGTCTACATGACTGAGACTCGCACTCGATTACACAATTGGCGATAACCACCAACAACTTGCTATCCCCACGGTTGGAATCACCGTCACACAGTATTTATCCACTGCCTACCTATCTCAACTCTAACTTCCTCTTCCTTCTTCCCCATCCCTTCTCCATTCATCCTAACAGACATCCATAGTTCCTCTGTATGCAGTCGGAACACGGATTCCACAACTAGTCTCAGCTCTCCATAGCATTCCTCTAGTTGCTTTTGGTGTGGCTATTCAATTCGTGGTTACGTGTTTGCTAGTCGTCGTATATTCCTCCTTTTGAATTTTCAGTTGGCCCCGTTGCTGGTTGCTATTTCAGCCTCACCTAATTTCATTTCCATTCACAGGTATCCACCAATATTTCTTTACTGGACTAACTAAACTCTGCTCCGCCCCCCATGGCCACCACAACCGCTGCTACTCGAACAATGCAGTCGCTGGATCCGGATACCCTGAGTATCGCCCATTTAAAGATGCTCTCATTGTCTGCTCCCGGAGAAGCTATAAAGTTCCGCTTCATCCAAACGTTTTTGTCCCAAGTGTTGAATCTAGACTCCGACAAAGGTCTACTAGAGGCCTCTGTCGGCAATCTTCCCGCTTCATTCAAAGAGAAGCTACCTCAGGAACCTCTACCACAGATTGCAATTCCCAGTGACCTATGGCTAGTTCCTGAGATTGTAATCCGCAACTTGGACACCAAAAGTGCCATTTTGCGTGAAGTCAACACATTGCTTCTGCAGTATATTGATTTGCTCCAAACAAACGGGCTTTTTCTTATAGACGAAGCAGCGATCTCGAATTTGGAGAAACGAATAACGGATCTCCATCTCATCGACTTCAACCAAAAGCAAGCGTTCAACCACAAAAATGAATCCGAACTCCACTTTGGCTCGGTTTATGAGGCTGAGGAGTATGAGGAGAATGATACGGAGCTTTCCTCGATATTTCTGCGTCGCTCTCTGAGCGGAAACCTGATGTCGAAGATTGTTTCTAGATCCACCACCGGCACCACCAAGAATCTGCATCGTCTCTCGAGTCTCTCTCGGGACTTTCTGTTGCAGAAGCGGAAACTCTCGTCGTTTTTGGGTCAGCATGCGCTTGTAGAGGACGACAAGGAGACAACGCAGCCTGCTTTTCCTCTCCAGAATCTGCCAATGTTGAATCCACTGGTGCAACTTCCAACGAACCACAAGGATGGAGATTCTGGCACCCCGATAGTTGCCAATGGCAACTTTAAGTCTCGTATTTATTCCAAGATCAAAAAAAGACGCGAGCTGGCCGCTTCTGTGGCTTCCACTGCAACCAGTGTTAGCAGCATCAACAGCAACCCTACGGGTCGGCGCAAGTCGAGTGCGTGTGATATCGATCCCAAAGCTCCCAGAAAGGAAACATCGTCGGTGAGCGAATTTCAAAAAGTAGAAAATCAACGGCGAAAGCACGAGTATTACTTGCAAATAAAGCTGTTTGGTGAACTCACCTGGTTGATCATAGGGTTTGCTGGGAAATCTGGGCTGCGGGCCAACTTGAGTCGGCTCATGGAATTCATCAAGAACTTTGCTTTCCGGTTTATTCTAGTCGACACCTACCAGATGATAGTGGATTATGGCCATTACAAGATATCATGCCGGAGGTGGAGATAGATGAAGGATGAAGAGGATAAAAGGAGAGAAGAAATGGAGAGAAGAAATGGAGAGAAGAAATGGACAGATGAAGTAATGGAGAGAACTAATGGAGAGAAGAAATGGAGATATCAAGTATCATTGCGATCTCCAGACCCATCCTGATTCACTTGACTCCATTCTACGGCTGGTCCTTTGTACAATTAATTGTATTATACACTTCATGATCCCTTACTTGCAAGTGCTCAACATTTGCAGAATCACAGTAAGGAGCTGGTCGTTTTCGCACGCAGCAGCAACTCTCTCCTTGTCGTTCAACTGCTTATTCACCTGATTCTCCGACTGATGCGTTCCTTCCTTAATTAAGATTCTGATGCGGAATCTTGGTGGTAACGATCTCTCGAGTCTCACCCGGATCCCGAGTCCAATCAACGTAGCCAACGAGCAATGCGTGATGGTGGGGGTGATTCGGATCAACACTTCCGACATATCTGTGGCGCTGTTGGCTCCGTGGGTGACAGAAATATCTGGTAAGTTGACCACTGCCAACTGGGCCAACGTCAACGGATGTTCTGGGTCGGAAATGCTGGAAATAAGATCGAAAATCTCTTGGGCATCGATATCGTCTTCGACTTCCTCGTCGAGCTCATCCTCTGTGGCGTCGGTGTCGTTGTCGGAGATAAGTTCTGGAAGTTTTGATGAAGTGTCGACTTGAGGTTTGTATCGGAGAGAAAGCAGGATGATTTTCTCCACAAGCTCCTGTTTTGGGTCTTTAGGCTTGGTGACATCATCAAGACGAGTCGGGAGGTCCGCCACGTCGACGACGGTGGGGTTTGCGTTGATGGGTTCAGACATCGATAAGAAATAGATGAGTAATGAGCAATGTATATAGAGATTGAGAAAGAGATCGAGCGATTGAGAAATTGACAGAAGCAGGAACTGAGATGGAGGAGATTGAGATTGATAAATGCCTTATAAAACACGAAGGGGAAAGGAGAGAATGGAAAAAATAGAACAATGTGAAAACGTCAAAATCTGAAATTTAAAGCTATACTTTCAAAACTACCGAAATTGTAAATCCATTTGTCTCCTAGTTCCCTCTACTCCATCTCTAACCTGCACTCTCAATTCCACAACTCCACCAACAACATGGAATTTTACCCTACTTGCCAAACACAGCAGTTGGCCCCCATCATAGCTCTCAGTCTAGGCGCCGGGAATCACCAGCCAATTCTCAAAAAATACTTTGACGCCCAAAACATCGCCGGGTCAGTTTGGGACAACTCCATACTCAAGAACAGACTACTGGACAACAAATATATTGTCCAATATCACCAAACAGAGAGCGACATCGCGGCAGCAATCGCGCATTACAAGACCAAAGTCCCAGGCTCCAACTGTCGGTTGTCTCCATTCAACGTAGACTCCGATATCTTCCCCAATGGCATTCTCTCCACCAAATGGTTCTCCAAGTATGTTCGGGAATTGCCGTTTGTGGCCATCTGTGTGTATCACTTGGGGGACTCGAGCGGTGATCAGGAGCTCGGGGAGGCTCTTTTGGATGCCCATACTAGATATTCCGAAGTGGGGGTGCGGTTTGTAGCAGTAATTCTATCGTCTGGCAAAGAGGTGGGAGCGTACGCGGAAAGAACGGCATTTTTGCGGCAACTTTCAGGGCTTGCTCGCCTGTCGAGTCTTTTCTACTTAAACACAGACCCCGAGTTCCTCGAAAGTGACTGTGACTTGTTGACCACAACGCTTTTCACCAACTTGAGGGCCCCGGCAGTTGACTTCTACTCCGCCATCGAACACAAGGTCCGCCAGCGCTACAGGAAGTATTACACGTTTCCAGCGGCACATGTGGACACGAGAATCTCGTTGGATCCCAAATTCTTGGAGATTCGCAACTCGATCAAACAGGCTATGTTGACCCAATTAATTCATCCACACAATGTGGAGTCAAGCCTTTCAATTTTGGAGGTCTCCTACGAGCAATTGATCTCTTTGGTCAGAGACCACATGCCTGAATTTGCCTTGGACTCTGTTTCTGACCATGATACCGAATTGTATAAGCTGTTCAGATCGTTACTCGACATCATAGCCATCCACCTTATACGTGGATATATATCGATCGAGGAACCAGTAGCTGCGTTGAGAAAGCATGATGCACACATTGCTAATGTTTTGGATGCCGTTGCGCTGTCCAATGTGGACCAGTCCATGTGGGTTTCCATCCAATATCAGTGGCTAGCAGAGCTCATGCAACAGGTGCCGATTTCCGTGTTGGCCGGTTTGCACAAAATTGCAAAGAGCAAGAACAGAAACAATCAGAAAAGCATCACCTACTATGGAGGTATTTCTTTCCACGATAAGTACGTTTCCAGGATAGTGACTGAGCCCTCGTTGCTTTTCCTCAAAGCAGCAAAAAATTTGGATGTTGTACAACTTTCAACTTCTCCACTCGCTTACTTACAGGCCTTCTCCGACGATACTAGTGTGCGCAAGTACAAGATTCTGCTTCTTGAAGCTGCAAGGCTGCACCTGATCCAGGGTTTGTCAAATGGCAAAGAAGGTCGCCTTAGATCCCTCCAGAGCTTGGAGTGTCTTCTTGAATGTCTCATAGGTGATGAATACGAGAGTCTTGGTGAATATGCGAATGGCGTTGTGCATTATAGAAGAAGTATCAACGGCCAGAAGGATTCATGGGACTCGCTAACTGGATCTGTTACTAGCAAAATATTGGCAGCGTTGGCTCAACTTGATGACAAGGAAGGTTATTTAAGAGAAGTTGCGAAGTTATGTCTTTTGAAGTGCAGCAATACCCGAAGACTTCCTCTCACAGAGATTCAACTTCCAGAACCTCTGTACGAGGTCTTGGTGAACAATGGAAGGTTCTTGAATATCGACTTGTTCGTATTCGAGCAGAATTTGCGAACTGAAACGCATGCTTTCGATACCATCGTATCACAGTTTGTTTTCGATACCAATTTTGATTCTTCATCGTTGCAGAGGTTATTCCCCAATAGCCAGATTCAATTTCTCGTTGATAAATTAGAGGTGAGTTTTGCTAACCAGAGAGTGTTAACCATAACAGAAGGACACTTCAGTGATATAGACCTTCAAGTTTTGACAGTCGATCTGGATGAGCTTGTGCTACGTCTAGGAGAGTTGAGAAAGAGGAAAATTCTTCAAATACAAGACGTAGTGAAGGACTCTGGATGGTATTCCATTGACGCAGTCAAAGTTCAATTGAAGGTGGTAGTGAAATCGCCCAACGTATCGATATCCTTTCTCCAATCTGAAACTCATGCGTTTGATAGTCAGCAAATTGTTCATTCCAAGAACGTTTACAAAGAGAAAGACGGTAAATTGACTTCTACATCTGTCCGAGTGGACTCTCACGGAGCAAATAAGATCATGGTTTTGCCTTATAGACCAGACATTAGCATGAAGATGTCGTTCCCATTTGCAACGATAATCGTTGGAGAAAAACTCGACATACTGTTTGAGATCTCACATCGGAAGGTTCAAGCACAAAGAATGAACTTTTCCTCGGTAACATTGCAAGCACGAACAAAAGTGTTGGAGAATGAAGTCGAAAAGGATGACTTGCCTGTTCAGACAAGCTGGGAGCATTTGAAGGACGACGAGCCTTTGTCTATTGTTGAAAACATTGCTTCAGATCAAGTTTCCTTCACTAAATCCTTACGCATGTCGATTAGAAAGCCGCCTAGTACGCTGTCTATGCAAAGCAACATGCACATCGTTTTGGAAATCCAAATGTTGGTCACTGAATCATCAGGCGTTGTTTCTGTCTATGAACTTGAGACTTATCTGTTACCTATTGTCATTGAGCCGTTTGGCACTCAACTCGCTGTGAACCCTAAGTGCAATGCCAACGGCGAATTGGAAATGCCAAACCCCTTCATTCTTGGAGTGGATTCAGGAAACGCCAGCAGAGACTACTCCATGCCTCTGCCTTCCAGAGCATGGCGAGCCAACATAGCCATTGCTGACACGTTGAAATTGATCGAAGCTGGAGATATGGAGGTTGTGAACGCATATATCAATTTCAAGAGCAAGAATGCTGAGATCATCGTGGAGCCCATCGAGAATGCATTAACCACCAACGATCTGGTGAGCCAGCTCTTTGTCACGAAGAGCAAGCACCGGTTCACCGATAGAAACGTTGCGGTGGTTGCACAAGCGGTGTTTGAATGGAAGAGAAAGGGAAATGATGTCGTGAATATCTACGAAACAAATGAGTGGGAGCTCCCGCTTCCGTTGCAAGATCCACGGATTTTGCTTCAGATGAAGGAGATTGATGACGGGAGTATGCAACTTGTCTACACAATAGAGAATCCTACACCGCGGATCCTCACGTTCACCACAATATTAGCTACGGACGAAGCAGCATTACAGGGAACCAATTGGAAATTCGATACTTCTCAGAATCTTTTGCCCTTGAAGCAATCGGCATTCCCCGTCTTACCATTCAGTCATTACCAAATGGTGTACCGAGGTAGTTATGAATTGGACGAAGAGAACCAAGATATTCAATTGCCTCATCTACATGTGTACGATGTCAACTACAAGGTTAGCTTACCTACGCTTCCCCTTGATGACAAGGTGATATCGGAAAAACTGGCATTGTACATTAAAGGTACATAATCATGCACTAGTTGGAACACTGGGTGATTAGTTAACGCCCAACAACTCGACATCAAACACCAATGTGGCGTTTGGAGGAATCAAGCCTGGGAAACCTCTTGGGCCGTAAGCCTCGTGGCCCGGAATGGTCAACTTGGCCTGAGAACCGACCGACAACTTTGGAATACCAGAATCCCAACCCTTGATCACCTGACCAACACCGATAGTGCACTGGAATGGCTTGCCTCTGTCACGAGAAGAGTCGAATTTCTTGCCGTTCTCCAAAGTTCCAGTGTAGTGGATAGTGACGGTGTCACCGATCTTTGGGAAGGTCTTTCCGTCACCTTCCTGCACGATTTCGATCTGGGTAGTCTGAGGAGCGGACATTCTTAAAGAGGAAGTAAGAGGTCTATTGAAATTGCAAAACTTGAACGATTGATTGACAAGACGAGTTCTGCAAGCGAGCATTTGTGAGTGTGGGAATGTCCAGCGAAATTTATAAGGAACGTTCGCTGGTATTGTGCAGGAGCGAGCTTTGGCTGACTTGCCTTGTTGCAACCAACAAATTGCAACCAATGAATTATTGTAGAGAGGGGCCAAGGTGGCCCATTCATGGTGCAACATCTTCGTATCAATAATGAAATCGGAACACGGTCCCATAATCATTCCAGATGCCCAAAATGGAGTAGCCTTCCTTCTTGAGCTGGAGCAACTTCTTCCAAAGATCCAGCTACTTCTTCCAAAGATCTGCCAAGTCTGGCTGCTCGAGAATGGGAACAATATCAGGCCTTCGACTGAGCTTCTGCCATATGCGCGGGCATTTCTCTCCACGATACATTGACATTTTTGGCCACGGTGATGCCCACCTTGAGTACTCGATAGAGTCGAATCTAAGTATCCGCGACTTAGGTATTGCTCTGCCGTGGGTCTTCTCGAGTATGGGCCCAGGGCCTTCAGTTGGAGTTTCATTTGTTGTTCTCTGGGTATTCGCCCACAGCTGAACTCAAGGACCAGATAGGACGACTGCGCGAACCTGGGAAATGGTTCCCCTAATCGACAGCTACTAGCCCTGGCTACTTTATTTTTACATGCTTTTCACTGATACCAAATTATTTTGTGTTGGATTCGATTATCAGTGTACATAATTGAAATGGAAGTTCCAAAATCGCCAGCAAGTCCTTGAGGAATCGCATGCCCACAACCTGGACTGTGGAGCCTCAACCTTGATTAATTTACCAGCCGACAAATAAAGAGATAGCAAGGTATCTGCACTATCGAATGGTTGAAGAAAATTTGGTACTTTCAGAGAGCCCCTGGTCCAATTTCAGTTTAGCTTGATGTATGGGTTACAACTGCTTCGATTCCATTTAATACTAACTCATTCCGTTCTTTCGCCAACATCTTTTTGATTTCCCTTCTCAGAATCGTTCTTCCTCTCAAAACCCTCCCTCTCAACTCACCTGCAAGGTGGATCAGCACCAAATTGCATCATTACCCAAACATCGATATGAGGTCTGGAAACTCCATTAAAGAAGAAGTGATGATAAGAAGTACTTTCCCTCCTACCTTCACCACTATATCAGCATTGCAGAGCAAGATATCACACTCCAGGCATCAAAATCACCCAATGCAGAGGAAATGCAGGGTTAAATCGCCTTCACCACACATTAGCAGAAATTGGAGATGTTGATGATGATTGAGATCTCTGAAGTATGAGAATGTGGCCAAAACCACTGCCAACGAAATAGTGGATACAAATAGACATTCTGTGGCGAATGAAAAGCTTATTAAACCCGTCATTGTCGTCTACGGTTGAAGTCTCGGACCCCACCCACTACTTTCACACAAGCGCTTAATTGATGCCACGGTTTCAACCAAAGGTACCGTCCCCATCTTTACTCACCCCTTCTCAACATCATTCATTTTCTTCCAGACGGTGTCGATTCTCCAAATATTCCCACTAGTGCCGAATCTCCGCCGCTTCAAGTGCAGTCCCTCCGATAGCAAGACTGAACAAGGCTGTGTGCACCACACTGGAACCAACTTCCGAACTACTATGCAATGGGTTGCGACGTCAAGGTGGAAATAGATAAGTCCGACACAAGCGGAACGTTCACAAACTATGATCTTATCTCCGGGGTGATAAAACTCACCACCACAAGTTCCATTTCGTTGGCGTACATTCAAGTCAAACTTGAAGGTATCTCCACCACCGAGTTGACCATTCCCAGGAGCCGTCCGGGAAGAGATAGAAACAGAGATAAAAAGGACAAGTTGCTCCAAGATGTGCATAAGGTGCTCTACGACTCTCTTATAGTTTTCCCTCCAGAAAAGATTAGACTGGTGGCTACCTCTAAAGAGTTCACCTTGGTCCCCGGAAACTACACCTATCCCTTCGAGTTCAAGATTCCATTGAACAATGCGTGTGCCAAGATGACTGGCTTGACCAATAAGATCCTGATCAATAAGAAATTCGATGTGGTGATCAACAATGGTAACTTCAACTCCACGGTGGTTAAGAATGCTGCCAACAACTATCTCCAAGCATACACCAATCCGGGGGCACATCAGAAAACTCAGCAGAGTAAGAGCCAGTCCATGCAGCAGCAGGATTATCATATTCTGTCTCAGCTACCTCCATCGCTCGGAAATGCCGGTGATCCGGCCTCTGTGCGCTACTTTGTCAAGGTTACATGTAAGAGATCATCTTTTCTCAAGATGAACCTTCGTGCATTTGATCCGTTCAAATTTCTTCCATTAGATTTAGACCTACACAATCAGCCTCTTGTGGAAGGAAGGCTGTATGAAGAGTACCGAGAGGTGTTCTATAGAAAGGATATGGTGTTCAGGGATCGATTGCCGGAAATTGTGGGGGTAAGGCCCGATCCAGTGAAGGCGCTTCCTATGATACCTGCTGCACCACCCAAGCGGGGTTTCATGTCGCTATTCTCTTCGCCATCTCCTCCTGGTCGTCCCATTCAAACTAGAACACCCAGTGGCTTGGAAATCAACACAACATCCGTCCCGTTTTCGTTTGAGGTGCGCTTTGGATACCCGGCATCGGTTGTTCCCTTGCAGCCTCCAACTTTCCGGCTTTTCTTCGTTACCGATGTGAATCCCTCAAAGTATTCTTTGGCACAGTATGAGAAACCAGACGAGTCAAATGGACTTGGAGTCATCTACTTGCAGCGGCTCACGATCGAGCTCAAGTCCTCTACCCAGATTTCTGCGTTGGAGTCTGACGGCGCCTTAAACGAGATTCACCAAGCTCGTTCGGAGCAGCTGTTCCAACTTTGCAACAACACATACCAAAACCTACAATTCGACTTGAAAAACGCAAAGCGTCTGAAATCTTCGTCGGCCAGCAGTACAGGATTTGTATCAACCGGGACATATGAGCTCGAGATTCCCCGCAAGTACTTTGACAACTGGGACATTCCACACAATCTAGCCCCCACATTTCGGACTTGCAACATCGCTAGAACATACAGTCTAAGTATTGTTGCCGGGGTGTCGAGCGAAATGATCTCTGATTTCAACAACAGGGTCGAGGTTGAGCGCAAAGTCAAGTACGTGGACTTGTTCTGTCCTGAGGTGAAGGTGAGGAGCGGACTCAAACTCACCAGCACGCTACATTCCAATGCTTCAGGGACAAGCGTTGGACGCAGCGATAGAAAAGGATCGGCTGGACCTGAGTGGCAGCCATCGCTTCCCAAGAGACCTTCTGTACATTCTGTTCCAAGCGAGAAGGGGTCCGCCAGTTCTGGTGAGGATGTTTTGCGGCTTCCTACCTATGATGATGCTGTACGAGAGAGTACATTTCAAGACAACAGCGAGCACTTTCGAGCCCGCCGGCGGTACGGAGGGTGATACATAGGAGCTTTACTGAAGGCTTCAATTCGTTCCAGTGGAGCGGATTTTCATTTCATGGCCAATGAATGATTAATATGCCAAGCAAGCTTCGATTTGCTGCTTCTATGCTTCTGCTTCTGCTTCTGCTTCTGCTTCTTCTTCTATTATCTGCTTCTCTTATCTGCTTCTCTTATCTGCTTCTATTATCTGCGTCTAATTTCTGCTCGTATTTTCTCTTACATTTCAACTTTTGCGGGTTTTTTTTTGACCTCATGCGTTCAGATTGCGTTTGCTTCTTACTTTTTCAACATAGCTGTATATTCTATCAATCTGGCCAATCTATGCATTACGCAGCCGTACAGATCTGGACTTGCTACTGGCAAGCGAGTCAACGGCTCCTTCCTGCACATAGAGCCTACCTCCTATCAAAATAACTTCCTACAAACGGACACCCCACTTGGCCAATTCGACTACAAATCCCTCCTCCACCACATTCCCGTCATATAAACCCCCACCCCGATTTTCCTCCTAAAAAACCGACGTTTCCCTCCGCAACTCACTCAAATCAGGTTTTGTGTCACGTTTTGCCATTCCGCACTCTGAAAAAATTCAGAAAAAATCACTGGTATAGACTAGCTCGTTTGCCAGAATCATTAATAACCGGTGACCATGTCTGAATCGAGCTTTTTCGTCCGTAACAAAACAGCAATTGCTGTTTCTCTCTTGGCTGGTGCCTCCGCCGTCGGAGCATACTACTACTACTCGCAACATGCCAGTGAAAGTGCTGCTAGCGAATCTTCACCCACCAAGAAGAAAAAGCCCAAGTCGAAAAAGAAAAAGGCCGCTAAGGACGACGAGAAGCCTTCCGAAGAAGCCGCTTCCCACGAGGACGAGAAGGCCCCATATCCTGTCAATGCCCAGGGGTTGCCAGACATAACCGAGGAGGCCGTTGCCCAATTGGCCGACAGTGAAAAGGACGAATGGGCACTTGCATTGAAGAAGGTCGGAAACGACAAATACAAGCTGGAGAAGTACGAGGAGGCCATCACATACTACACTGCTGCTTTGCAGGTGAAGGAAGACCCCGTGTTCTACCTGAACCGATCTGCGTGTTATGCTGCGTTGAACAAGCACAAGGAAGTGATTGCCGACGCCACTGCCGCCATCAACATCAAGAGAGATTACGTAAAATGTATTTTGCGCCGGGCCAACTCCTACGAGGCGTTGGAGATGTACCCAGAGGCCATGTTCGATTTGACAGCGTTGACTATCTACGGAGGCTTCAACTCGAGATCGGTGGAGGAAGCGTTGGAGAAGGTGTTGCAGAAGCACTCCATCAAGCTTGTTGAGGAGAGTTTACGCAACAGAGTGCCTGAGTTGCCCTCTGCGTCCACCATGGGGTCGTTCTTTGGTGCCTACGTGACCGAAACCTCTCCCGACGGCATTTCTGAGGACTCCATTGGTGCCGACAAGTTCTTGTTTGATGCGTTGGCTGCCATCAATGCCAACACCATCGAGAAGTACGACGATGCTGACTCCCTCTTCAACCAAGCCGTTGCTGCTTACGAAATTGACACGTTGACCCCAGAATCCGAAAACGCCGCCAGGGCCTCCATTGCCTTGGAGTACGCCGCTGCCATGCAATTCTTGAAGAATATCCCTAACGAAGCTGGCGAGCTCATTGAAAAGTCTATGAAGTTGAAGCCAAGAGCAAGAACCTATGTGATGAGAGCTTTGATCAACGCCGACAAGTCGTCATTTGCCGAGGCTCTTGCTGACTTCAGCACCGCCCAGAAGATGGACCCAGAGAACGGAGACGTGTACTACCACTTGGGACAATTGTTCTACCTCACCTCGCAGTTCGATAAGGCACAAGAGAACTTCACCAAGGCCGCTGAATGCAACCCTGACAATGTGTACGCATACATCCAGTTGGCCTGTATCGTCTACAAGAACGGAAACATTAAGGAGGCCGACGACGCTTTCAACGATGCTAGATTGAAGTTCCCAACTTCTCCAGAGGTGTTGAACTACTACGGAGAGATCTTGGCTGACCAGAACAACATCCCTGCCGCCATCAAGCAGTACGAGGTTGCTGCTAGGTTGCAAGAGGGCTTGCCAAACTTCAGCGTCGGTGCTGTTCCTTTGATCAACAAGGCTTCGTTGATCTCGAGAGAGGGCTTGAAGTTGCCAGAGGCTGATGAATTGCTTACAAAGGCTTGCGAGTTGGATCCAAAATCCGAGATTGCCAGAATCTCTCTTGCCCAGGTCAAGTTACAGTCTGATGAGCCATCTGAGGCCATTATCTTGTTCGAGGAGGGGTCGAGATTGGCCAGAACTTTCGAGGAGAAGGTCCAGGCCACTTCTTTTGCCGAGGCGACCAAGATGCAGTTGAAGATAAAGGCCGATGAGGTGTTGAGTGCCAAGATAAGTGAGTACATGAACAGGGGCCTCAGATCGAACTAAGAAGGGGTCCCGAATGCACAAGAAGGGGTATAGAACGCATCGACCAGATCGCTCTGAGAAATTTGTGATGCTGGGTTAAAATTGGTGATCGTGCAACCGGATCCCACGAAACCGAAAGTCCAGATATGCAACTCTTCCAAATTTCTTTGTATATATTGTTGTCTCTCTTCTAAAATATTTTATTGTCTAGTTGTGCAATTTGTCGCGGCCACCACCCGCGAGGGTACATCTTTTTGCACCCACTACTAATGTATCCACAGAATATATTTAGAGCCGTTGTGTCGATCCCAAAACGGACCTGTAGTGATGACAATCACTTATTTGACCTCTCCTACATTTCTCCCAGAATCATTGTGGCCGCTGGCCCCTCCGACGATGTTTTCTTGAATCTCTTCAGGTCTCCCATAGACAAGGTGGTGGAGTATCTCAACCGAAACTACAAATCGGAAGGAAAAGTGCATTGGCACATTTGGAACCTCAGAGGGGAAGGCGCTGGCTACAGCGACAAGATCGTAGACGGAAATTGGAGCCACCATCCATTTCCTGACCACATGCCTCCCACAATCATTCTAATTGAACGAATCGTTGAGGAAATCCACCGTTTTCTCTCCTCTGACCCAAGAAATGTGGCCCTCATCCATTGCAAGGAAGGTAAGGGTCGCTCGGGTACCATTTGTTGCTCGTACTTGATGTACGAGGCCAAATTGAAGGGAATCTATCTCAGTGCAGAGGAGGCGGTAGAGGTGTTTACCAAACAGCGGATGAGAAGCCATTTTGGCGACGGCATCTCCATCAAGAGTCAGCTTCGGTTTCTCCGCTATTGGAAGAGATACCTCCAGTTTTCTGACGAAATGCTGACTAACTTCGAAGTGTACAATGTGGGGACGGTGGTTCCATTTAGTGAGACCAACTCTGCTGTAACGAAAATCACCATCTTCAGACCCTCCCTGTTGCTCGTGTTGAGTCAATTGCAATTGTCTTCCTACGTGGGGGCTGGCAATGGACTCGAGGTGAAAACAATGACAACACGCAAACTAAAATTCCCCATCATCCAAAGCTCGGCATGCTACTACGAGATCGGGTTGAATATTCCCATCACCAAAAACATGAGGGACATCATGATCAGCTTCAGCCGGCAGATCTGCATCTCGTATTTGTGGTTCAACTTGTACTTTGAGACGTTGGGCACCATCAACCGACCACTCCCTACGTTTGAGTGTGATTCGATTGTCCCATGTCGCAGAGTCTTCAACTGGGCGGATTTCGATGGGTACAAGGGCACCCAGAACAAGAAAATGCCAAAGTTGTTTGAAAAGTTAGAGATTCAGTGGATCTTTCACTACAAGCACTATTGACACCATTGGCCATCCACAAATTAACCATGATATTGGCCATCCATAAATTAACCATGATAATTCACCATGGGCATCTATAAGTTAACCACCACGTTTCGAGCTGTCCACCTCTAACCAGGTCTCCCTCAATGCAGATCTCACCTCGTCAATATGTTTCGATGGGTGGGATTTTTTTGTGCTGACTTTGTTCAATGCATATGGTCTGGAAATGACAATCTCCTTGAACGCGAGAATGCCCTCGTTGCCCTGCCACTGGATATTTTCCTTTCCCAATTTTTTCGACAATCTGTCAAAGATCTTGGCTGCCAATGGGCTTGTCTCAGCCTTGTGGTTTGCACCAGTCTCTGTAGGCACATGTCGGTGGTGACTGATAGCTCTATTCAAATCTGCTTCAAGTTTGGCAATGTCGACCTTGGCAATTCTCTGGTTGAACCCTGTATATGGCCGCTGACCCTTTTTGGGGAACGGAGGAATCACCTGGAGAGACTTGATGAATGCGGTGTTGATGATCTTGAACTCGTCGAGCTTGGGAGCACCTGATCCGATCTTGGGGCCCTGTGGCGGCGACACCTTCAAAGCAAGCACTTCCTGTTTGGGGTCGAAGGCGTATATTGTGGCGACAATAGATTCGTCCAACAAGTTTGTGATTTTCACCTTTAGGTTGATCACCTGATCCAAGCTGTTCATGGTCTGGGACGGAGAGATGACAGGAGAGACAAATGCAAATAGTTGTTTGTGAGGCAATGTACGCTGCTATCGGGCCAAATTGCTATCCTGATGCCAGGTGGTAAGTGGAGAATGCTTCCTGAGGAGATTAGAAGGTGGGTATTTATGCCGGACCCAGATTTCTAGATAGATTCCGCGATACCTCATGAGCATTGTCCCTGTTTGCAATGTGTTTGGGTTGATTGGCTATAGAGAGGAGAGCTCTGGGTTGGTTTTGGGGTGTCTTGGGGCTGTGCTGATTTAGTTTTGTTATTTTTGAACTTGATGTATTTTTTTTCTCGTTCTGTATTATTTTTGTGAATCCCTCAGGCGAACACAAATTTCGCAACTATGGATATGTCTGCACGTTGCTCACCAAAGATACGACCGAGGTAAATCAGAATCATGAGGAAGAACTCTAGAAAAATAGATTCTAGAGAATTAAATTGTAGAAAATAAATTGTAGAAAAGCAAATTCTTCAGAATAAACTCACCTTCAGAAACCTTATCAAGAAACCAATAACTCCCACAATCCACGTTCACAGGCAGCTTTCTTCGATGATCTGCACGAATCGCATCCACGTGAACCACATCGCTAAATAATACCTTCCGAGCAAACAACTTCTCCCAACTTTCTCCCAACTTTCCCCCAATCTCCCAACCGCCACCCCACCATGGGTCTCTACATCCCTCACAATAAGCTCGAGAACTTGAAACTCTACAAGTACTCGTCAGAGGACCACTCGCTCATCTCCCGGTACATCTTGAAGAAATGGTGGAACTGGTTTGTGCAAATATTCCCCATGAACATGGCCCCCAACGTCATCACGTTGCTCGGATTGTTCTTCATCATCGCAAATCTCCTCTGTGTGTTCTACTATGATCCATACTTGGACTCTCCTTCGCCTCGCTGGTGCTACTTCTTCTATGCGTTTGGCTTCTTCATGTACCAGACCTTCGATGGATGCGATGGATGTCACGCCAGAAGAACCCAGCAGAGTGGGCCGTTGGGAGAATTGTTTGACCATACCATTGATGCCATCAACACCACCTTGGGCACTTTTGTAGTGGCATCGGCGTTCCAGCTGGGCTACGGATGGATGCACTTGCTTGCTCTCTTCGCATCTACATGCAACTTCTACACTTCCACCTGGGAAGAGTACCATACCCACACGTTGTATTTGTCGCAGTTCAGCGGCCCCGTGGAAGGCATTTTGCTTATTTGCTTGGTGTTCATTCTCACCGGCATCTTTGGCCCTGAAATTTGGCAGTGGAATTTGCTTGAGTTGGACTTGTCGTCGTTTGGCCATGGGATGGGCGTTGTAAGCATCTCTACTGCCAACGCAAGCACTCTCGCAGGTGTTGGGCAATTGTACTTCAACGTTGCCTCTGCTGTTAGGAACGTGGCCAAAAAGTACAAGTCCGATAAGAAGTTGCTGGCAGCTGCCGTCAACGCCGAGATTGCGGATGCCAAGAAGGGCTTGGTTCCGTTTTTCACATACTTTGCCTCGGTGTTTGTCTTTGTTTTCTTCTACCCTCAGGCCTTGTACAAGTATGCGTTCCCACTCATTATTTCAATTGGCCTGACCATTGCATTCTGCGTGGGACGAATCATCTTGGCCCATTTGACGTTGCAGAAGTTCCCGTTTGTTCAGCCTCCCACCTTCGTGCCGGTTGCGCAGTTGGTTCTCGCCAGATTCTTGATCGTCAACTACGGCTACAATGAGTCGTCGACGCTAGCTGGTATTTTGTGGACTGGTGCCGGTTTGACTATGGGCATCCACGCATCGTTTGTGGTGGACATCATCAAGGAAATCACCCAGTTCTTGGACATCTACGCGTTGTCCATCAAGCACAAGAAAGTTTAGACCTAGAAGTTCGTTTTGTTTCATTAGAATACCTTTTTCATTGGACAAAGTACTCTCATTGGACAAAGTACTCTCATTGGACAAATTACACTCTGTTCATTGAACACTAGAAGTACGTTTTGTTTCATTGGATCCTCATATATACAAGTCAATCGTGACATTTAGACATTTAGACATTTAGACACCTAGGTAGTCTTCTCGGCAAATGCGCCCTCAGAGCTTGGTGCCAATACGTCCTGGGCAGACTTCTGCAACGACATCTCCTTCTCCATCTCCTGCAACTGAGTCTCGGCTAGGATAGCCAAAGCCAAAGGAACTCCCAACAACAAAACCGACGAGGTCACGCCCCACAACAAAGCGCCACCCTTGTTCAATGCAGTAGTTGCGTAGCTCTTGATGCTGGTCACAGAATCGCAGATCTGGGTTCTCTGGTTTGGAGAAACAATATCCTTCAAGGCGACGATTCTGTCATATATGGTTTCGCTTTCGATGTCGAAGTCGTCCTCGAATTCAGAGTCAGACTCGGAGTCAGACTCGGTGAAGGCTGCTGGGGCAGCGGTTTTCTCGAACTGAGTGGCAGTCTCGTCGTCAACCTGTGTCAATTTAACCATGATGTATAGGTATTGGAGGGTATAGTTTGTGCTCACTATATGAGCAACTACTCGAAAATTTTATTGACATGCGCACGACTCAGGAAGACTGGGGTAGCAAAAATTGGCAGCCATAGAGAATAAATGAATTGACGGGGTCGTATGTTCGTGAAAATAATGCTAGCTATAAAGTGCTTCGTCGTACTCGGCCTGGGGAATATTTTCGACCGCAAGAGAGTATCCCAACGACAGCATCTGGGTGGGGTACTTGCGAATGTTGTAGAACTGTAGAAGCGACCGCAAGGCGATTTCTTGGTCAAACGAGTTGTTGAAGTCACATTCAAGATCCTTACCACTGAGCCAGTCGTCCTTGAGTGAAAGTTTCAAATGAAGATAAATGAGCGACACCACATCCATGTTGATGGCTCTCCATTTCCGGCCCTGGTAGGGGACAAGCTTCTTGAAAATCTTGAGAATGGGAAGACGGAACTCATCATTAATGTAGTTGAGCAACACTACCTTGAGCAAGTCTGTGGACTTGGTCTCGTTGAACAAGAAGATTCGTTGGGAGATATTCTTGATCATGACCTTATTGGTGACATTCAAGAGATTCGCCAAGATGAAGCAAAAGTTCTCATTATACTTCGTGATGTGAACAATTTTTTGGCTGTTCTCGTCCAAAGTAGAGGGAAGCATTCCAATTGGAGTCTTGTTGATGAGCTCAATCGGTCCAATCGGTGGTATTGTTCCCTGGCAATTATTAAAGAACTCAAACTGGGGAATTCTGATGGCAGGATTCATGAGTTTGTTCTGGGATGTGAGAATATCGTAAGGTGCCGTGCCTTTTTCGAATTCTTCGGAGTCTTGCAACTCCGCGTTGTTAAAACTGCAACCGAGGAAGTCAACAAAAACAGTGAAGTACTGCTGATCAAAAAGCAACGAGCTAAAGTATTGATGCTTGATGACATGGCTCACTTTAAACCACTTGATCAATAAGTTGAGGATCGCCGAGCTCGCCTTAAGTGCTACTTCTTTCAGCTGCATAAGTTCGAGCTGGTGGAGAATTGCAAGTTGGACCCTATTATTCAGGTCTTCTCTTCCACCAAAACGAGCTGAGAAAGCAGTCTCGGGATCGAACTCTTTCTCGGCGTTCCCGAGATTGAAGTCAAACTTATTGCTTTTCATGACCCCAAGCAAAACCTCTACCAAACCGTGCAAATGAATGAGTGAAGAGTCGTAAAACTTCTCGATGCGCCGAAGGGTTTGAATTTCAGCTTCATGCTGAGGGTCCTCTGTGTCCAAGATCTGCTGTTCTAAGTCAACGGGGTCATTCTTGTCTGTGTATTGGTCAACATTGCCACGTTCCTGGGCCATGAATCGTTTTCGTTCTTCCCACAAGCGTTTGATGGAGTAACTCTCGTAGACAGCATTTTCCAATAACTTCGATGCTTCAAGGATCGCTTCGGGAACTTCGCACTTGGCTTCAATTGGATAAACGAATGGAACACCTTGGTTCACATGATACAGTTTTCTGATTTTCTCTCCTCCAGTCATGAAATCAGAAGGTGTGCTTGGGGGAGATGGAACCGGTGTGGCGATATGAACAGTTTGTATTGGTAACTGGCCAAGGATGGTATGCGATTTGTTTGTTCTCGGCATTTCAAGGAGATTTGACAACGAATTAGAGTATGTGCTCACGGCCATGAAACTAGACTGTCTGTCTAACTTAGAACTAGACATGCTATCGGACCCGTTGTCTTCATCTTTCTGGACATTTTCCGAGTACAATGGATATTTGTCCATGAGATTCTCTCTAAACGTGAAATAGTCGAGTGGAGAACATGTGAGTTGATTATTGGACATATCCTTCCTGTTCTTGTTTTTGATACTGTGTCTTTTTGCAACGTACTTGTCGACCTGTTGCAAATGAGACAGGTCACCGAATTCTAGAAGGATCAACTTCCATGTGATCAAAAGCACGTTTCTGATTCGAGATACCAGGCTCGGATACTGGTTCCATTTATCGATGAATTCAATTGATGCAATTAGAAGGTCGTTTTCTTCAACACAAGACACGAATTCAGAAGACGCTTTTGACGTCAATGCCACGTTTGTCAAGAAATAGACCACTGTTAGGAGTTTCAAGTAATTGGAAGCAAAACTGCCACCCAACAAGGACGACGAACCAGTTTCCATTGCAATTTGGCACTGCCGGAAACATTTCTTCATGAGAATTACAGCTCCACGGTGGACACCACCAGATATGACGCGGCTACAATTACTGGAAATATTGACCATTTGCTCTTGCTCAGAAGTCGTTGAGCCGTAGCAGCCCAAAACGAAGTAAGTCAAACGATCCAACAGATGTGAAGTTTTGGTCAAGTCGAAATCACGTAGCAATTCTGGTTCCACGGCGCCATTGGAACGTAGTGCAATGAGATCGATGATCTTGTAGTCAGAAGATGAAAACCACTCCGAGAGTTCCTGGGCAAGCGGCGCTAAGTCCGAGTAGTGAAAATCCAAAAGTGGCTTTGTGACCAAAAACTGCAAGTACGCGCCGGTGTCTTCGCCAGTGGATCTCCACTTGTTACCAGTCAATAGTTGGTTGGCCCGCTCGTTGAGCTTTTTCTGGAAAGTCTCGTCGTAGGACGATTCCTTCAATTGTTTTCTGGTGGATGCATCGGGGTGGTCGATGAGCTGGTCCTCCAATTGGTCGATCAGAATGTTCTGATCTTGCATTGTTAGCACAATTGGAGGTATCGTTGTAGACATGGTGGACTCCAGAGTGTACACCCGTGCCTCCAGACTCAGAGTTTGTTGCGCAGGTCTGGATGTGGGAGGTTTGAGACACCTAGAACTACGATGAACAATGAAAAGGGTTTCTAGAGGGTCTGCTCAGACATGAAGTCATTATGGGTCCAATGTTGTTACTGGTTTAATTCTGGACGAAGGGAATGAATAGGAATGAAGATTTCATGATAATTTGGATAGTTGAACATTTCGCATCTCGAGCATTTGCACCACTGATGTTCTCCTAGACCACCATCAAAATACATGCACATAGGACAGCAATGATACTGTGAGATAATAAGGTGATTGTTAGTCCAGTTTATGTGCCGTAGATCATGAAGTCGGTGTTATTGTATCACGATGGATCATAGTTTCCAAACAGAGTATGTGCATTCTTGTTAGATACAATGCCAATAGTGTACATTCCCTACGTCCTTCACAAATCACGGCACGGACTCCCTGATGACAACGACGACGATATCCTACAACTGCCATTCTTCTTAGTCCTCTCAATCTTCTCAACCGTCAATATTCTCTCAACAACACTAGGTTTGGAACCTTCCACTGTAGGACTGGCCCCCAGATACGAATATTCACTGGACTCAAACAATGCAAATTCGTGTGAACTTGAAGAACAAATCAGCAAAGCATCATTGGCTTGGGCTACACCAGTGGATCAGGATACACCAGTGGATCAAGATTACCCTATTGCTTCTCCGGCACGCAAATGGTCGGTATAACCTCAACGAGTCGCATAACTCCAGCAAGCGCCACGAATTGTGGGTCTGCCACAGTTCCAACCATGATGGAAGATACAAACCGATTATATTCTACCATTTAGAAACTTAGTTCATCTATAGTCTCATTTCTCTTCACTATCTTCAACTGGGCAATATTTGCGTCTGATCATCATGGCTAGACTATTACCTCTACCAGTTGTCAAAGTGAAATCCATAAGCAACAATGAGAAAGGAACTGTAAAAATGCGATAATAAAGCGCTTCAAGGAGTCGATCGATAGGTTTCATACTCGTAAAGAATATGGTGATCAGATATTTACCTCAGAGTGTTTCATGGTCCTACACGTAGACGCAAAAGTGGGAAGGTGGTTGGGCTTTTAGGATCTCAGACAAATGAACAAGATTGAACATTGGCCGAATATGGTGGGGCTGGATATTATGAACCTTTGACATCTTGCCAAGTGAACATTATGAACCTTAAACCTTGATCATTCGAACACTTGCACCAATCTAATTTCCCAATTCTAATTCGTGATTTCGCGCAGTTCCCGAGCCATTACGTCATGGGAAAAGCAAAGAACTTAAACCGAAGCCAAGGGTGATTAATTTCCTACGGACTGGCACACAGCGGGCAAAAATTGCATCATCCGAAAACACTACCATAAAACCTGATAATCATAATCCCATTCGGAAATGCTCAAACAACGTGCCGATTTGATATTGCCTAGGTTGCTACCTTCGCACTTTCTTGCTGAGACAATTCTTGCTCGCGCATAAGTCCCAAATCTCACTCACAGTTGTCTAATCTCCCACACGCACACGCTAATCAACTTATCGCAAATGGATACAGTTCACCATGAATAGATACAGTTCAGCATGAAACACACTTACCAAATTGGATTCCGCCCCGCACCCCCTTCACTATGTTCCATCCCTGTATCTATCTTAGCTGGACTCTTTCGCCGTCATCACGCTTTGGTTAGCAACCCTATATTGCTACTGCACTCCACTGCCTGCAGGACAGTGCCCCACCGTAGTATGACGGAATGGCTGTCTCACTTCTATATAAAATGCGGGGTCCCCAACTTTAGGTTCTTCATCTACCACAATGACTAATCCAGAAAAAACTTCGGCCGTATCGGACTCGCCCGCATTCCAGTCGTATCTTAACAACGACGGCATCGACGACTTGACCCCCGCCACCAGAAAACACCGGGTGTCGTCGTTGTCGTTATCGGACTTGAATCAATGGCAGAACGGATTATCTAAATTGCTGTCGTCGACATCGCTCTCGAAACAGGGCAGTCACGCCAACTTGAAGAAGGTCGACTCGTTGGCCAAGATGCTGAGAAACTCCTCCATCATCCGCAGAAAGAAGAAAAGCATTATTGACCATCCTCGAGTTGCCAGTTATGCATTCTGCTTTGATATCGACGGAGTGATCTTGAGGGGCCCAGACACCATCCCCCAGGCGGTTGATGCCATCGCCATGTTGAACGGAGGTAGCAAGTACAACATCAAGGTGCCCTCCATCTATGTCACGAACGGAGGCGGAAAGCCCGAGCTGCAGAGAGCTGAGGACTTGTCCAAACGGTTACACACGAATATCCGCATTGATCAGATCATCCAGGGCCACACGCCCATGAGGGATTTGGTGCCGTTGTTCAAGAACGTGTTGGTTGTAGGCGGAGTCGGAAATGTGTGCAGAAACGTGGCTGAATCCTATGGGTTCATGAACGTGTACACTCCATTAGATATCTTAAAGTGGAACCCTGCGGTGTCGCCGTATCACGATTTGACCGAGGAGGAGAAGGCTTGCTGCAAGGACGGGGTTGACTTTTCCAAGATTTCCATCGACGCCATCTTGGTTTTCGCCGATTCTAGAAACTGGGCCGCTGACCAGCAGATCATCTTGGAGTTGCTTTTGTCCAAGCACGGAGTCATGGGAACTGAGTCCAACGTGCAAGGCGAGGGCCCCGAAATCTACTTTGCTCATTCCGACTTTATCTGGGCTACAAACTACAAGTTGTCCAGATACGGGATGGGAGCGTTGCAGGTGTCTATTGCTGCCTTGTATAAAGAGCACACTGGACATGAGTTGAAGGTGCACAGATTTGGTAAGCCACAGGCTGGAACCTTCAAGTTTGCCAATAAGGTGTTGAGCAAGTGGAGAAAGGGCATGTTGGACGAGCACTTGAAGAAAATGAGCGTCAACGACCCCAATGCCAGCCAGGCGGATATTTTGGTTGCCGATAATGGAGAAGAATACATCAACCAGGCCAAATTGGAGTCGGGCGATTACTCGGAAGAAGACGAGGATAGCGACGCTCAGGCCATTGGCAAGTTGGGCGAGTTGTCCTTGCAGGATAAGATCACGTTACAGATGCCTCCTGCTTCGACCGTTTACTTTGTTGGAGACACGCCGGAGTCTGACATCAGATTTGCCAATTCTCACGATGACTCGTGGTTCTCCATTCTTGTCAAGACTGGTGTTTACCAGGACGGCACGGTTCCCAAATATAAGCCTAAATACCTTTGTGACAATGTGTTGGAGGCGGTGAAGTTTGCAATTGAGAGAGAGCACGAGAAGGAGTTGGCCGAGTGGAACGAGACTGCCACCGAAGATGATGCTGTCAGCAAGGTTTCGTCGAAAATCAACTTCAACGACTTCATCATGACTCCGAGCGAGAAGCAGGCAGAAGAACAGAAGGAGAAGGTGAAGAATACGAAGAATGTTGAGGACCACGATGCGATCGAGGTGCCAGATGTGCTTAGTGCGCAGCTTGATAAGCTCAAGAATGTTGGAGCATAGACCGTTCATTTCGAGAAACAGTAATAAAGTCATGATCATGGAGGGTGATAATTAGAGATTGAAGTAAGATTAGTAGAGCATGTAGAATGATTGGAGAGCATGAAGATGATTAGTTTGAAGTACGTAAGTGAAGTGTAGGTACGAGGAAATAGGTGTTTGAAAGCTTATTTGGCTAGAAGCAGGTGATCAGGAAAAGAAAAGATTTCTCCTATCTTCCAGTCCCATATTGTCGGTTTCACGTTTATGAAAACGATAAAGGTATTATTGAATCCTTACAATGGCTGCGAATAATCATAGGCTCAATAGTGAGTTCACATCTACACGAGAATGTGATTTCCGTTTAACTGGTCCCATTCCATTTCTTCCACTGCCACTAACAAAAAATAGTTGCTGAGTAGAGTATGGTGGATCATTTGGTGGATCAAGCAGGTAGACTACAAAGCGTGGGTTTAGTGATTAGTCCTATTATTCATTTTCTATCAACTTTCATCTATCATCTCCTATTATCTATTATTTTCATCTATCATCTCCTATTATTTATTATTATCATCTTTTTTGTCACCTAATTTCCCTTTTCTTCTACCTTCAATTCTCCTACTATTCTCACTCCACCGCGAATCATAAACACAACTAACATCATCATACTATGAACTTCCAGGCCCGCATAGACAACCTACATAACGACATTCTGCTTTCTCAAGCAGAATCCATATTTAAGGCTACTGTTGACTCGTCGTCCTCGAGTTTCAATGACCCTAGAGGTATCCAGGAAGAACTATCCTACTTCAAAGAATTCTGCTCCAAACTCAAGTTCCAGTACTTGGAGCAAGAGACCCGAGACAAGTTTCTCCGGCTTCTACTTACAGAAGAAAACCCTAATGTTCCCGCCGAAGAATTGGACCGCATCGTCCAGGAGAATGTAGAGTTGAAACTGATACTCAAACAACGCAAAACTGACATGGAGTCGGTGCTTGAAAAGAGCGAAGCCATGGCGGAGGAGGTGATTGCGCTTTCGGAATCATACACATCCAGACGCAAAGAGGTGGAAGAGGCACTTTCCGGGGTTGCTGATCTCCAAAACGACTTGGATTTGCTTTTGAAGGATCCCGAAAACGAGAATCACGTCACCCTCTTCAATGTCAAGCGTTTGATCGACACTGAAGATATTGGGTTGGAGCAGGCCATCGAGATTGCCGAGGCAGAGGTAACGCTGGAAAGACAGGCGTTGGTAGATCTAGATAATGCCGTGGAGAGAGCAAATAGTGAGCCTACTATAAAGAACAAGATCATAGCCAATCTTGAGGAAAGTTTGGCCCGATTACAGGCATTGGTGGAGCAGGAGGAGAAGAAACCGAAACAGGAAATCGACCCGGAGCAGGCGTACGCCCAGTGGCTCCGAGATGTCAATTCCAATATTGAGAAGTTTGTTCCTGTTCCGATAGAGATGGAGAGTGGGCCATCTAGCAACGCTCTCAGGATTGGAGACACAAGGATGATTCTTGATAAACAAATGAACATTCTCGAATGTTCGAACGCATCGGTGACCTCTCGAGCCATTGCTGAGGTCAACTTTGCTGAAGAGAACCGCAAGATATTTCGGCTTTCGCAGCTACTCAGCCAGATTATATTTGGAGAGGCATAGGAAAACAAGAATGTTAAAAATGGAAGCAAGAAAACGAAGACAGGAACATGAAAACGACAACGACATTTACATGTCGAATTTAAAAGTGTACATTTAGACGGTTCCATTTTTTTGTCTCACCTGTCTTCATTCATTCTGTCTCCATTTCTGCCTGTGTCCGAACCTCCAATGCCGCGGATGTATCAACGGGCCTGTATGTTCCATCCAATCTTTAGTGGGGAAGTAATCCACCGATTCTAATTGTTATCATGGCCCTAGGTTCAGTAATCACAGACACTGCCTCCGCTCCATTCGCTGCTTCTCAATTTGAAGATAGAGCCTCGGCCGTGGAGAATCTCCTCAGTTTCATCGAAAGTGAGTACAAGAAGGGCAACCACACGGTTACCAAGGAAAAGTACAACACGCTCCAAGAGATCCAGAAAAAGCAGAAACTGCGGACAGAGAAGGCCGATACACATCCACTCACAGATACAACCACCGCCTCGCCTCGCCTACCCAGGCCGTTGTATCCTCCGCTTTTCACCAAGTATAAGATCCCCAAGCCACTCCCAGCGACATCAGCAACGAGCACTCGTCAGAAACAGAAGAAACTCACATTCAAGAACATAGAGTCCGCGGTGATTGCTATTTTGGAGACGCTAGCCAACCTCTTGGACAATCTCCACCTCTTCTCGAAGCTCCCGATGTTTCCCGGGGCATTGACCAACGTATTGAAGCACACCAACCGGTTGTGGGTGGTGATATTGATATTTTTGATTCGTAAAACCGTCTCCCAGCTCCTCAATGTCATCCGCAAGGAAAAGAAGGTACGCACCGAGTTGTCTATCTTGAAGTCCAACTCCAACTCCAAGCTTTTGGAAGAGGAAGCCGACGACAGCAGTATCTTGAAGAAATACGAAAAAGTCATCAGAGACTTGACCTTTGATAAAATGATGTTGAAGATCGAGCTCGTGGGTAACTTTTTGGACTTGGTATTCAACGTCATCGAGCTCTACAACTTCCCGGTTCCTCCATGGTTCATGAACTCATTAAACTTTGCCAGCATGGCCATGACCGTCTACAGAATGAACAAAGATGACGAGTACGTTGATGACGACATTACCGACGATTTGATTTAATGCCGTGTATATTTAGATAATTTGCTCCCACCTTCTGTATACTGTATGCGATCATGAATTTCTGATCTCCACCACTTTCTTCAACACCAATGTCAATTGCCGCCCAGTTGGCCCAAAATGAGGCCCGATTGCGTGATGCAGACGTTCGGCTTCTGAACATGTGTTCTCATGCGTCTTCTTCTGATATCCTTGAAGATGTGGAGTATAAAAAGCCTGTTTCATACGCCAATAGCGAGTATGCTGGACTTTCGATTTTCCAGTTGAATGCAAAGCTCCAAGATACAGAAAGTGCCATTGGCCAGCTTAACGAGCTCTGGCTCACCAAGTCACTAATTCAGGAAATTCGCATGTCGTTCAATCCCGTCGGAGATGATGAGTACCTCTGTGATAAAGAAGAACTCTATGGCATATTGCTGGGGATCAAAAAGCTCAAGGAGCGGGTGAATGGGTTGGCAAGAGAAGAATTGGCCATAAGTCCGGCTCTACAGGCATGTTGCCACGATTTGACCCGGCAACTTGCGGTCCAGTTGAAAAGTTTGCTTCTGGTTTTTGTTCCTGATGGAAATGGCACCAACTTCACCATGACAAACCGGATCGACGTCAACGGGTCCGCATTTCTGTTTTCCGACTACACGAGTCTAGTCACTGAGTACGAGAACTTAACCTCCACCAACGATGTCACCGAGGAGTTAAGCAAGAACAAACAGCGATGGGACACCGAGATTTTGGACATGTTGATCCATAAAAAGAACTATCTCGACATGGAGGCCACTGAGAGTACATGTACCATTATGCTTACAGACGCGTTGCCGTCCAGAAAGTTCCTTTCCAGAAGCTATTTCCAGTCATTGCGCAACTTTGTGAACTTCATCAATGGTCTCCACAATCAGGCATTCAAGAACTACTATTGCACCAAGATTTCCAACAATTTGGTGGAGGTGGTTTCTGAGAACATCAAGACATTCATGGAAAACAAACAACAGCTTACCGAAGAGCTCGTGGAGACGTTGGATTTCTTGTCGACCAGCGGATGGAACATGCCAATTCGCAACACATTCAACTCGCTTGACAAAATCCTGGAAGGTCTCCACAACTTGTATGTGGGGTGGGTCACTGATAAATACATCAACGAGGTACGAGAAGTGTTCAATGGTGCTGGTTTCGAGAATAATCTCCATCTGTTGAAAGATGCAGTAGAAGAGTCTCGACAGGCCGTCGTACCAGAGAATACCGACAAATGGAATGAAGGAAGTGATAATTGGAACGAGGAAGGAGATGACTGGAACACAGAGGGCAATGACTGGAACGAATCCTGGGGTTCCGATGAGGAAAATGCCACCAAGGCTGAAAAGAGAAGATCTACAGTTGAATCTGGAGAGACTATGCCCGAATCCAAACTGGAAGCTGAGGGTGATAACTGGGACGAAGACTGGGACGATGGATGGGACGACGAGGCGACCGCTAGCCCTGTGAAGCCAAGTAAACTTGCAAAACTTCAGAAGTCTCGGCCTCAGTCAACACAGCCTTCGGTTTCCAAGGATATCAGCATAAAGTACAGTCAGTTGCCCTTCAAATTCAGTGTGATTCTTGCAAAATACGCCAAGGAGTCTAACAACGCCGATCCACAGGATATCTTGGACACCATTGGAGCATTGAGTGTGGTGTCATATCCACCACTTGACGAGCTGTTTTTGCTTTTGAATGACTTGCAGAGAGTAAAAGCAGGATCCAGTCATTTAGTGGGGATCGCTGAAGATGAATGGAACCACATGAAGCAGCAATTGTTCGACGAGATCACCTCCATTATCACCAATATCGACTTCACGAACAGAGATGCGAGTCTCGCTTATCAAGACGAAAACTCGCCCATGAATCGGGGATCTGACACCCTTCGACGTCTAGTAGGCAAGAAGTTTGAAAAGCAACTCTCCTCCACCAACACGGAGTTGTTCAAAATTTTCATCATGGAGCTTTTGAACTTCATCAACAATCTCGTGCTTGAGATCATCGTCAACAGCGACGAGATCACCGAGTATCAGTCTGAAAAGTACACCAGTTTTCTCGAGGGCTTGCATCTGTGGGAATCGGAGTACTTGGCCAAGGTTGGAGAGGAGACTACTAACCTTGCAACCTACAACAAGACCAAGCAGGCGTTGACGTTGATCAACAATCACTTGAAGGATATCATGGAGCATTTCTACCAGGGAGAGCTTTTTGACTTCACTACAGAGGAATTGATCAAGGTTATTAAGAGTGTGTTTGTTCCGAGTGACCTAAGAGAAAGTTGTATTGGAGATATTATTGAGATCCGAAGCAGGTAGAAAATGGCTGACTCAGTTAGTTCACCACAGCTCCGCCATTAATTTTCTTTCCCGTCTTCGAGATGGCGTTGTACACAGTGTCGTAGTCCACAGCATCCGTGGTGGTCACATCCACAGTCTGAGAGTCCAAATCAGTCTTTGTTTCAAGCACTCCATCAACTCTTCCCAATGCTCTACTAACGGCGTTGGAACAGCCAGAACAGGACATCGTTACGTCAAAATGGTATTCGTGAGGCATATTCAGGGGAGGAATTGGGGCAATTGATTAGAAACCTATTTGTCCGAAGTACGCATTATATAGCATCACCACCTGCATGCATGCCGAGGATCTAGAGGTCATAATCAGGATACTATAGAAGAGGCATGAAGATAGGTGCAGTGCTGAGGGACTTTTGCGTTGCAGATTGAGAAGTATCTGCGACGCAGGAGCCAAATGAGGTGCATGGAGGTGTGATTACTAAAGGAAAGTGGAGGCATAGGGAAAGTGAAGGAAGAGAGAAAGGAAGAGTGGAAGAGAGAAAGAAGGAGGAATCAGAGGAAAGAGAGGAAGAAAGAAAAAGAACGAGAGAAAGAAAACGGAAAGAAAACGAGAGACAAATTGACATAAAAACAACAATAACAACAAAATTGGAAATTCCAAAAAAAGAAAGTGTGAAGCAAAAAAGAAGCTTTCTTCGCTCAAGTGCTTGCTCCACATTATTTCTCGCCCAATCTCCTCAATCGTGCGGCCAGCCAGTCAGCAAATATCCTCCACCTATTTCCCCATTTTTGTCCACACAAACTTGCATCTTTCATTTCCCACTTATGAACCCCAACTGGACCAGTTTTTCTATTCCCCCACACCAAAATACACCGTCCAAGTTCCACTCTTTTTGCCTCCTGGTCACTAACCCACAAAACGGTCCACACACGACCAAAACGCTATCTTATCAGCTCCCTTCAGAATGCGTTTAGCTATCAGCTACTTTCTTGAAACACCATGCTCGGGCCATTTTCCTTATTGAAGTATGTACTATCATGATTGAAGTTGAAGTTGCATGTGTTTGCCACAATCTTCCTTTCCTTTTCCGCATGTTTCTTGATGATTTCAACTTCCCCACCGTAACTTCTCTACATCCTTCTACGCAATAAATACTAACCGCCAGCTGGGTTGTCTCAACTGTGTACCCTATTTTCGCTTCTTACAGAGCCTACGATGGCTATGCTATGCTTGCTAGCAAGTCTGCCGCTTCCACCGTCAATATCGGCGGGGTTAGTATCCCATTAGGCACCATGTTGAAGAGAGCAACTACTTCCGAGTCCTCTATCGAGGAGGATACCCTCAATGTGCGTCTACTTTCAGTTCAGATGTGGATGATCTATTGGATTGTCAATGGGTTTGTTCGTGCTGTGGAATCCATCCTTTTTCTCCACATTTTGCCGTTATACTCAGTGGCAAGGCTCTGCTTCTCTGTTTGGTTGATTGCCCCGATTGTATTGACAAGAACACGTAACCAGAAGCAGCTGTTTGTTAGCTTCAACGATATGCAAGCTGAATGGACCTCGTTCTCGCAGCATGGCTGTGGGTTGGTATATTTTCACTATGTGAGACCTCTCATGGAGGGTCAACTTTCGTTCCTCTACGACTTGAAGATGGATGAAGTCTTGGGACAAGCCCGCAAAATTCTTACTGTTCCATTTCTCAAATTGTTCGTGTTGCTAACTAGAGGTTTTGGAACAGAAGCTCCTGGAAACACTGATGCCGGATCTGGTGGATCTTCATCTATGAGTGAAGGCGTCAATTATGTCCAGGCATTCTCGACCCTATCCACATTCTCCAAGAGCTACTTTCCCAGTCGAGGGGCAGATACACGAGGCGTAGATGGAAATCTCTCTAAAGACGAGTTTGACGAATATGAACAAGTGGATGCACCTTTGAATGCGACTGTTGCTGGATTGAGAAACAGAGGCGCTTCTGGACAGTCTGAGACGCCCTACAAGGACGAGAAGGGCGCAGGCCGCCGCTGGTACTGGTAAGTGGGAATTTAGATTGGGCTTGGGACCGGGTCCCGTTGATTTGGATATCTAGTTGGAGGTACTATCATATATGTTATTTTTAGCTTGTGTAGGGACCAGATTGATATTGATGATGTGAATAGTTTGACCGATATTTATGTTAATAATTTGACCGATATTGATGTGATATTAAGGAACTACCTCCCCAATCGTCTATGTACATGTTCCTACAACTCCAAGTAGTTCGCCACCAACTTACGGTCGCCAGCAGCCTCTTCCTGTTCCCGAAGACGCTCAAGTCCCGTTCCATATGCGTTCTTGTTCTTGCTCGATACGAAAATATCCGCCAAAACCGGCTTCTTGTAGATTCCATCAAACGAATCATTGGGCTTATGTTTATCGGAGCCCTGAGCAGTAACCATCTGCATGGCGCTCGTCTGGTCTCTTCTGAACTTTCGGGCATTTTCAACCACGTGTTGCGGCAATTCAGGCCACACAAATGGCTCCGCCATGTCAATAGTCATCTTTTTGTATTGAGGACCTCTGTAACGAGCATGGTCGTCCATTCCTCTGGTGAAACTAGCATGCAACAACTGGACAGTCACATTCAACGCCCTCAAGCCGTACACGTGCCACAAGTAGTCTCTCAAGTCCATTTTGTTGAAGTTTCTTGGAACCAAAAACTTGGCTTGATATGGAGTATGCTTTGCGTTTGGTCTCAACAAGCAGATACGAGCTTTGGGGAAATACACCTGCTTCCCGCCGACTTTAAAGTGCGGAAGCCCCTGGGCCAATTCATCCTGGAACTTCTCGTAGTTCCTTCTGGAGATTTCGTCGCTTTTAGAATTGAACTTGATAGGGACTGGTTTTCCATGTTCAAGGTACTTTCTTTTGATCTCACCGGCGGGAAACATCGTGTCGGTAACCTGCAGCGAAAGCAATGGCTCTCTAACTTTTCTAAATCCGTATCTAGGCTTTTCCAACTCGACGTCGGCAATGTTCACTTTTGGGTACTTCTTATGGATGGCCTTATAGTGCAACAGTCTCGTTGAAGAGAGCGCTAGACTGCCGAATTTGGCAGTAGATCCGAAATGGACCTTTCCCATTTCCTGGAAATGGACTCCCAAATTGTGCAAACGCAGCATAGTTGCAATACTCACTAGAATAAGTTTCACTTGGAGATCTCCAAAGTGAGAAAATTTTTGGTGACAACCACACGTCGTGCGCGCACCGCTACATCCACTAACGCTTTTTCCAACCTTCAAAAAATACAGATACCCAACCACTCCAGCCCACAATCATGTCTGCAGACCATCACGTGGACGATCCGTACGCGTACGATGACGAAGATTCGTCCGCCATCACGCCCGAGGATTGCTGGACCGTGATTCTGTCGTTTTTCCAGGAAAAGGGCTTGGTTTCTCAGCAGTTGGACTCGTTTGACGAATTCATCGAATCCACCATTCAGGAGCTCGTGTGGGAGGATTCCCATTTGATTTTGGACCAGCCCGCACAGCACACTTCCGAGGATCAGTATGAGAACAAGCGGTTTGAGATCACGTTCGGTAAGATCTATATTTCTAAGCCTACTCAAACCGAAGGCGATGGAACTACCCACCCGATGTTCCCGCAGGAGGCCCGTTTGCGTAACTTGACGTATTCGTCGCCGTTGTATGTTGACATGACCAAGAAGAAATTCTTGTCGGATGACCGTATTCGCAAGGGAAACGAGCTTGAATGGGTGGAGGAGAAAATGGAGCACGAGGACGCCCAGTCCAAGGTGTTTTTGGGTAAGGTGCCCATCATGTTGAGATCGAAATTCTGTATGTTGCGTGACTTGGGTGAGCACGAGTTCTACGAGTTGAAGGAATGCCCTTACGATATGGGAGGATACTTTGTCATCAACGGTTCGGAAAAAGTGTTGATTGCTCAGGAGAGAAGTGCTGCCAACATCGTGCAGGTGTTCAAGAAGGCTGCTCCTTCGCCAATTTCCCACGTGGCGGAGATCAGATCGGCGCTTGAAAAGGGTTCCAGATTGATCTCCTCCATGCAGATTAAGTTGTATGGTAGAGACGACAAAGGCTCCGGAAGAACTATCAAGGCCACCTTGCCCTACATCAGAGAAGACATTCCCATCGTCATTGTTTTCCGTGCACTCGGGGTGGTGCCTGATGGAGATATCTTGGAGCATATTTGTTACGACGCCAATGATTGGCAGATGTTGGAGATGTTGAAGCCGTGTGTGGAGGAAGGTTTTGTGATCCAGGAGCGTGAGGTTGCCCTTGATTTCATCGGAAGAAGAGGCGTTTTGGGTATCAGAAGAGAAAAGCGTATCCAGTACGCCAAGGACATTTTGCAGAAGGAGTTGTTGCCCAATATTACCCAGGAGGCGGGCTTCGAGTCCAGAAAGGCGTTCTTCTTGGGTTACATGGTCAACAGATTGTTATTGTGTGCATTGGAGAGAAAGGAGCCCGACGACAGAGACCACTTTGGTAAAAAGAGATTGGACTTGGCCGGTCCGTTGTTGGCCGGTTTGTTCCGTATCTTATTCAAGAAGTTGACCAGAGACATCTACAACTACATGCAGAGATGTGTCGAGAATGACAAAGAGTTCAACCTTACGTTGGCTGTCAAGTCCCAGACCATCACTGACGGTTTGCGTTATTCCTTGGCTACTGGTAACTGGGGTGAGCAAAGGAGAGCCATGAGTGCCCGCGCCGGTGTTTCCCAGGTGTTGAATCGATACACATACTCTTCCACATTGTCTCACTTGAGAAGAACGAACACTCCTATCGGACGTGACGGTAAGATCGCCAAGCCTAGACAGTTGCACAACACTCACTGGGGCCTCGTGTGTCCCGCAGAGACTCCTGAGGGTCAAGCGTGTGGTTTGGTTAAGAACTTGTCCTTGATGACGTGTATTTCCGTCGGTACCGCCTCCGAGCCGATCTTGTACTTCTTGGAGGAGTGGGGTATGGAGCCATTGGAAGACTACGTGCCTTCCAACTCTCCCGACTGCACCAGAGTGTTCGTCAACGGTGTCTGGGTCGGAACACACAGAGACCCTGCCCAGTTGGTTGACACCATGAGAAGATTGAGAAGAAAAGGTGATATCTCGCCAGAGGTTTCCATCATCAGAGATATCAGAGAGATGGAGTTCAAGATCTTCACAGATGCTGGTCGTGTGTACCGTCCATTGTTCATTGTCGATGATGATCCAGACTCCGAGACCAAGGGCGAATTGGTGTTGCTGAAGGATCACGTTCACCAGTTGTTGAACTCCGAGTACGACGAGTTCGAAGAGAACACGGGCTACACTTGGTCTTCATTGGTCAGCGATGGTGTTGTGGAGTACGTTGATGCAGAGGAGGAGGAAACCATTATGATTGCTATGACCCCGGAGGATTTGGAGGCTTCCAAAAGCTCATTGTCCGAAACTCAACAGAAGAGTTTGCAATTGGAGGAGCAAGAGCTTGACCCAGCAAAGAGAATCAAGCCAACATACACCTCCACTACCCATACCTTCACGCATTGTGAAATTCACCCGTCTATGATTTTGGGTGTTGCTGCATCGATTATTCCATTCCCAGATCACAACCAGTCTCCTCGTAACACCTACCAATCTGCTATGGGTAAGCAGGCTATGGGAGTGTTCTTGACCAACTATGCGGTGAGAATGGACACTATGGCCAACATTTTGTACTATCCTCAGAAGCCATTGGCAACCACCAGGTCCATGGAATACTTGAAGTTCCGTGAGTTGCCTGCTGGTCAGAATGCTGTTGTTGCTATTGCTTGTTACTCTGGATACAACCAGGAAGATTCTATGATTATGAACCAATCGTCTATTGACAGAGGTTTGTTTAGATCTTTGTTCTTCAGATCATACATGGACTTGGAGAAGAGACAAGGAATGAAGGCATTGGAGACTTTCGAGAAGCCATCCAGATCTGATACCTTGAGATTGAAGCATGGTACATACGAGAAGTTGGATGATGACGGATTGATCGCACCTGGTATTAGAGTCAGTGGTGAAGACATCATCATCGGTAAGACTACACCTATTCCTCCAGACACCGAAGAGTTGGGTCAAAGAACTCAATACCACACCAAGCGAGATGCCTCTACTCCCTTAAGAAGTACCGAGTCTGGTATTGTGGACCAGGTGTTATTGACCACCAATGGTGATGGAGCTAAGTTTGTAAAGGTGAGAATGAGAACCACCAAGATTCCTCAAATCGGTGACAAGTTCGCCTCCAGACACGGACAAAAGGGTACCATTGGTGTGACTTACAGACACGAAGACATGCCATTTAGTGCACAGGGTATTGTTCCAGATTTGATCATCAACCCTCACGCAATTCCATCTCGTATGACAGTCGCGCATTTGATTGAATGCTTGTTGTCAAAGGTTTCGTCGTTGTCGGGATTGGAAGGTGACGCATCTCCCTTCACGGATGTTACGGCCGAGGCAGTTTCCAGATTGTTGAGAGAGCATGGCTATCAGTCTAGAGGGTTTGAAGTCATGTACAATGGACACACTGGTAAGAAGTTGATGGCACAGGTGTTCTTTGGACCCACGTACTACCAGAGATTGAGACACATGGTGGACGACAAGATCCACGCCAGAGCCAGAGGACCAGTGCAGGTGTTAACCAGACAGCCTGTTGAAGGTAGATCCAGAGACGGTGGTTTGCGTTTCGGAGAAATGGAGAGAGATTGTATGATTGCGCACGGAGCCGCAGGATTCTTGAAGGAGAGGTTGATGGAGGCTTCCGACGCATTCAGAGTGCACGTGTGTGGTATCTGTGGATTGATGTCGGTGATTGCCAACTTGAAGAAGAACCAATTCGAGTGTCGTTCTTGTAAGAACAAGACGAACATCTACCAGATTCACATTCCGTATGCTGCCAAGTTGTTGTTCCAGGAGTTGATGGCCATGAACATTTCTCCAAGATTGTACACGGAAAGATCAGGAATTAGTGTGCGTGTTTAGGTGGGAGACTGTATTATAAAAGAAAAAAGGATATATTATCAGAAAAGATGCAATTAGAACATTGGAGGTGTCAAGCCCAAGAGTGCATAAAAATATGTAGGGTAAACTGTCCACCATATGTAAATGTATGTAGGTTAAACTGTCCACCAGTTAATTGTAGCTATTCAGTTACTGGATACCGTCAAGACATGGCCACTTCTTAGTTCCTTTAATTTATTCTATGTACATGTTTACTGCTGCAAGTACTTGGCCCGGAGCTCAGCCATATGGGCCTCCTTAGCCTTCAACTGTGCAACTTTCTCGTTCAATTCTGCCGTTTCATCAGCAAAACCAATCAAATTCTCCTTGTATGGATGCTCATCGCCATCAAAAACCTTCAACCGATCCATTCTAGCGAGCCTAAGCTTATTTTTCGGAATCATTCCCTTCACCGCTCTCATCAAAACCTCTCCATAACCTTTGTTGGCAATCATTCTCTCCATAGGCACCAACTTTAAGGACCCCGGTCTGGTGGTGTGTGACCAGTATGTTTTATCTTGCATTTTGTTACCGGTAACCTTCAAATGGGCACAGTTGGTCACTACAACGTAATCTCCATGATCTCTGTTTGGAGAAAAGGTAGGTTTGTGCTTACCTTGCAATGTGAGAGCTATACTGGCCGCCAAACGACCCAACGTGCGGGGATCTGAAGCGACATCAACGTGGTGCCACACTCGAGTCAACGCCGTAGTGGCATTTCCAATTCTCTGGGACATTGCAACCAGGCTAGTTTATAGTAGAAGTTTTAGTGAAGAAAATTTGGATGGTGTGGTGCAGGATTCGACAAAAAAAACTCCATAGTCAACCTCAACTTCACGAGACTGGCACCATCGTCTTGTATAGGCCACACGAACGCATTCTGCAGTTATCGCATTAGACGAGTTGGTTGGTACCCGCTGATTGTTCAAGCCCTTTTTTTCCCCTGGTTTTTTCCGTTTTCCTCTCTCATCTCCACATGTTCTTCTTGAAAGATTTATCGTTGAATTTGACGCTTCACCCGTCGTACTTCGGGCCCCAGATGGACCAGTATTTGCGTGATAAGCTCTTGAGCGACGTGGAGGGCTCTTGCACCGGCCAGTTTGGCTACATTGTGTGTGTTTTGGATTGCATGAATATCGATGTTGGTCGTGGCCGCATTATTCCTACTACGGGAATGGCAGAGTTCGAGGTAAAGTACAGAGCGGTGGTGTGGAAGCCGTTTAAGGGCGAGGTGGTGGATGGGGTGGTGACCACCGTAAACAAAATGGGTTTTTTTGCCGATGTTGGCCCGTTGTCTGTGTTTGTCAGTACTCACTTGATTTCGTCCGACATGAAGTTCAATCCGTCGGCGAATCCTCCAGCATACGTAAGTCCAGATGAGACCATCGAGAAGGGATCGCGGGTCAGATTGAAGATCGTTGGTACCAGAACAGACGTGAACGAGATCTATGCCATTGGCAGCATAAAGGAGGATTATTTGGGGCCAAGTCCCATGTAACGATGAACCTGGCACCTGGGCCACCGCTCCATGTACTATACCACAAAGGAATATGAAAAGTAAAAGAATCTACGGCTTATACAACTCTCCCTGTTCATTGTAGCGTCATGTACGTCCATTTGCCTTTATGTCCAATTATGGCCATTCGCATGTATGTCCATTATAGCCTCGTCAGTAGTCTCATGAGTCGTCGTCCAATTCTATAATGTTGGACTGGTTGATTTCGCTAGGATTGAACTTTCTGCCGAGCCTTTTGTTCCACGTTCGCGGCGGAAGTTGCTCAGAGCTGACACGTCGGCTTGCTGGCGTCGCAATGGCCATGTCTTGGATACGATTGTCAAGCGGTGAGAAGGACTTGTCAACCTGGGGCCCATTTTCTACAAGTTCTGGTTGCTTGCTTGGTTCCCGTGCGGAAGGTGTTGATCCCGGAACGGGCGTCGATGTCTTGCTGCCAAACTGCGTATTGGTAGGCGACCCCAGCGAAGGTCTTACAAAGTCGTTCATCATCAACCCCGGCTGAACTTCGATCCCCAAAAGTCCTTTCACCTTCTCCGCAAATGGATTCTCGTTCAATATATCAAATGGTGACCTCGAGTATCTGACGGCGGTAGGTAATGTCGCACCATCCGTTGTTGCTCTTCTTGCTAGCTCCGCTGGAGGCCTTGCTAGCTCTGGCATGGGAGTTTGAGCAAGAGACAAAGAAGATTTGGTATTGTTTTCGAAAAGAGTTGTCAGAACCACGACACTCTGTCCCTCACCTTGCAGTGCATCCGCCATAGTTGACTTTTCTGCTGTTGTTCGATGGGTACCATTCTTCTCATATCCTGGTTGATAAATGGCAGAAGAAGGATGGACATTGGCAGACCCAGGTTGATTATTGGCAGACCCAGGTTGATTATTCGCAGACCCAGGTTGATTATTGGCAGACACAAGCTGATTATTGATAGGCCGATTCACATATGGCTTGAATGTCCGCTCCGTTAGAGGGTGTGGAGCGTTTCTTTGCTGGCCATCCTGATGACTCATCAGTTTACCGTTGAGGTAGCCCGACGCTTGAGCGTTTGGAAGACTGTGTGCCCGGACGCTTGCAGAACCATTTGTATATCCAGTAGGCGTGCCATTAGTTTGGCCATATGGTAAACGGTTTCCAGAACCTGGGGTTTGAAGATTATTCTGATAAGAGCTTTTCAGGAGCCCTTCTCCTTGACTCACCTTGTATTGGTTGATAAGTGCAGAAGAATTCAATACAAGCTGACGAAACTTGGTCAGATTTTCGTTTGAAGTGTCTGTACTCTCTTTGGGCACTTGTCCTTGGCTCTGAGTTTGAGTAAGAGTCATTCGCCCTTCATAGGGATGTCCCGGGATCTGATGATTAAACGTGTGTGGTGTCTGATTCTGCTGATTCTGTATAACTTGCAGTCTTCTCAATGCTTCTTGTTGTCTAAGTTGCATTTGCTGCCTTCTCAAATCGTCTTGTTGTCTTTGATAAACTTGCTGCATTTGCTGCCTTCTCAAATATTCCAGCTGCTTTTGCTGTATTTGCTGCATTCTCAGATCTTCTAGTTGCTTTTGTTGCTCTTGCTGCCTTTTCAAATCTTCTTCCCTTTTCAAATCTTCTTGCCTTTTCAAATCTTCTTCCCTTTTCAAATCTTCTTGCCTTTTCAAATCTTCTTGCCTTTTCAAATCTTCTTGCATTTTCAAATCTTCTTGCCTTTTCAAATCTGCCTGCCTTTTCAAGTCTTCTTGCCTTTCCAAGTCTTCTTGTCTTCTCACGGCTTCTTGTTTTCTCTGTTGCATTTGCTCCTTTGGTGCGAGGGGCATTAGCAGCCGTTGTTGGTTGGCTGAATCCGTTTGCCTACCGAGTGGCTCTTTGTTCTTTCGCTGTTCTTCAGTTTGATTGCCTGAAGATACAGACCAATTTGATGAATCACTGCGCATCTCCACGATGGGTTGATGCCTCGTGCGAATTGCTTCGACTGACGACAGAAAGACATTGGATTGAGGAAGCGCTTGCTGTGGACCTGGAGCTTTATTTGATGGTGGAGCATTCACGGCAAAAGCACTTGAGTTCATCACACGGCTTTCTTCTGAATCCAATTCTGGGGCCGCGAAAAGAGATATTGAAGCCAGCGCCGAAGAAGTTGTACCTTCCTGTGGTCTATGTGTTGTTCGGATAATTGGCTCCGAATTCACATTTCCAACCTGTGGGATTGCAGGACCACCACTTATAGTTTGGGTATTTGGCTGTTGGGAACTGGTCTGATTTGTGCCATCAGTTGATGCCGGCCTCGATACTGTTCGAGCAATATTCTCAATTATTGAAAAATTAGGGTCTGTTGGAATCTTCAACCTCTTGGCCTTCGGAATATCAAGTGATTCGAGTCGAGTAGTCTTGGGCGAGTTGACAGCAACATTGGGCGCAGATGTGTCAGGAGTGGAAGCAGGATTATTTCTCAAGAAAGCGGCTTCTGCAACAGAGACATCCGCCATTCTCTGTTCTGGTGCCTTCTCGGTTGACTGCTGACTCGAATTCGAGCCATTGATTCCAGAATTAGCACTGCGAAATTCTCCTTGTGTTGAATTCAATGAAGGTCTCCTAGAAGAATTAAAATGGGAGTTAGCCGAAATAGGAGTTTCGATAGGAGGTAGATGTCTTGCTGATGTTGGCGGAGATGTGAACGGTGGAGGCACCTGAGCAATGTTAGACCGCCACACAGATTCTCGAGGAGCTATGGCAGATGACTTAGATGCTTGTGTTGGGAGCCTCTCGTTGACATGGCCATTCGCTTTAGGCATAGCTGTGCTGTGTGTTCCCCCACCGTCATTGGACTTGTTTGTCTCGCTGGTCTCGTCGGTATCACTCGAATGGGTATTTCCATTAGGAGTCCTGGAGGTTGGTATAGCTGCTTCACTGGCCTCCTCCATCTCCTCATCTTCTAAATCAATGATTCTTGACCGACGGCTATAAGCTTGAATGGGTCTGTCATCTGAAGAAAGTGGGTAAGGTGAGTCACGGCGTGCTGTAACACTCTCAGCCGGAGATGCGGCAAGTCCTGTCAAAGGAGGATTGCTTGAGATAATAGTATCAACATTCTGTGATATAGCCGACTCGAGTTCCGTTATGGTGGCTTCGTCAATTACGTCATCTTCCTGCTCGTTCGCTTCCTCATTTTCCACGCTATCGTCAGCGCCATTCTGAACAATTAAGGACCTCTCAGGAGTTTGGTCAATTGCTTCCGAAGTTGCGCTTCTCATGGTCACGTCCGGCTGTTCGTCCTCGCTATCACTGTCTAGAGAAATAATCTCGATGGAATCATCCACTTTGGGAGCAGACGTGGCTTCTCTCGACTGATGTGCGGTATTCGGAGGATTGTCATTGTCGTTCTCCTTTGCATTTACTTCGTCGATGGGATCCCAGGAGCCATCTGTGTTTATGTTGACGGTATCGACTTCATCAGAAGTGGAGCGCAAGATATTAAGGATGTAATCAGAAACTGCCAAATTAGCAGGATTGATCTTCTTGGAGCAAACAGGACATATCCATGAAGGGATACGCTCTTGCATGGTCAAAAATGATAAGCAGTCAAAACATTGGATGTGGTCACATTCAACACTTCGGATAGGTGTGGATAGTCTGGCATAGGTAAGCGGACATCGTAGAGATAAGGACGAGGTGTCCATCACAATGTCATCGTCTTGATTCTGCTGATAGTCGCTGATAACTGTTGCTTTGGTGGTTTCTTCTGATATGTGCTGTTTTCCTTTGATGAATTCCACAAGTTCCTCGGGACTTCTTGCGTCCACGATGTACAAGTACAAGAGGTACTCCTCAGCGGCGTCTGAGTAGACGATATTAATGGTAAAAGGTCGGTTAGGATTCACAAAATCCGTCAAGTCAGCCGGACGACACGTCCCGGGTTTTCCTTTGAGTCCCTTCACATACTGCTTGGTATTAATTCCTTCCACGTGAATCTCGATAGGAGGAAACTGGATATCAGCAAATGACGGATTCGGTTCCGACTGTAGGCCGCCAAACAAGTAGAGCCGCTTGCGTCTGTCCCTCTGAAGAAGCGCAATTTCATTGGCTTGTAGACGCACAGAGATATTGCAGAGATTACGGCCCTTACTGGGCGGAATAACATATGGAAACCTCAGTATCATTAGCTGCTGCTGGTAGAACAACGAGTTCGGAAACAAGAGGCCAGGTCCTCGATACTGGGGACTAAATGGAATATATTGTGGTTGACTAGAAGCATTTCCACTAGGAATCAGAGAGTGGCCACTCTGCATGTTCACGCCAGACAGTCGAGGCTTGCCTCTTATCTTGTTTGCCAGGTGCTGGAGCCGTGCAAGCTGCTCAGCCATCAGCTGGTGGTCGATTACTCCAGTTTGAAGTGCATTGTAGAGGTTATCGAAATTCGGGATGGGATCGTTGGTCATCATCTTCAACACGATCGTTCGTAGTGCTAAAAGCCGCACGTTCTGGCCTGTCACCTGGCAGTGGCGGATGTGCTGCTCAAGTCTATCGATAAGGTCCTGACGTTTCCCTCCGAGTTGTAGACCCAAAGGCTTGATGAGTTCCTTCAACTGCGCCACGTAGAGCCGCCGTATAAGTACGAGGGTATTTTCAATCTCGTCCACAGTCAACATTTGCCGCAGCTGTAGCGCCTGGCTGCTCAACAGGGTCATTTGTTGGCGTTGGAGATGTAAGTTATGAATAATGAGTTTGAAAGCCGATGGGCGTGTGCAGGGCGGTGGTTTGGCGATGATGGGAATGGTGTAGGGAAACGGTTTCAGAATAATTTGAGGAGAATTTTTGGTTGATGGGGAGAATTTAGTTAGAATTCTGCTTTACAATTCCTCGTTATGCCGTTTTTCTTGACATTTTTCTTGACATGCTTCTCTGAAGATGTTCATATATCGGTTGTTCTGTGCACGCACCCATCACTGGGATCTACTATTGAAGATACTCATTCGTACTCAGATCAAATGAGCATTTTCTGAAAATTGTATCCTTGAAGAATCTGAAGAATCTCATTTCCTGAAGAATCTCGTTTCCTGAACTATCTCATTTCTTTTCTGTTGAATAACCTGGGTTATCTTTTCCTCCCTCCATTTCTCATACATCTAATACTTGGAACCTCCAGTTTAGTAATTATTCTTCTCTTTTTCCTCACCTACTTCATTTTCTGTTCTTTGCCTTCATTACTCTACATTCTCTCTACATTCTCTCCACAGGTGTCAATCCCAACAACACCATACCGTTGTACAACACCTGCTTGGCAGACGCATACAATGCTAATCTAGCAGTAGCCAACTCTTCCTCCTGGCCAGCAACCCACAAGGTATCGTAGCACAGCGACACAATATGCGTCAAGTTGAAGAGGTAGGTCACAATCGTGGATGGCTCGTTCGTCTTCAATGCTCTCTTGATGACGTCCGGGTATTGTGCCAACGTTCTAATCAAGCTGGCAGCACTGTCCTCGGTCAAGAGATCAAAATTGGCACTCTTTAACTTGTCGTCGGCAATGCCAGCTTTTCTCTGGACGGAACTCAAACGAGAATGAGCGTACTGCAAGTATGGTCCGGTGTCTCCCTCGAACGAGAGCATTCTGTCCCACTTGAATTCGTAGTTGTTGATACGTTTCGACTGCATGTCCTGGATCATCACGGCGGAAATACCCACCAAGTCGGCGATCTTCTCCGGGTCCTCGATCTGGGCGTACTTGGCCTCATTTCTCTTCATCACCTCGTGCATCTTCTCCTTGGTCTCCTCCAAGATATTGTCCAAGAACACAACGGTTCCCTTTCTGGTGGACATACCCTGCACCATTCCAAAGTTGACGTGCTCCAAGGTCTTGGCCCACTCGAATCCCATCTGCTTCAAAATCTCAAAGAACTGAGCAGCGTGCAAGTCCTGCTGGGAGGCAATCACGTAGATCATTTTGTCGAAGTGGTAGGAGTCGTAACGCTTCATAGCCTCACCAACGTCTCTGGTCAAGTACAACGAAGTTCCGTCGGACTTCTGTACAAGACACTTGCCCAACTTCTTGTTGAACTTGGTCAAGTCAATCAACTTGGCGCCTCTGTCCTCGTGCACCAATCCCTTTTCGTTGAATAACTCAATCACATTCTCCATCACCTTCTGCGACACCTGCGACTCTCCAGAGTACAAGTCGTACTTGATGTTAAGACGTGCATAGGTGTCGATGTATCTCTCGATGGACAAGTCTCTGAATCTCTTCCAGATTGCCAAGGCGGAAGCATCTCCATCCTCCATTTTCTTGAAGTATGCTCTGGCCTGATCATTGGTACCTCCCTCAATATCCCCTTCGTCGGTGATATCCTTATTGATTCTCACGTACACTTCAAACAAGTGGTTGATGGGGTCGGTGGCCAACTTGGCTTCATCTCCAAATTTCTCGAATCCTACGGCCAATAATCCAAACTGCTTTCCCCAGTCTCCCAAGTAGTTGATTCTGGTGACGTCCCATCCTGCCTTCTCGTACAAGTTAGACAAGAAGCCCCCAATAATAGTGGATCTCAAGTGGCCAGCATGGAATGGCTTGGCGATGTTGGGGGATGAGAACTCAACAATCACCTTCTTTCCAACACCCAAAGGCAAGTAACCGTAGTTGGTGGTTCTGGTCAATGAGTCCTTGATGACAAGATTGTAGAGGGTCTTTGTGTTGAAGAAAAATTGCAAGAACTGACCCTCTGCCTTGACTTCGCTCAAGAAACCACCTTTGTTGAAGGAAGTAGCGATTTCGGAGGCCTTGGCCTTGAAATCAGTGCCCTTTGGGAGTCTCAATCTAGGAAGGGGGACAAGAAGATCACCCTTATCCAACGTGGAAGGCGAATCCAACGCTGGGAAAATGATATCTTTGGAGATGCCGGTGATGGAGTTCAATTCGTTGGTGATGTAGTTTCTCATCACGTCAACGACGTTGTAGTCGGGTAAGGAAGCGTCAATGGACGATTCATTTTTGAGGCCCAACGAGGCTAACGATTCCGTGATGGTGGTGACAGACATTGCAATTCTCCGGATGGGTATTGTTAGTGCAGACCGAAGGTACATATAGGGTAAATTTTTTCTGGTAGGATGAGAAAATCAGTCATTTGCACCACACACGACGCCCGGTGGGGCTGAAGATGGCAGGAGATAAGCGGAGAGGCGTGGGTGGGTCGGATGTTTGGGATTAGAAATATTTGGGATTAGAAATATTTGCATTTCGGGATTATTTAGCTAGTTGGAGCATGGGAGTGTTTGACGGAGTTGGGTGCCAGAGATTGATAGTGAAAAGGAGAAATGGAGTGATGTAGACGGATAGGACGCAAGAGAAGATAAGAGAGCGAGATCTTTGGAATGTCGAATGAGTCATCAGCTGGATTATTTTATTAACATCGCAATTGGAGAGATATTTGGAGTGTTACAGCTACCAATGAGTAAGCTTAGATTGAGTCATCGAGGCTGCGAAGAGGAACAGGGCCACTACCTCAGCGAGTAATCATTCAGCGAGGAAAGGGAGAGTATTGAGAGAAAACAGGAGTTAGTAGGTTCTTGTTTCATCAAAGTGTTGTGATCTTCCTATTCTGGTTTCAGGCGTGTCTGGTTTCTTATCTTTTCTATTTTATTATTGAAGGTATATGAAATGGTACAATGTAGAGTACGGTAAATTGTGGTATCCTTTCGCAGCCAAAGTGGATACTTCTCGCTGTTTGCGGACGGTGGGTCCTGGGCCACCAATACCCAATAGGTCTAAAATGGATCAGGATACCACATTCATCAATTCGGTTGCTCGATCTGGCATTGTGTTGAGACTGAAACTGATCAGTAACAAGAATGAGAACGATAAAACCCACCTTCCAAGCAAGATTCAGAAAGATCAAAGTAATACGAAGTTCAAAGTATTTGAAGGATTAAAGTATTGGAAATATTAAAGCATGGGAATATGAATGTTAAGAGAATTAGTATCCGACAAACAGCTATTTGGTTACTAAATCATTAGGATTCGATAAGCAATCGATTGGTTAGGTCAAACTATCAGAATTTGAAGTTTAAACTTCTACGGTGATCAAATTATTAGACTACCGAAGTCAAACCATTTGAATTCGAAAAGTTAATCATAAAAAGGATCAAACTATTAGAAAATATTGGATCGCGAGGATCAATATGATATTCTACAAGTTCAAATAATAAGACGATTCGGCCCGACTACCAGTTCCCTTCACATGTTATTGAATAGTGAACTTCACAACCTTGCAAACCACGCTCAAATTCTATCTAATCCCACACTTGTTATACCTTCCCCACAAAATACATTTCAGATTCCTTATATCCCCTTCTTTCACCGTATTGCGAAATAGCTAAAAGGGAAACGGATAAAATGGCCTTTCAATTGACATTTAAGTCATGATTAACAATCCAACCAAGTGATCCGAGCCCGAAAAATTAATACATCACAGACTGTTGATTTGAATCCACTATGAAAACAATATCAACAATAGGAATCTCATTTCATCAAATTGGAACTTCATAACGAATCAATATTGCTCTTTTTACTGTTTACTGCTCTTTTTCACTCTTTTCTACTCATGTTTATTCTTTTCTACTTTTCCACCTCTCTTCACTCTGTTCCTCTCTTTCGCAATCACCAGCACTGCGCCTATCTCAGCCACCAAGAGAATCCATAAACTCAAATATACATAGATATCTTCTCATAAAAAAGATATCAAATATAATACCATCTCCTCCCATCACCCTTCTGGCATCTTTACATTCCTCAACTTCTCTTCTATTACTCTCCTCCAAATCCACCTACACCTCCACTACTCCACAACCTGTACACCACTCACATCATCTACTAATACTATATCATGGAAGACCACATCCAGACTCTCGTCGAGATGGGATTCTCGAAAAATCAGGCGGAGACAGCTCTCCAGAGCTCCGGCAATGTTCTCACTAAAGCAATCGCTTACCTCTTTGGAGAAGTCGATGACAAGGGCTCAGGCACCCAGATGTCACCCTACGTTGTGGAATCAGCACCCATAGACAGCTACGACTCGATCAACATCAGCAATCCGCAGGATTTGCCTGAGTTTCTCAGCCAGTATGCTTCTGCCGAGGCCATGGAGGCTCCCACGTTGCCGGATAGATATCCTGATAATGACAGTTATCAAGACTACGACTACAACTCGTATGGAATCGATGAGAACATGAACGTCGATAATGACCCAGGTGAAACGGACCAGTACGACGCTGAGGGTAGCGAAATGGACCAATACGATGCGGATGAAGATCACCTCGAGCCCAATATCAAGACCGAGGGACATTTATTCCCAGTGGTGGCGTGCAGCTCCAGAAAGTACCAGTTCTGGGCCAGCATGGTTGCTATTTTGGCCCAATTTACTCCATTTGCAGACCATGTTTTGACCACAGAACCTAACTCTCCGTTTGTTTCTGAGCTTCAGCGAATCGTGTATTTCATTCGCAACTTCCATCGCTCGTCTCGATGGTACATCAGTGCTGATCCGCTAGTTTCGCAATTGGTGGCTGGTGGAAGTAGTGACGAGTACAGTGACGAAGAAGCCGTGCTCAATGCCTACGAATACATGATGCAGCAGCAAAATCTGTTGCGGGGGGTGTTGGAGTCGCTAGTGGAGAGTGTGGAGGAAGATATCACCAAGGAGCTTACGGTGTTGGAGATCGACTCCGACACTCGCCGCAATAACCTCTACCACACCCTCAACGAGCTTTTCTGGCAGAAGGGATTCGTGAAGTTTGGCCACATCAAGTATACCCAGGTGGCACCCGTGGTGACCTACCAGCTTATCGGAGAGTCTACGAGTTATTCGATGCCGTTTGAGCTTCAGGAAACGATTTATCCCGAGATTTACAGTGCGAGGGCCGAGGAGGCGGTGGGGCGCGAGGTGAAGCAGATGCACGAGGCCGAGAGAAGTCTCCAGACGGTGACACGAAGCCTTATGGATGTGAATTTCTTTGAGGGGAAGAAGATTCTGAGCTTGTTGCGGCAGGCCGGTGCAGAGTTGGCCCGGATCAACAACGAGAGAAAATTTGAAAACGGAATCGAAGAAAGGGAAACTGAACAAGAAGAGGGAAAGGAAAAGAAAATCGGAGGTGGCTGCGAAACTTTGCGAGAAAAAGCAACAGAAGATCTCGCCCAGTTGGCCCGCACCATCGAAAATGCTCGCGCAGCGAAGGTTGTCCACCAAAACTCTCTCCGCAAAATAGCGTTGGGAGACCATTTGGGGAGCTACGATGGAATTGCACAAGAGTGCAATTTGCAGCCATATGATCTCTTGGGAGTCATTTGCGGCGAGAGCCGGTACTACGTTCGCCAGGACATCGACACCTATGTACAGCTGGATGAGCGGATGTTGGTAAGTTTTGATGATGTTCAGGAGGATGTTACTCGCATCACTCGGCACGGTTTGCATTTGGTGACGTTGGTGTATGGGCAGAGAGAAGGATGTGCGACTGTTGAGGATTTGATTGAGATGGATTCGAAAAGCGATAGTGGAGATGAGAATGGAGGAGATATTGGGATGAGAGAGCATGGAGGAGATATTGGGATGAGAGCGAATGAGATTGATATGGGAGATATGAGGCAGAACGAAATTGACATGAAGAAAATTGCAAAAGACACGAAAGAAAGTGATATTGACATGAAAAAGAGTGAAATTGACATGAATGAGAGCGAAATTGACATGGAGGAAATCCAATCTACCAGCACAGACCAAAACATTCCCTTACACACTCCCACTATTGCAACGGATTCCGTGGCCATCAATGCACCCTCCAACTTGAGCAAAATCTCCCCCGTCCAGTCTCTCCCTGGTGATTCCCGAATTTCCGCCCCGGACTCATCCATGTCCACAAATTCCACCCATTCTGAGCCCGAATCTCATCTCTATTCTCCTGGTCTGTCCCTTCACCAATCCGGCCCCAATGCAGAATTTCTGCAGGCTAAATCCGCTACTACGCAATCACACGGCTCCATTTCTCAGCTGGTGGTTGACCAATTCCACGCCGACGAAAGGTCAAATTCTACCCTACAATAGCTGACTGCCCTTTGCTGACAAAACTCATGTTGGCCGAAAGTCCCTAAAATTTCCTCCATGCTCCCCCGACCGTTTCCCCTCAGTCTTACGATCCAGGAAACACGCACTGCAGGTTCCTGCTTGGCGCCTGAACACCGCTAATTCGTCCACCTTGGGTTCGCGTTAGGGTCCCGATCCTAAACCGCCACGACTCCCCAGTTGTTTTTCCTGTCACCTCAACCTCATTATCTGCGAACATTAATCGTCCACCATGGTCAAGTCCTTCTTGAACTTGTTGGTTCGCAACAGGAAAATCCACCTTTTAGTGTTTGTGGTGTTTTTGGTTTCGGCCGTCACCCACACTATGGGTCGTCAGGGAATTACCATTAATTACACCACCGACGACCCCCACTCTAAGGAACTCACTTACCAATCGATTTCGGAAACTATCCACGACGGACTTATCGTCACCGACATCCGCATCCAGCGGTGTATGAGGGGTTTCTCGTGTTCGGCTCCCTCGCCCTCCAAGCCTGGTTTCTGGGTCAAGGTGCCCACCAAGCTCAACCTTTACCCGGTATCCACCCATCTCTTCAACTACTACATGTATGTTGAGAAGACAAGGGGAAACGAGGCAAAGAGATATGTAATCGATATCCAATTCACCCTGAAAAACGAGCAGCCAAAATCAAAATTGGAGTTGAAGTGGTTGACCCACAAGGTCGCTTCCAACAGTTACATCTGGGTGGGATACTTGGATACATTGGACTTTGCTGCTCCGCTCATCCGTGATGTTAACGTTCTCTACGGTAAGCACGATATGATTGATGCCCGTCGCCATTGGAAGTTTTCCCCTTCTCCTATCCAGCTTCCTTTCAAGCAGTCGATCCATCCCAAGCTCTCGATGTTGATTGTGGCTGTTAACGATGAAATGGCCATTTTCAATGCGGACCAGGAGTTTGACAACTTCCTCAAGAAAAACGAGGTCATCGTTAATGTAGACCCTGGTTTCAAGGTAGTCCAGGTGAGCGATATGCACATTGGCCAGGATTCTGTTCTTTGCGAAGGACAGAATTGCAAATTTGACGTGAATACCTTGAGGTTCCTTGACGATGTCCTCCGTAATGAGGAGGACGTCAAATTAGTTATGTTCACTGGAGACATAATTGACTTCTCGCGGGTCAAACACTTTGAGTCAGCAATCTTGAAGGCACTCGCTCCAGTTTTGAAAGCTGGCCTTCCTTTCATCTTCACTTTTGGTGACTCCGATCATGAGTGGAGCAATCCACAGTCGAAGATCAACATCTTGAACTTCATTTCCAGTTTGCCACTCTGTTACAACAAGAAGCCTAGCCAGTTGGACCACAGATTGCACGGATTGACGAATGGAAATCTTAAGGTGTTTGAATTGCCACCTACTGGTGGACAAGTGGCATTTGATTACAATAAAATCAAGCTTGACGAGCCAAGCGCAGTTATCACTTACCTTGATAGTGAGGAGATGAATGTTGATGAGACTCAGAGCAACTATCTTTACAGACTTGCAAAGGAGACTAAGAATGTCGATTTCAAGTTGTTATTCTTCCACAATCCACTTCCAAACTTCCGCCCAGCAGGTCAAGTCAAGTTGATTGGAAGCTATAACGAGAAGCATGAAATCAAGACCAAGTCAAGTGATAAATTCCTCTCTGATGTTAAAGATTGTGGCTACCGTGCTGTTTGTGTGGGTCATGAGCATGAAAATGATTCGTGCATTTGGGATGAGAAGGATGGCAAACAGATTTTGCTTTGTTACGGCAGTGTTGCTGGTGAGTCTGCAAACACCCGCCTTGACTCCAAGTTTCAGCGTCGTTTGCGTGTTTTTGACATCAGGTTCGATGCGCAGGAGATTTACAGTTGGAAGAGAAAGATGGAGCCAGATTCGAAGTCGGTGATCTTTGACGGTCAGCTGATCTTCAAGCTTAAAGCCGATGAGACTTTTGTTGAAGGTGCAAAAGCGGCAGAGCAGAAGCCTGACGAGAAAGTGAAGCCTGTCGAGAAAGAGAAGCCAGCGGAGAAAGAGAAACCCGTTGAGAAAGAGAAAACCGCAGCGAAGTTGAAGCCCTCAGAGAAGGAGAAACCAGTGGAGAGTCCAGAAGAGGACCCATTGGTGAATCCAGTGGAGAAGGAACAGCCCGCAGGGAAACCAGCAGGAAAGGGCAAACCAGCAGACAAGCCCGCAGAGAAGGAGACACCCGAAAAAGAACCCAAGAAGTCTCCTAAACAGCAAGAGAAGGAACATGCCGGAAACGATCCCACAGAAGAGGCTTCCGACGAGGCAGTTGAGGCGGCCTTAGAGGTGGCTTTAAAGGAAGTTGCTGAAGAGCCTGCCAAGAAGGTTGCTGCTGAAGGTGTTGCTGAAAAGCCTAAAAAGATTGCTGCAGAGGGTGTTGCCAAGGCTATCGAGTAAGCATCATGACCGATTGCAAACGTAGCTGTGAAATTGACGGAAATTGACGGGCAAGCCCTCAGACATGGAAGACGGTGCAAATGTTCCAGTAGCTGCGGAAGTAGCAGCTGCCAAAGACAAACCTGCCACAGATTATGCTCAAGTCAGTTGTAATTGCTGCTGTACTATATAATAAGAAATAATGTATCACATAAGTTCAGAAACATTGTATGGAAAGTCTTCAAGTTTGGAAAATGTTGCATGAATCGTTCACCACAGTATATTCTGAAAGTCTGGTGTACGGGTGTCGAGACCGAAGCCTTTTGATGCGATGACTTCAACTGGTCTTACTACAATAATCCATGGGAAAGGCAAAGAAAACGAGGAAATTCGCACTCGTGAAGAGAGCACTCAAGGGTAATGACCCTCGGCTCGAAAAAGAGAAAAACCAAAAGAAAAACGATGACCCAGAACTCACGAGGTCAGTTCCTCAGGTTTCTAGTGCATTATTCTTCCAGTTCAACCAGGCCATCAAGCCGCCATACCAAGTGCTTATAGATACTAACTTTTTCAACTTTTCCATCCAGAAGAAAATCGACATTGTTCGTGGTCTCATGGACTGTTTGTATGCCAAATGTATTCCTATGGTGACAGATTGTGTGATGGCCGAATTGGAGAAGCTTGGCCCCAAGTACAGAATTGCTTTGAAGCTAGCAAAAGACCCCAGAATCAAGAGAGTGAAGTGTTCTCACGGCGGCACCTATGCGGATGACTGTTTGGTCAACCGAGTTATCCAGCACAAATGTTACATTGTAGCAACCAATGATGCGGACTTGAAGAGAAGAATCCGTAAGGTGCCGGGAATTCCACTTATGAGTGTGGGAGCACATAGCTACGTTGTTGAGCGGTTGCCGGATGTGTTTTAGGGGTTATAGGGAATACAAGAATTTCGAGTTAATAGTGGAAATGGAGAAAAGAATTCATGTTGCAAGGGAAATATATGTACTCTCGCCTTCTGCCACGATAGGAAACAATAGGAACCACCTCTGCTTCTATTTTCGTCTACAGCTCTATTTTCGTCTACAGCCCTACAACGTCTCTAGAACAATAATATATACTAGTTATACATACATAACTATCAGCAAAGTACATAACTAATAGTAGAGTATATAACTTTCAGTAGAGTACAAACTATCAGCCAGGTAGTTAATAAATTAGCGGCCGAGTGGACAAACATTTAAAGCAACAAAGCAGCGGCACCAGCAGCGGCCAAACCGGCACCAATCACACCCTGGTTGACAGAGAGGGCGCCGGCACCACCTCCAGACGAGGAGGAGGAGTGGTTGGAGGCGTTGGAGGCGTTGGCAGCCTGGACAGTAGCAACGACGGTAGCAGCGAGAACGATCTTGGAGAATTGCATTTTATTGGAGTGTCTCGGCGAGTTCTGAAAGATGAGGAAAAAAAGGAAGCCAAGGTTGCACTCCTGGAAACTGTAAATTTATATGGCTCGGGACCCAATCACCTGCACCGGGCCTAGCTGAAAATAGCACTAATGGAATGCATGGACATGTACCGCAATTGTTAGTTTTGTTCAATCTGCAGAGCAAATGCGTGTATGTACTGCAGTTAGTCCATTCATTGCTGCCCCTATGCAAGCTTGAGGAAGTGAACTGGAGCAATGCTTGCCATCATTGCGATATTCTGCTTGATAGATTCTGCTCTGCAAAAGTTTATGTGGTCGACCACACCGGTTTCCTATTGCCCAATTTGTGTTTCGTGTAATCAATTTGTGCTTGGCTTTCATAACTCAAGGAAGTAGTCTCACCATGGCTGTGGTGAGGCGCGGTATAAAGATTGTCCCTCCTTTTATCCCTGCGTTAAGCATAGAAGCCCCGCCATGGTGTTGTTGGCCCAACCAGCTGCTTGGGAGTCCAGACAATAGGCCGTGAGATTCATTTTGTCCCTTTCAGGGTAGTGGGTAGAAGTTCTGGGGCAGACTGCTGTACTAGGGGTAGATGGATGTAGGATTGGTGACTTTTGGTGTCGTTTTGGTAGTTTCCAATTCCCTCGACCTTGATTGCTTTTGGATTCCACATGGTTTTCGCCGTCCCCGCGTAGTCTTCTCGCTTTCTTAGCGGCTCTTCTCATCCTCAACGGTTCCTCATAATTTCCCAACTTGTACGTTTCCTTCTTGGCCGACACGCGTCGTGGTTGGCTCCTTGAAATTAACCTTGCATTGTGGAGTCGCGTGGGGTCAAGGGGTAGACACGGTGAGTTTGGCGATGGTGCATGCCCTCGTTCGGCAGGTTGTCGGCATTAGCGTGGCCAACGACGTGGACGTGTTGCACCTCAGGAGTTCCGAAAGACGACCCTGCGCATGTTTGGAGTCTCGGCGCACGGGGATGTGGAGGTTGTAGTTTATTCGCACGGGCGTCCTTTCGTTTTTCCTTTTTGGATTTTTTTGTTGGCTTAATGTTTGGAGAGATTCTTTTCTGACGCCACATATTTTCATTGAACAAGAACACATCTCTATGGTCTCGATGTTTTAGTATTTTCAGTTCCCATAAGTAGTCTGCGTTTAATATTCTCATTCAGCAGTCTCACTCACTAGTCTCTTTCAGAGGTCTCCTTACCAATTCCTCATGTACCCTATATCCCCTATTTCCTCCTAATACTTCAGGACCTCCCAATTGCAACCCCATATTTCCATCATTTTCTCCCTAATTACGACTATCGTATCCGCCCAACGTCAATTTGACTTTTATAAGGTTCCTTGTCTTTTATAAGTCTCCTTGTTTACTTTCAATCCCAAGAAGAAGAGTGGCGGAAAGACAAAACCATGGAGTTTGGCGCACAAAGGCTGCAAAAACGATGCAAATCCTCAAATTTCCTCGCCCATCCATTCTTTTTTTTTTAACCACTCTTCTTTTCAAACCTCGCGAATCCTATTCTTTCAACCGCCTTGATCTATTGATTTGCAACCAATTAAGTAATTGAGTACCTCAAGCCAATAACTCCGTCTGCTGTTAGTTATTGTCTAGAATTCGTCTATCCTCCTATTTGTCTACTTTTCCCATTTTAAGTGTCTACTGTCATTCTGACTTGATAGCAATATTGTCTACCCATTTGTACCGCGTAATGTCGACCTGGAAAGCTCTAGCAAAATCATTCTCTGCCGTTTTCGGCAAGAAAAGAGATATCACAAGTATGGAGGTCAGATCTCCAGGGGCTAATAAAATCACATTGAAATCATCCTCTACCCTGCTCAATGTTGACTTGACTAACCACATGGCATACATCACAAACGCCAAGCCGCCACCTCCTCCAACGGCAAGATTGATGAGCTTGGTGTCAAATGCAGAGGCCCCAAAAGCTTCTGAAAGAAACACCAATTCGCGAAATACAGGGTCCAAATCCCCATCTTCAACCTCCGTGTGCTCAACAAAGTCCACCCAGTCGTCAGCTCTATTATCATGTATTCCCTACTTGTCCACTGCTTCTGTATCCACTACTTCTGTATCCACACTGCTGAATGATGTCACTGAAAGCGCAAATCACACGGCAAGCTACTTACCTTCACAGAGTCCGGCACCTGCCCACAGTGCCGATAACGAATCTGACCAATTGATTGTCATACGGCGATCGTTCCACAAAATGGCAGGTTACTGTAAAAACACCCGCTTTCTGTGGTCTGCCCGAACCTCATCCGTGCCAAGACAACAAGATAGCAGTGTACAGTCTCCCAATAGAATTGAGTCTGCCGATAGTATCAAAACTCTCGAAAGGGAATATCAAGAATACTTGAGGGCAACTAGTGAGTACTTCAAAGACGACATCACATTCGGTGCCCTTATATACGTCTGGGAACATCAGGCGATGAAGGTTGAGGCCGTCGATAGTGATTCAAAGTCCCCGACCGTCCTGGACCCGTGTGCCGTCCACAAATTTGAAATCTCTGCAGTCCAGCCAAGGAAGATGAAGCCATCAGGAAAGTTGAGTATTAGTCACGTGCCCCGAAGACTTGCCAGGCGTTTTAGCTTGGCTACGACGGAGATTCGAACATATCCCCATTTTCCTGGTTTAGGCTTGCACTTCCAATCAGGCCCCATTTGAGTCTCCTGATACTGAAATTTTCACATAGTCTGTTCTCTTTTTCCCATTCCCTCTGCAGTTTACGCTTTCCCCACACTTCTCATGATCTCCACTGGAAGAGGAGGTGCTGGCAACATGGTTCTGCCAGACAAAGTTGTAAAGAAGCTGGTCTCTCCACCTTCTGAGACTGAGCAAGATCATAAATTGGTCTACTACTCTACTGGAAGAGGTGGTGCTGGAAACATCAAATCATCGGATGAACTCCCATCGCCGAAGTTGGTTCCTCAGGGTTCCAACACTCCTACGTTGACCACTCAAAAGTTCACAACAGGAAGAGGCGGTTACGGAAACATGGTCAATAATGACGACCCCGAACTCACCCGAAAGTTGCAGGATGTTGACGGCAATAAGCGCACCGAAAGTGATTTGTATGCGGTCACCTCCAACAAGTCATTCTCCGTTGGAAGAGGTGGATTTGGTAATGTGGTCACCAGCACACGTTCGCGTGAGAGCGGCCAAGGGTCAGGCTCAAACAACTTGTATGCCGTTGTTAGTCAAGGGGATAAGAAGAAGAAGCAGCTGGAGAAGAAGGGATTCTTCAACAAAGTGAAGGCGATTTTTTCTCAAGATGAAGCTTGATGAATCCCGAAGCAGTGGAATCATTATTTGGGAAGAGACCAGTGGGCCCAGTCTCTCCCCGGGATAGAACTTCGAAATGCCTAATGCATGTGTGTCAGAGGCTGTACGATTCTGATGGTATATTCTCTAGTTACAGAAGGTATATTGTCTAATTACTGAGCAAAAACCCCTTGACCTTCTCTAAAGCTCTGAAACGGTGCGAGATTGTATTCTTGACCGACTTATCCATCTCAGCATAGGTGTCAGTAAAGCCTGTTGGCTCGAAGATAGAGTCCCAGCCAAAGTTCTGGTGGCCTCTGCTTTGCACAATCAGACCGTGAGTTATTCCCTGAAACAACTTTACTTCGGCATCGGGTCCCTCGCAGTAGCCAAAAGTGCACACGGCTTTAGCACCTTTGTCGTCGAACTTGTAGAGCATATCCACCAACCCTTGGAGTCCCACGCCTTTCACAAACCACTTAATGTATGGACCGGGCAAGTCGTTGAATGCATTGAATGCCAAACAGGTGTCCTCCACAAGAACAGGGCCTCCAATCAATTTAGCAGCACTTCGTGCTTTATGGATAGTCACCTCATCGATTGAGCCTTGAACTTCCTCAATATCAAGCGACTTGTTGGTGATTATGTAGTCGCCAACTTTGCTTCCTTCGGAAGATTCCACACCTCCAAGAATGTAGACGACTTCCTTTAGTTTGTTTTGGTTACCAGTGACGAAAGTGATGGTTTGAGTCATGTTTGGTGAAGATGAGAAATTGGTACGCTATAGAGGAGAAGTAGATGTGATAATGAGAAGGTAGAGTAAAAGTGAAAAAAGAGAGATTAGAGACGGTAAGAGAGACGGGATAGAGGAAGAAGAGAACAATTTAATACCCAAGAAATTGATCTGGTAGTGAGTTTGTGTGGGCAAGTTCTGTAGGATAGAGTGGTGTACTTGGGCACGAGAAAATGTAGTGAGTAAAGTCAAACGATGCTGGGGGAGAGTACACTGATAATTATGAAGAGCTGTTCAATTGAATTAGATATCCGTCTGGGGTAGTGATTTAGATAGACTATACCAACATGCAAATGTCCAAAATGGTTCATTAATGATATATACAGAGGCCCGAGGACCGAATGCCACGATAGCGTTGAATGGTCAACCACGCTCACCTGCCAACTACGACTTCCAAACATCTTACAAAGTCATAGCGGTAAGCCAAAACAACAAGAACTTTCCATCTATTACTTGCCCAATCTCTTCTTCAACGCCCTCTGGTTTCTTCTTCTCTTTCTCAACTTGTGCTTCTTCATCTTTAGTCTTCTCTTTCTCAACACGGAGTCCATGTAGACGGTGTTGTCTTCTTCTGCTTCTCCAGAAACCTCCATTTCAACTGGAGTTGGCTTCCATAATTGTGGAAACTGAATGGTCAGAACTCTGGAGATGGCTTGGGTGATGGCCACCAGACGAGGCTGGCTATGAAAGAGCGGAGAAACGGAGCTTCCGGCCATGCCAGACAATGCCCTGACTCCTACAGAGAATCTGGCAATAGTGGATCTGAACATGGTGAGAGTGGTAGATTTTTCAGTTTAATTTTTGTGCGACTTCACATAAAGGAGGACAGTAGTTGAGATTAGATAATAGCACCAGTCTATTTCAGTCTATTTAAGTCTTGATACAATATCGTTATTGAGATCGGTGTCGGTATCAATATCAATTTCAATATCAATTTCAATATCAATTTCAATATCAAAATCAATATCAAGATCAACATCAAGATCAACATCAAGATCAACATCAAAACCGGCTTCAGTACCTGAATCAGTGTCAGGAGCAGTATTTCTGTTTCGCTTCTCTCTCTCTATAATTCTATATCTCTGTCACTCTCCCATTCTGTCACTCTCCCATTCTCTCCCATTCTCTCACTTCCGCTCTCTCGTTCTCGTGTGCGAAACCTCAACATTCATGATGATATCGTCGCTGCTCTCCACAATAAACCCAGTTGTACCGACAACACCATTGCTGGACGAAACATCTCCACCCACAATCGAAACCCAATTCTCCACATCGTAAAGCAATCCCTGGGTATTCAACGTCACCTCGCCCCGGAACGGCAAAAGTCCACATTTGGGCACCGCATCAAAATCATTGAAGCCCTGTCGACTACGATAACTCACATAAGTAGTGCCCTTGGGCACCAAAAACACCACATCGGCGCCGCTCACAAGGTAGATCTGCAAGTGTGGATATTGGTGGCGCAAACCGTAGAGCTGGTTAATCAGCTGGAATGTTTGGTCGAACCGGCCATCCATTCCTCCTGCTATATAGATAGTGGAAGCGACCATTCTGGACACCAGCGACAAGACATCAGAAAGGCCATCACAATCGTCCATGGGCAGTTTCAACTGGGCATGAAGATCGCTGTGGTGAATAACGGCAATTTTCACTGCCTTCATAAAGTCTGAAGAGTACTGGGACAGCTGCACTAGCACTCGGGACTCCAATTGGGCATAATATCTACGAACCTCGGGCCGCAACGAGTCCAAATCGCCGACAATGTAGTCCGGAACATACAGGCGTCTCTCGTCATCGTCAAAGTAGTCGTATAATCTGTTTGCTCCTCCGTCCGCACACACATGGAGGTGGGATCTTTCCCAAAGTTGGCGAAGGTCGATATCGTCAAGTAAAGTATTGAGAATGAGAAGCGACAGCGATGCGGAATCGTTAGAGGAATCCAAAATGTCGAATGGACGCAACATGTGATTACATTGGGCCGGCGGCTCCACATCGAGGTCGTTGGGTCGTTCAATCACTCTGGAAGTCATAACCTTTTGAATATGTAACTATGAGTGTATTGTGGTTCGGTGTAGAAGCATCGGTGAGAACATACTAAAATGTGCACAAGAAACATCCTATAATCTACAGGATTAACTAGCCGGAAGCATTCGAGAAGTGGGCCTGTTTCGTCGACATCCATCTATATCTGCATTCGACTCCTTCAGCATTGGTCGCTTCAACAATTACCATCAATCCATCAATCCATCAATCCATTATTCACCACATCAAGAATTCTCCAATGTCCAATACAAATGCTGCCCCAGCTGCTGAACCCGCCGTGGTGCCCAGAGACGTCCGTCTCCTACACTTGATCTTCGCCACTCAAGGCATCCAGAATTACCAGGACCATGTGCCGTTGCAACTCATGGACTTTGCCCACCGCTATACTACGTCTGTGTTGAAAGATGCCGTCACCTACAACGACCACGCCAAGAACATCTCGGGCGCCAACTCGACGGGCCATGTCAACACCGACGATATCCGCCTAGCTATAGCTGCGAAAACGAACTACCAGTTCAAACCCACGCCGCCCAAGGAGCTCATGTTGGAGTTGGCCCATGAAAGAAACTCCAAGAGTCTTCCGCCGGTGATTCCCAAGTGGGGGCTCAACTTGCCTCCGGAGAAGTACTGTCTCACGGCACGCGATTGGGATAGTATTGATGAGGAGCAGGCAGACCTTGACGGGAACAAGAGACGACACTAGGGAATAGGGGTAGTCAGAGAATGTATGAATTCTGGATCCATTGTAGATTTATTGGTAGGTGGATGGATTTCTTGTGACGATGAGCGAAAATCTTCGTTGTGGGGTCTGAATTCCTGGTGTCTGATAATCTTGGTGTCTGATAATTTTCGTGCCAGATGATGTTATACTTACTGACCATTCGTGGATCGGAGTGGCATGTTTTGATTAATCTTAACCAATGTCACATTTCGTCTATTTCTCTCTTGTCTCTTCTACATATAAATTTCTCCCAAGCACGTTGCATAGAGCTAACTAAGTGTTCAGATATTGTCATACACAATTTATCGATCTTGTTAGGTTTTCTGATTAGCTCCTACTTTCTGATTGTCTCATGGATTATCTCATACTTTCTGATCGTCTATGCTATTTCCGATCCTACTACGTTGTCCGATGTTGTTTTTCTGGTCTCATATTCTGATCATTCACCATTGTCTGCGCCAGGTTCACGCGAATATAGAGTTCCACCATCTTCCTCCCACATCGAGAACTTTCCCCCTTACAAACATTATCAAAAACTCAGTAATTCAAACAGCTATCCCAATTTCCTTCTCCCTCCCAATTCACTTCTTCGTCCCATTTCTCATAGTTGGTGTTTATCTCTCCTAGAGATACCAAGACGTCGGCCACTGTTGAGCGTACACAGTAAGGTGATATGCAGACTACTGAGCAGAGCACTGTTATGTAAGTGTGTCAGGCTCTAGTATGTTGGAGATAGGTGATACATCTCCTGATCAAACAAGTGTCAGGGTCATGACTGATAAAGGTTTGATATCATTCTGTCTGAGGGTTTTGATTCTTCAGATAACTATATAACTAGGGTTTTATGCCAGTCTTCTAACAACTAACAATTCAATCTATCAGAAGAATAGTAACAGTTCAAATTACTTGTTTGATTCTATAAGGCTTTCCCTAACTGAGAGATATTACACGCTCCCAATCTTCTCTCCCCGAGTTGTAGATCCTATATAAGGATCCTATTATCTTAACAGCCACTTTGACCTGCACCCACCTCTCACTTAATCAACAGCTAGCCTTAGCCTCACCAAACTCATAGTTACCATGCTTGCCAAGTCTTTAGGATCGATTCCTGAGTATGTTTCCTCTATATTTGCCCTCGTTTCTCCCCCACTAACCCGCCAGAGCCAGAGAAGAATACGTTGGTTCGTCGGTCATAGAACGAACAAGTCGCCTACACACCTTCAACGATGTGGGCCCAGCTGACTTGTGCAACATCCATAAACACAGCGCCGCGTCGAAAAAGACGGAACTCGGCACCTTTTTATACTACACCGGTGTCGACACCTCCAACTCCGCCTCCATTGCTGCCCATTTGCAAGGATTGGCCACGTTGATTTCGTCCAAAGCTCAGTATTGGTTTGGCGAGAAAAAGTACTGGAAAGTACCCGAATTGACATATTGCTCCTACAATGCTTTTTCCAAGGTGGACATGCGTGTCACAGTACACATTCCCGGCAAATTTGAGAGTTCTGTGGTGGGCAGTGATGGCAAGTTGATCCACGATAAACTTTCCGACGCCGATTTAGACAGAATGTGGATCGAGACGTTTGTATGCTCCATTGTGCGTAGTGTGCTTGATGGTGACGAAGACGATGCCAACCGCGTTGGCGGCTTGGTGGAGATTCGTAGAGAAAACCCCTTCAATAACGGCAAAGTGTCGAAGGAGTTGTTGGCCAACTTCATTGACGGTTTCGAGAAATTGTTCTGGAAGGGCCCCAAGTTGGGCTGTGGAGTCGAGGTTCCCCAGCCAACCCTCATCTACAACTACCTTGTCGACGGATTCATCAAATGTGTGCAGTTGACCCAGAGCTACGACAAGGCGTTGGAAGTTTTACGTAGATTGGAGGAAAAAGAGCCTGAAGTGGCTTCCTTGATTGCGCGTGTTTTGCTCTTGAAAGACGAGGAGATCCGTGCCGTCCAGGTCATGGTCGATGGTATTGCCAACAACAAGCGTGACCTGGAACTTTTGTTGTTGCAGGCAGAGTTTTTGATGGAGAAGAAACGATTCGACTTGGCGTTGTACTCAGCCAAGCAGGCCGTCAAGTCGTCGCCGTCTGACTTCAAGTCTTGGTCCACTTTGGTCAAGGTGTACACCAAGTTGAACGACTTTGAAAACGCCTTGATGACATTGAACTCGTGTCCAATGAACTCCCACAAGGAGAAGTTCATGTTGAAGCGTATTGTTCCATTGAGAGGCGGCGCAGAAGATTTGCATTTGCCATCTCCCGTGGAAGTTACCTTGGATGAGGTTACCAACTTGCAGAGCTCCTCCATAGCTGCTGAACAGAAGAGTCTTGATCCCCAGCTTGCCAACTTGCCAGCAGCTAACTTGAAGTCCACATTCGCCAATGCGTACGATTTGCTTACAGATATTGTCATCAAGACCGGCTGGGAAGCTTTGTTGAAGTACCGTGCTAAGGTGTTTGTCATGGAAGAAGAATACCGTAAGGACAAAAGCAACCACGCCAGAAGTAACTCCGATAGTGTTTCGCAAGAGATTGGGGAATCGAACGGCTCGATTGCACCTAATGACAACTCCTCCACACTTGCAATGAAATCTCCCAACAAGGATGCTAATGGAGCAGCAGACGAAAGTTACGACGCACAGGACGAGTTCAAGAAAAAGAGATTATGTGAGAGATGGTTGGACAACTTGTTTATGTTGTTGTATGAGGACTTAAGAGTGTTCACCTTGTGGCAAGCCGAGTATGTGCATTTCCAGGCGCAACAAATGGAATACAAGAAAACGACCTTGGAGTGGGAGATCTTAGGCCTGATAGCGTTCAGACTTAAGCACTTCAAGGAAGGCTCGATTGCATTTTCCAATGCGTTGAGCGGCAGATTCTCCGCCAAGGCCCAGAGAGAGGTGTTGAAATACTACCAGATGGAACGCACCAAGCTTTTGTCGAAGTGTACTACTGGCGAGGTGTCGGTGACTGTGGCGCACAACTACGCCAAAACTGTCAACCAGCTCAACGAAAAAGTGTTGGAATGCTGCATCAAATTGTTAGTGTGGAACCACAGGTGGTACAACGACTTTTCTCCAAACTTGATCAACATTTTGAGTGATTTGGTTGCCAAAGAAGGCTTGATCAAGCTCCAGTCGCTTGTGCAGGCGGTGTACTCCAACAACATTAATCATTCGGAAGGCTCGGCCAACCACGGAATCAAGGACATGATGGAGGACTTGTACGCTTTCTTCAAGGAGTACGATCTCAACGGTACGGAGAACTAGATGGAGTGGTATTCGCAGCCATAGAATTTCAAACCTGTCAATGGGAAGTAGGTCACGTGCCATTACCGAATATTTGGGGCCAGGATTCCTATCTAAGATAGCGATGGCCCCATAGAAAATAGGTTTTCTCTTAAGAATCTTTTCTTCTCCTCCCAGTTCTACCAAGTATTATGTCTATTCCAAGAGAAAGGTTGAGAATGCTCCAGAGCCACATACGACATGTGGAATTTCATGAGTACCAGCCTGAATTTCCTATGATGCATCGGATCACTAGGGAAGCGTTCCTCCAAAGAAGATTACAACCTAACGTTCACATCCACCCTGCAAAAAGGCTACAATAGCTCATATCCATTCACCATTCAATACACAAAGGCGCAATATCAATCTATGTACAAGATGTTCGAGTTGTAGGGCCAATGTGATGGAGACTCCTCTCCAACAAGATACGGCACAGCTCCAGCAATTAGTCCTTCTTCTCCGAATCGTCGTTGGAACGGTTCCTCTCCTGCTGGAAGCCCTCCAGCGCAACTTTCATCAACTCCTTCTTGGACTCCTCCAAACGCTTCTTTCTTGCCTGGATAAGCTGATCTCTTCTCTCCAACTCCTCGATCCACATCTGCTCTCTCAACTTCGCCTTTTCTCTCAACTTATCCTCACGTGTGTGTTTCTGTTCGGCAGATTCCTGTTGGTAGTAGATTCCTCCCATCACCAACGCTACGAGGGTGAACGCCTGGAATCCCACTCTGTAGCGGAAATACCTCTGGGTATCCTTTTTTCTGCCTTGTTTAAGCGATTTGGCGGCAAGAACAACTGCTGCGGTGGTCAAGAGCGTCCCGAGAGGAACTAGAGGTTGTTGCTTGCTTCTGTAGATTATTTTCTGGATGGTGTCCATGTCATTGACGTCAATTTCACTAAATGTTAGCATGGCCAGGTGGGTTGATAGTTGCGACATACTCGTCGTCCATGGGTTTTCCATCGAAGGACGATGGGATTCTGGTGGACATTGGGAAGAAGGTTAGTAGTATACGGTGATACTCAAGGTCAGGAGACAGGATCGTTGGAGAAGTGAGAGAATGGGATGTTTCGGTGAAATGAGAGAGTGGGGGGAATGAGTTTATTGAGAAATGGGTGAAGATTCGGAATAAAATATTATGGGGTAAAACGTCTTGGAGTTTTTGACTTTTACAATGGCTTTTACTTTTCTGCTCATTCGACAAATTGCTCACAGAATGAGACCAATGAGAATATGCGTAGATCGGGGAGATAGATGGAAAAGTGGAAAGAAAAGAGTATGAAAAGAGTATGAAAAGAGAAAAAGAGAAAGAAAAGCAGGAGAGAAGGAATTGGTAAATGTGTGATTTCGTGGGATGCGAATTCCCGGAGTGTCGAAAAATACAATCAGTGGAATTCTTGCACAATTTCTTCACAGCAAGTGTATTTCCTGAACTTTTTCATTCACATCACCAGACCTACATTCAACTAAGATTGATCTCATACAAACACCACTAACTGTGTGAAACTCACCAAAAAAAAGTGTTACTGCAATTCTGAAATCTTCCCCCACTAAGCACCTCCTCTACTCTTTTCTGACCCTCGTCCACTCTTTTCCAACCCTCGTCGTCGAATCCAGATCACCTCACCTTCACCTATATCTATGCGCATTCCCCCACACACTCCAATTCTACAGCATCAATGGATTCTTTATTGAAGAACTTCACACCAATCGTGTGGTATGTGGTGCTCATGCCATTTACCCACTTCCTCTTCCCCATTGTCTTTTTCTTCAAGGCATTGATCAGCCATATTTTCGTCATTCCTCTCTTACTCATGATCCGCATCGCAATCTTCGGACTAGTGTACGTACCCTTAACACCTATTCTCAAGCTAGCACGCATCAATTACGACAAAAACGTCCCTGTGGAAGTGTCGTTGTTTCGATTGTTGAGGGACGCCTCGCCCCACATCGGATTTTTCTTGATCAGCTTGCTCCACTATGTGATGATCAGCATCTTCGTGGGAACATTCGTGGGGTTGGTGGCTGGCCTCAACATCGCGCTAGTCGTTCGTATCGTGATGTTTCCCACCACCAAATCAACCGCCTCGAAAACGACCCAGACGACCCCCTATGTGAGTGCCATCGAGCGCAAACTAGCAAACTACAATCAACGGGTGCCCAAACTGGAAACCATGAAGAGCGAAGAGAAGGAACCAGTCAAAATCGAGCACCGAAAAGATGTTGGGGTCGGACTCTCGCCTCTGCCTCTGCCTCCGCCACTGGATCCAATCTTGAGTAACTCGCCTGTAATCAAGAAAGAAGAAAGCTACCAATTTAAGCCGGTTTTCAAACCCAACACTATGGAGCTATACGAGGATGATGATGGCTACAGCTATATGACGTACGACTCGCTGGACCATGTACCACTGGTCGCCAAAGTAGACACTGAAACCAAAGAGGGGCCCAGTTCGGCCGATCAGGTGATGTACGAGGATGATAATGGCTACAGCTACATGACAAATGATCCACACAATCCCCTTCCTCTAGTGATACCAGAAGAAGATCGAGAGGACACCATAGACGAGGAAACTGACTCGGAGACCTACGCTTCTGTCGATTCGGTGGCTCCTGATACAATTGCATCGTCTACGCTTACATCTGAGTTTACCAGTGTGGCTGAGCCACCAGTGCTGGACGTAACTTCGGAGGGAGAATATGAGGAACATGAAACGGATTTCAACCAGAAGCAAAGTTGAGGTGGGTATTTATCTTGGTTGATGCTGTGACGACATGTTTGTGAGACGTTTCCAATGCGTTTCTTGCATGAACGAACAAAACTAATACATGTAACAAAACTAATACATGTAACAAAACTAATACATGTGTCGAATTCTATCGGTGGTATAAATGCCCATGTCAAGAATTCGAATTCCTTATGCGCACAGAAATCATCCACTCCAAAGGCTCAATTTGCAAGAAAGTCGTCTACGAACAAAATGATAACCAAATTCTCTCGTGGATGCGCGACATTCGGCTAGTGGAATGGGACGGCTCATACATGGAGGTGGAGCCTGCGTGTGTTCCCCTCGTAGGGTTGGGAAGATCTATTCTTTTCCATCTCAGAACTTGTGGAGTTCTTGATGGATATGAAAACGACAAACAAGACCTTGATGGTCGGCTTGTATGGTACGTGTGCAAGCTTGAGTTGTATTTGGAGGACGGCATTCGAAATTATGTCATCAGACTAGATTTGAGCTACAGACTTCGAAACTCATCTGTTACCAGTGTATCGGGGCTCACTCAAGAAGATATGGTGAATTTTTTGTATGACCGAATCGTGAGAGGTGGACACCACTTGGCTGCGGTGGAAATGAGAATGAAGTACTTATTGGTGCTTCACAAAGTAGTATGTTCTATAAATGGACTCCAGGTGCCGCTTTGATACCGAATTGTTGTATATGCAAGTATGAATAATGTCCCTTATAAATGTTGAAGCGCTGACGCCGTTTCGCTTTAGAGTAAAACGATCATGAAACGCACGACGCCTGTGCTAAATCGTAGCCTCGAGGAAGCTTCATCGCCAAATTATGCATTGACCCTTTGCTGATTTCTGTGCTTCTTGAGGTAGTCTGTGTAGTAGTCTCCAAAGACACTCCAGTGGAACTTGACTAGGGTGGAGATCCTGGTGGCAATATTGCTCATCTCCAGGTCAATCTTCCTAAACTTGGCTCCGCCACCAGTCTTAGAGTCACTTGACATGGTCTGGATGGAAATAGTGCTGTCGAAATTGTTGTTATTGATAATCTCATCCAACAACTCCTTGAAAATACGCACCTCCATCAATCCGTACACGTCCGAGCTGGGTTGGATTTGCTTCATCAACCAGTTGTAACTAAAGTCAACAAGGGGTTGTGGCAAGTTGGGAACGGTGTGTTCGCTAGCAGTGGAGCCTGAAACAACATTCTTCACTAACTGCAATGCAATGGCCTGAACATTTCTAGTCCATTTGACATTTCCGTTGTCATCTGTCACAATAGCAAGAATCTCTTCCTGAACCTTTGTGAGAACTTCTGGCTTGGATCCAGCCACTCTATATCTTGCGGCAGGTTGGTAGTTGGCAAGCAACTGCTTGTACAACACTACACATAACTGAACACACACCAACAGCCTGACATCGGCTCTCAACAAAACAAGTCTAGTGTGATCAAATGCCAAAGTAGAGGGAAATTCCGAGGCCATGTTGCGACAAGAAAGTAGGTCGATAATAGACGAGACAATAATCGACTTCATAGAGTCAACGTCCTTGACGTCTGGCTCATTTGAAGTGGTGATTTTCTTGTGGAAGTTTCTGTAAAACCACTTCAAAGAATCAGAAATATCGATCTTGCAGTGGTTTATTAGCTGGTTGAAGTAATCCTTTTCGAAATCAACGGCGGTTTCAATCAAAACAGGTCTCAAGATTCTGATCTGGTGATTGGCAACATCTAACTTCATTGCCTCCAAGATGGAGAAGATGGTTCTCAATCCTTGAACAAGCTTGTCAGCCGAGTTCTCTTCATAAGCACCCTGAAACTTAGAGATCATGTCTGATACCCATTGATCTCTCATTGGAGCACAGTGAGACTTAAACACTTCTCCGAGCCACTTTGCCATGGCCACAAAGTCAAACGAGCCATGCGATAACTGTTGAACCAACAAATCGATGTCCATGATCTCGTTGACAGGTAATCTGTCCTTCACAGGTAATAGCGAGAGCAAAATGTCACGCAAGGTGCTGAACAAGACTGGCAATCTTGAGATTCTGGGAGGAAGGGCAGATGGCGACGCACCCATTGCAAAAAACTGTTTGCACTCCTTCTCCACTTCGCTCCAGTACTTCTCAATAATGTTCTTCTTTCTGCGGCCTCTTTCACCATCCAAGTTTGGTCTGAACTGTAGCTGGGGATCAAAGAGAATATCGTGTCTCAACTGAGGGTTCTTGAGAATTTCATGCAAGTCAATCTCCTTCAAGGACTGAAGGTTGATAGGAGGAAGGGATGGGGCGGTTGTGGATGCATGGTGGTTATGATGATGGTGGTGGGAGGTCAGGGGCACCTGCAAGCCATAGGAGTTTGTGGAGGCGCCCAGGGCAGAGCTCTGGAACTGGGACGTCGTCATGCGCAGGGGGAGCATGTGATGCTGGAAGAGTTGCAGCCTGCTGGTGTAGTTGATGATGGGTAACGATCTCGAGCGGAACCTCCTGAAAGACTTTGGTGCTCTGCTGGAGGCGGCCGCGGCTGCCAAAGGAGCAGCGGGAGGAGCGCGAGCGGAAGTCTTGATCGAGGGCGACCTGTTTGTCGCTGACTTGAGGGCTGGAGCGTCCAGAACATTCTTTGGGAACCTGGACATAGACCCATCGGCAACGGACGCCATCAGCGCCGAGGTGGCGGCGGCAGAGGGCTTGTGCACGGAGGCGGCCAGCGCCGACGCCACCGACCGGTCGGGAGTCGACGGAGAATCCTGCGGGCCGCTGAGGAGATGATGCTGGAGGAGTAGGTGACGGTGATGGATATGCAGGGTGCGGCGGTTGATGGCAAGAAGCGCCGCCAGCGACGAGTCCAGCGCGGCAGCAGCAGCGGCAGTAGGCAGCGGCTGGGACGACGAGTGCGATGGCGACATCAGCGGGTCGCCCGAGGCATCTTTAGGGGCAATCACCGAGGCGTCTAATCTGACCCGTTTGGAGGAGTCGTTAGAGGAGGCGGTGGAGTTGCGTTTGGACGACAGGTCGAAGAACACGGGACGGAAGGTGTCGGTCTCCTGCAAGACCTGGTCCTGGTTGTCGTTTGAGTTGTTTAGCTGGGAGTTCATTGGGAGTAATGATCAAGGAATAGGCAGCAACTAGGGGGACGACGGGACGATGGGACAAAACGGGGGAGACTCCTGATTCGGGGCGACAGGTTAAATAGAATAGGGACACGGGAGTTCTGCCAGAGCCAGGGCTATCGATGAAGAAAAGATGGGTAAGCAGATGAGAAAAACCTATGAGGGTGAAGGAAGGAGTGAGGATAATCGCAGATGAAAAGTGCGACTTTTTCTGCGACGCAGACGAAAAAAGAAAGCAACGGCGTATTTGTCAGGGGATGACGGTGAGACCAGAGGCCAACCAAAATGTAAATTGTGACAAAAGCGGCGAGGGGCGGCGGTGGCGGCGGCGGCGAAGTCGAAGTCGAAGTCGAGGTGATGAACGTCTATTTCACCGACCAGGTAGCCGGGGTCTGGGTCGGGGGTGGGTCGAGGTGCGAACTGTGAGAAACGAGGAAGCAAGAGAACAAATCACTGACAAAGTAATTAGTGACGACGATGCAAGATGCGCAGAACGGGCGACCAGTATTTTGGGCAGTATTTTGGGCAGTATTTTGGCTGGCCACTTGTACATGGTCGTGGATAGGGCCCATGGCCGAATGTGGGTGCGTTTACGTAGAGGCTCCTATTCGATTCATTGAGTTAGTTGTCTATTGAATGTGGAATTGGAAATGCACCATTTCTTTTTCGCATGGGTGCGCCTAATATGACCAGACGACAAAAAAGGAAGAGTGGTCGCAACGATCCCTGCGGTCTGCAGGAGGGGGGCTGTGGATGGGCGACGGTTAGTTTGTAGGCGACGGTTAGTTTGTGGGCGATGGTTAGTCAGACAATGGTTAGTCAGTGGACAATAAGCAGGGGCAGCGAGAACCGCCGCTGTTTCACAATGTATAATTTTCTTGTTTCAGATGCTTTAGGGGTGAGTGTGGGTGCAAGCCGACGATGGGTTTTACGTTGCTGCGGCGGAAGTTTTTGTGGAAGCTTCGCAATGCTTTGCGAGATTCGTTGCATTGTGTCATTCCTTTTTGGCGCAGTGTGGGTTTCTCGTTTTGGCACATTTCTCCATTTCTCGATTACTGCATTTTCATTTGTGCGTATCTCTGTCGCATCTATTTGCATTTCTCCATTTCTCCATATTTCTATTTTCTCTCTCTTCTCTTCGCTCTCTACTCTTCGCATCGCTATTCTCTTCTCCATTTCCTTCTCTATTCTCTTCTTCTCTAATTCCCTCACTTCCCTTCCTATTCTTCTCACATTCTCGCTTGCCCGCCTGCTTGCCCATCAAACGCACCTTTACGATCCAACTTTGCGCCCCAGTTTACGACCTCACCACTGATCTTTACCACCATGCTTTACCCTCATGCTTTTCACTTTATTCCACCTCCGCATCCTCACAACCTCTCACGCTCTGGCCTCCCGGCTAGCCTGCATTGGATCCACTGACATAAGTTGGTCGTGTGGCCAATTCGCATGGCCCCTGGGGCCCATGAAATACCGGCCGTAATATCCTGCCCATCCCTGGCCAGAACCGGTTGCTCGTGAGGTGAATCGCTTCTCGGCCACATTAGATTGTGATTCCGCTTTCGTCATAGATCCTCCTGCACCGCATCGTCGGCATACCGAAGCGACCGCTGCGATTGGCTCTGTGCACACTTCCGTTCCGAATTGTCGACAGTTGCCGAATATTCTGCAGCATCGGCCGTAATGTGTCGGAGTCGGCCATCACCTTCCAGTCTTGGACTCTTGTCCGTTGGCAGCGCGGAATTCGCAAATGGTTGCTGGTCAGCCTCCTGCCTATAGCCCCGTCTGCGTTCATCAGCCTCTTGTTCCAGGAATACGAGTTGATCGGCACCCCGATCGCTCCTGGATGGGGTTGATGCTGGGGGATAGATGCGAGGACCGGAGCAGCGGTCGTCACATTGTTGCTCCCCTCGATATTCTCCATCACACATTACTCACTTGTCATTAATCCATTCTCATGATTTTCGCACACATGTTCATTTCTCATCAAGCCTCGTGACATTTCCCATCAAATCTCATGACATTTCTCATCAAATCTCATGACATTTCTCAGCAAGTCTCATGACATTTCTGGTCACTTCCCATCATTTCTCACCATATCCTCCCACTTCAAGTCATCACACATCTCATGTGGCCGCCCGTCACCGCTGACATCTTACGATTTCGTCGTCCCCACCGGCTGTTTCCTACGCCGAAGGATTTTTTTCCTTTTTTTTTCCCTTTTTTGCTCTTGTCCCCATGTTCCGTCGTCTTTGCTGCGCCACCTGCAAGATCTGGTGCAGATCGCTTTCTTCTCGCATGAATGCGACTCCATCGCAATCTTCATCAATTGCCTTGCCCTTCCCCATTGCTATTCTTACCGTCTTCCCCTGCTCCCTCTCCTCTCTACGTCACCGACTTCCCCGGAACTCCTCCATGTGGCCACCCCATGGTGTATCATCAAATCACTTCCGTTAGTCATATCTTGTAGTCATATCTTGTAGTCATATCCTGTAGTGATTTCCTGTAGTGATTTCCGTTAGTCATTCTGGTGGTCATTCCGGTGGCCATTATTGTATCTCATAATCGTATACAGCGCTGGCTGGTTCGCTTTCTGGTGCTTGGTTCCGCCTCGCCGTTTTTCGCGGCCTGTCAAGGCGTTTTTCCGCCGCCCGGCTCTCCATCTCTGTCCTGTGTCGATATATGTCTTCAACGTTCGCATTCTCCTGTAACTAGTTGAACCCAATCCACCTTTTTCTCTTCGGAGTACCTCCAACCATCACCACCACATTCCCAACCGCCTCCACAACCATTCCATATCTTGAATTCGCCCCTCCCTGCTTCCCCTTCGCCCCTCCCATGACGCCCATCCACTCGAATAGCCCTGTGGTGGGGTCCTTACATGATGGTGCTCCCTCAAAGTCCGCAACTCCAGCTACTCCGTCACTATCGGATCCCGACCGCATCCACCCGGGAACTCCGCGCGCTTCCTCGGTCGAGGTGTCGCATTCTCGCCCACCGGCTTCCATCCAGCCTCCTCTGTCGCTCGCTCCGTCCTCCATTCCGCAAGTTCAAGGGTCTCTGCCGACGTCGTCTGTGGCGAAAACTCAGACGGTTTTCATCCACAAGCTCTACGATATGTTGGAGGATTCCACTCTAAGTCACCTCATCTGGTGGTCGTCCACCAACGACAGCTTCTATCTTTATCCGGGAGAGGAGTTCTCCAATGTGCTTGCTCAGTACTTCAAGCATACTAACATTGCGTCTTTCATCCGCCAGTTGAACATGTATGGCTTCCACAAGGTCAACGACAGCTTCCAGAACGATGACAAGTCGCAATCGTCGGCCTCCGGCCCGCCCCAGGGCCTGAGCTCCACCCGGTGGGAGTTCCGCCATTCTGCCAATCAGTTCCGCAAGGGTGATGTCCAATCGTTGAGCATGATCAAGCGGAAATCGTCCAAGATCATAAATTCCCACAAGGAGATCGTCAGCTTGAAATCGCTCCCTCCAACTTCCAATATGGGTGACGATAAGCAGAAGTCTTACCCGGATCTGGCCCAGCAGTACCATCGGGCCGTGTACCAACAGCTGTGGGAGCAGATCTCCGATACGGGAAATGCCCCCTCTTCTCTGCCCGAGCTATCGACACCTATTCCCCTCAACCCCCATGCCACCGTAATGGCCTACCACACCTACCCTCTATATCCGCATCTGGTGGCTGCTACTAATGTTCCCCACTCGCCAGGGTCTCCGCCATATCCCGAATACGGACCTTCACCATCATACATCAACCAGCCACAACTGCAGCCTCAGCTGCGGCAGACATCAGTTCAGACCCCCGGAATTCCGGTGGACCAGTCCATCAACCTCAAGTTGATCGAAATGAACAACTCCATTTCAAACCTCAAGACCGGATACCAGGAATTACTTTCTCGCTACGACAATTTGGCGGCCGTGTACCACCGGAGCCAAACTGAACTCTACCATCTCACTGAGATCATCGAAAGATTAATACCAAAGTGCTCCAGTGATCCTGAAGTGAAACGTGAGAGCCGTGATGCAGATCACATCGATCGGAGCAAAACAAGGACTCCCATCGACAGCATCGCCACTCCTACCCACGACGCCGGAATGTCCCCTATGAGTGTGAAGCCAACCTCCAAGTGTTCGGAGTTGGAGTCGTTCAAGCAGCAACTTCATCAGAAGATGAACCAACCCATCCCCACCGCTGCCTCAGGTCAGAAAAACCACCAACATAACTACCACCTCGATGATGTATCGCTGACGTTGTCGAAGGGTTCCAGTTCCAACCATAATATCGTGCCCCAGCACTACCCACTCAATCCCAATTATTCTTTATACAACGGCTCTGATGGTGCGTTCAGGCAATTCAAAATGAGCAATGACGAGATCCATCGCCAGAAGGGCCCTCCTCCTAACAGGCACGTGTCTGTTTTTATGGATCCACTTCAGACTGTCCCAAGTCGTACCCCAACGACGAAACCTACATCGTTGGGTCCTGATGGCAAGGAAAAGCACCCTTCTGATGGAGCTACCCAGCCCTATGTGCAGCAGTACCAGCCCCTCGCCATGCACCAACCACCAGTGCATGCGCTTTACCAATACATTTGCCATGAACCTCTCCAACAGCGCACGGTGTCATTGCCTATAATCGAGAAGACATATCAGGCAAACATGATGCCCCAGCAACGCCACCTGACGACGACGATACCGCAGCGTCAGCCGACGATACCGCAGCCTCAACCACAGGACGCATCGGAGATTGAACGGAGCAATCTGATTGCAAGAACGCAGTCTCCAAGGTCCAACCGACCACCCACTCCACAGGGCCAGCCAGGTGTTGTTGTTCCACATCACATGCAGCATTTACAGCCGGGCCATGCTCAACATGTTCAACATGTCCACCATGTTCAACCTGGCAACCAGCTGGCCATTCCAAAGATTGGCCATATCCACTCGCTGCCTCGCATTCCCCACAAGGGCGAGCAAATTCCTGCTCGGATCCAGACTCCACCTAGAGACTTGAAACTGCCATTGAGAAACCAGCTTCCGTCAGTGTCGGAGCTCGATAAATCGATCAAGAGCAGTGGTTCATCCGGAAGAGTGTATGATCTACTTCTGGACTCTGCTGAGGATAGAAGCAAGAAAAGAAAGGTTGAGACTTAGTGGCGAACCATGATTAGCTACGAGGTTCGCTATGCTATGTGTTGGCGTCGATTCTTGCACCATGTATGATTACTTGTAATATAAATTATCTCACGATTCATTGTCGATTGACTCGTAACTGATGTTTACATGGCGTGCATACGGTAGGCCCTCCGCAAATATTCGAAGGAAGTGGTTTGTGAGAAGAACAGAGAATATTTCTGACATTATGGCCAAAAAGTACAAAGTCACAAAGTCGTACCCGCAAAATAGCTTCAGGAAAGTTATCAAGGCGAAAACAAACCTCCCTATAGCTAAAGACAATGCTGACATGTTGGTGTACTTGATATACATAGAATACCTCCATCAGCTCTTAGATGGAGCCACAGAAAAGGGAATGTCCGAGAGGTCGATTGAAGAGGTCCATGTCGAACTCATGAAGAAGATTCAAGGTTAAATATGTGTATTTATGTACAGAGTGCCTCAGGAAAGGCACTAGTGAAGGGTGCTAGAAACCATTATTTGGGTGTTTCAACGTCTCGATCATGGCCAACGCTGCATGAGGGTCATTTTTGTTGAAAACAAACAAGCCCTGGAGCTGGGCCGTGCTGACTTTACCGAGCAAACCGAGCTCAACAAACTTTTTCGAAAAGGCACGACAGAGTTCTTCCTCATCTTGGTAGAATCTGGTGAACATTCTCTGCACCTGATCCTCGGAAGCGTTGCTCACCAACACTTTGTAGTCAATTCTTCCAGGACGCAAGAGGGCCGGGTCGAGGCGTTCGGGGTGATTGGACGTCATAAACGTGATGCATTCCTCGGCACTGGCAACTCCATCCAACGCGTTCAAAAGACCCGAGAATGTCACTCCAGATTGGTAGCCTTGGTCGTTTGACTGGTCTCGATTATTAAATGCAGCATCAATGTCTTCAAGAAGGAGAATCGATCGCTGTGGAATGTGGTTCATCAAGTGGTTAAGACGGTCGTCGGTGAGGTTGTTCTCACTGAGATTCAAAATGCAGATGTTGTAGTCCAACTCTCCAGCCAACGCCTGGATGTACGAGGTTTTTCCACTTCCTGGGGGGCCATACAAGAGGTACCCTCTTCTGTAGGGGATTCCTCGCTGATGGTACCATTCTCCGCTCTTCAAAAAGTCCCTGACGTCGTCCAAGATCTCCTGTGCTATGCCTTTATCCAAAATCACCGACCCCAACATTCTCTTCTTGCGGGGGTTGCCAAAGGGACGCCATTCGGGACCCCACGACGTATACAATACTGTCTTTCCCTCCTGGGCCCTGAGGGCCATTTTCTTTGCTTCTCCTAACAAGTCCAGAAAGAGGTGTCTGTCACTGTATAAGGTGGTGAGAGTCACCGTTTCAAAGGGCGTGCCGTTCGTCATGTCGAGGAGCTTTCCGGATCTTTCACGGTTGACTAACATGTAGGCGCCTTTAAATTTGATGAGATGCTTTCCGGGGCCGGGCACCAACGAAAACTTGGTGGTAACGGCTCCATTATCATGCTGGATATAGTTGGTCTCCACTGACAAGTGACGCGAGCTTCTCTGCTTGTATTGCGACATCCATTCCAAAAACCAAAGGTACAGTTTGTCCTTTGAGGGAATCTCCAAGTCTACAAGCATCTGGCGGTACAAAAATCCCGAGGATTTTACCACTGCTTGTCTCGTCAATGCGAGGCCAGTACCTAAAAGCATTAGGCCACCACCAGCGGCGAAATATGGGTTGTTTCCGACAATTTCCTGGAATGCCGAGGTGGCCATTCCTTTGAAAGAGCCATCAGATCCGTTTTTGATTTTTTCAAAGTCTATCGACGGAGTTTGGGACATGGTGGAGATGGGTTTTCCAGTTGGAAAAGTTACTATGGAGGATGTTGCGGTGTACGGGTGCGGCCCATTTTTTTGGACCAAAGGACCAGCCATTTCACTGACGATGGAGTTACAAATTACTATATCTTTCAAATTTCGATGTGGGGTCCTATGCTGTCTTGTTTTCATTCATTTATCTCGATCGGTATTCACATCTGTGGAGATCTCCCGGTGGTCCAGTTGAGATTGTATGACTTATCAAAATGACCCTTAAACAGGAGAAAAAACGGAATACTCTCGGGCATGCATTATTTTGATATCCAGAAACATTTACATACCTGTCTCAACAGCCACGCCAACCTGGTCTGTTCTGACCCCAGATCTATCAACTTACATTGCCCCTACTGTGTGCAGGTGGATCCACTCACCTCAACTGTGCCCATATTTCTCTGATTTTATCCCAACCATGGCTCCTGATCAATTCATGGAGACAGATCTACTGCGTGGAATGCAGTCATCAGATTCCATATCAACCCCTTCGTCCAGACAGTCGGCGGAACCCGTTCAGCACAAGTCCAACAACCCCTTTGGTAATCATGATTACCCCAACAATCCATGGCCCTCAGCTCCAGAAGTCAAGAGTTCGACTCCATCGGAACTGGAGAGAATGAAAATACCATATCAGGCTACAAACATCAGCCCCTCAGTATTGGCACACTTGCCGTTCAAGACTTCCAACAGAATTTTGGATGATCTCAAGTTCACGCCTTCTCTCTTCAAATTTAATGGTCGCCAGACATCTTCTACTGAGGTCTCGTCACTACTAAACTCCACACCGCTCCAGTATAGCAAGTTGGTTTCGTCGGTTTTATTGCATGAGGGCTCCCAGGTTCTTATCTTGAATAACGCTGTCAATTACATTCCATCAGTGAGCAAAGTTGACTTCGAGAGCCAATCCCTCAGTCTCACCGCAATCAGGGGATTGGTGGTGAGCAGAGATATGCAAGATGTCAAGCACTTTAAGGTTCTGATCCTCGAGATGACATCTAGGTCGCCATTCCCTTTGGTTGATAAACAAGAGTACCACCTTGTATCCAAAGACATGATTTCAAAAGATGATCTCGAGAGCATGGCCGACAACACTACAAAGGCAGTCAATCTCATGGATGATTCGTTCTTCATGAGTCTCAATAGCCCGTTGAACCATATCTTGAGGGTTCTGGTCTTTGACTCTGAGTTCAGTGCTGATGACTTGAAACCTATTACTGATAAAGCTTTGATAGAAGAGCGATATGTGAAAGGAATCGAGAACAATCCAATATCTAACTTGAAGACTGATCAGATCCCTAGTGCTATTCATTGCTTCCAGACACTTCTAAAGGTGCTCAAGGGTCCAATATTGCTTTCTGCTGACGATCCCGTTCACACCATCAGCAAGCTGAAAACATCTTTGGATGCCAAAATCAGCTTAGAACTTCTTTTTGATAAGCTTGGATTCGAGTTGGGAGAAGATGGAGATAGCTTGATTCCTCCAAACCTTACCAAAGATCCGTCCCTAAAGGAAAGCTACATCAGAAAAGCATATGAATTGGTCTTTCTAGGGAAAAACATCAAGTCCAACAGCTTGAATGATTTCGATGTCATCTACTCGTTCAGTGACAACTTGTCTCAAATTCACTCGGCGTTGGTAGAAGTTGATAAACACTCAGCATTGGCCTTGGGTAGATCTGATAACTGCAACAAATTTCCTTTCTTCATCAACTTGAGCTGCTCCACCTTTTATCAAGATGAGTTAATCATTCGGTGTTATGAAAACACTGTAAAATCCGACCCCAAAAACAAGATCCACTATGTTGACTCATTCAAAGGTATCATGAATTACAGGTCCTCCAACAAATCCTCGCGGTTGCTGACTTACTATAACAACCAATACATGAAAGGACAGATGTATGGATATTCTGACTTCAAGGCGCTGCTCAGAGCAATCAAGGTTGAAGGAGTCACGACCGAAACGGTGGTTGACCCAGAAATTATCATTGAAAAGTACAAGGCATCTTGCAAGTACGATCCAAAGAACTATACCTATTACAACAAGCAACTCAAAATTATTGCAAGCATCACCAATTCCTCGACGTTGTCGGATTTTATTGCTAACGAGCTAATCCCCACCCCCATTGCATTGGCTGAAATGAGAATTGAAGAAGTTACTGAGGACGAAGTCGTCGTCACTGCTTTTGAGTTCAGATTAGATGAGGTTATGCAGTCAGCGAATTTCGATAGAGCGAATCCGGATGTCATATTTTTGCAGAGATGTTTGCTCTCCATTGCAGTGGGCAGAAAAAGTTATATATTGATGAACTATTGTGAGAGCAAGCTTCCAGAAATGATACAAGATTATCATCTCACATATTTCGATGCTCTTCGAGTATTGGATGTTCTGTCTGATGCAAACCAGTTCGAATTCATATCGAGTTTCCAGGGAAAATTGGCAGAGTCATCGTTTGGCGACAGCGTTGATATCCGAGGGTTGAGAGAGGCATTCAAGAGAATCGCAGAGCAGAAGAAGTCGGAAATCATGTTTAGCTTCTTGAATCTGGGCAAGATCGACTCTTCTTTGCTTCCTCCCGAAAGCTGGCCAACAGGACTCGACAATATTGGAAACACTTGTTACTTGAACTCATTGCTTCAATACTATTTCTGCATCAAACCTTTGAGGGAAACAATTATTAATTTCGACAATCATTCTCAATCCCTCACTCAAAGGAGGCGCAAGATTGGTGGCCGTTTGGTTGAAACGTCAGAATTGGACAGGTCGTTCCAGTTTATTTACAGACTTCGAGCTCTCTTCGAAGAAATGATCACAACAAGGAAACGATGTATTCTGCCCAGTAAAGAATTGGCTTATCTTTCGTTCTTACCACTTTCGAAGCCAGTCTCCTTCAAGCCCAATGAAAGGGAAATTGTTATCATCGAGGAGGACATGGAATCCAACAAAGAGAATAGTGCCATTATGCTCCGCTCAAATTCTCCTGAATCTGTTGACATGGAGCTGGTTGATCCAGCTTCTGCAGACGACATTATTGATATGAACGAGGAACCATCCGAGAACGAGGGAGTTTTGAAACTTCAGTCTTCTGAGGTTTCAGATGATTTCGAAGATATCGAAGAAATTCTTCAAGATGCGATCGTGGACACTGAAGGAACGAAGATTTTGAGCATCAATCCGGACCAAATCGAGAGTACTATCGAAGTGGGGAGACAGCAAGATGTTACCGAATGTATTGAAAATGTCACTTTCCAGATAGAGACTGCTCTAGAGCCAGAGAGTATCGAAGATGATGGAGAGCAATATGATCTCATCAAGAGGCTTTTCAGTGGTAAGACAAAGCAAACCATCACGCCTCTTGACGACAGCAATAGCAAGAAACCAAGGAGCTCATTCGAACGCTTCTTTAGTTTGATTATCAACGTGGGAGACCACCCCAAAGACATATATGATGCATTGGATAACTACTTCAGCGAGGACGTGGTGAGGCTCGAGGAAGGCGACGTAAAGAAGTCTCAGACCATTTCTGAGTTACCTCAGGTCCTTCAGTTCCATATCCAAAGAGTTTTATTTGACCGTGAGCGGTTAGTTCCTTACAAGTCATTGGAGGCGATTCCATTTGGAGAGAAAATCTACCTTGACAGATACCTCGAAACCGACGACGAAGAAATCAAAGCCAAGAGGCAAGAAGTGTTTGAGTGGAAGTCGCATATAAGAAGCCTCTATGCTGAAAAAGATGATATCTTGCGCGTCGACCCTGAGACCAAGCTTTCGGTTGTGGATGCGCTCATTGCCACTTTGAAGTATCTTGAGACTAAAGTTGCACCAAGCAAAGAATTTGCCATCAGCCCAGATACCATCGAAGTCATCAGGCACCAAATCGACCATTTGAAGGACAGGCTTCAAAAGGTGAATAATCAAATCAACGACCTTCAAGGTAAGATTTCATCGCAGTTCCTGTCCTACCAGAAGGTCGGGTACTCTCTATTTGCTATCTTCATCCACAGAGGAGAAGCGTCGTACGGCCACTACTGGGTTTATATTAAGGATCCTCACAAGAATGTCTATCGAAAGTACAATGACGATAATGTGACGGAGGTTCCAGCATCTGAGGTACTCAACTTTACCGAGAACAACACTGCTACACCATACTATGTTGTGTACGTTAAGGATGACTTGGAAAAGGCGTTCATTGAGCCACTCAAGAGGGAGATTATCTGAGTTGAAGACGCATGATGTTAATGATTGATGGATTAGTAAGAAATGCTAATTGTCCAAAAAGGTTAAGATCAGGCAGTCGGCGACCACGCTTGTCTTATTCCGTAATAAACTCAGCCTGACAATCATCCATAGAGATTATCTAAATAACTACTTGAATTGGATTTGATCTTCGCATACTTATCCCAACTATTCACATTCGTTGGCTGTGCAATAAAATGGCACACTGTGCAATAATCCTGTAATTTTCCGTATTGTCCAATCTGCTAATACCATCAAAGTGACAATAATTACAAGGACAGGATAATAAAAGCAATCCAACTATTTGCTCAGTGAACCCAGCCTCGTATTTTTCCTATATTGAAGACCCAATAATTCCCAAAAAAATGTCACTCCGGTACATTGACCAGCCATTTATCTTATCACCTCGCAAACCACTTACAATCAACCACGCCACTAACCTTCAGGAAAATAGCTTCATCCTAGTTTGCTGATTGGCGCCTCGAATTCAGACAACTAAAAAACATGAAATTGTCAGTGGTTTGTGCTGCTACCGTAGCCATTGCTAGCACTGCTGCTGGCTACTACCAGAACAGCAAGCTGGAGTTAACTTTCGATAGAATCAAGAGAAATGCGGTGATTAACGATGTTTTCGATATGTCAGAATTTACAAAGCCTTCAGATGGCGAAGATGCTGACAAATGCCCGCCGTGCTTCAATTGCAACTTGCCAAACTTTGAGTGTACCCAATTCTCTCAGTGTAACACCTTCACCGGAATGTGTGAGTGCCGTGACGGATACGGAGGCATGGATTGTTCGAAGCCATTATGTGGATCACTTTCGGATGGCAATAAGAACCGTCCTATGCGTGGAAATGACACCTGTGCTTGTAAAAGTGGCTGGGCAGGAATCAACTGTAACATGTGTACAGATGATGCTTCCTGTGACGTTTTCATGCCCGAGGGCTTGAAGGGTACATGCTACAAGAGTGGAATTATTGTCAACAAGTTCCACCAGATGTGTGATGTGACGAATCCAAAAATTGTCGCCATTCTTGATGGGTTGAAGCCTCAAGCCACATTTTCTTGCAATAAGACTGCAGAAACATGTGAGTTCCAATTCTGGATCGACCAGGAGGAGTCCTTCTACTGTGACTTGTCGAAATGTAACTACAAGTACGACTTGTCGTCGAACAATACTCACTACCGGTGCGAGGAAATGTCATGCAAGTGTTTGCCGGAGAAGATGTTGTGTGGCAAGGCTGGCTCCATTGATATTTCCGAGTTTTTGACCGAAACCATCCGTGGACCTGGTGATTTCAGCTGCGACATTGCCTCGAAGAACTGCCGCTTCTCAGAGCCAAGTATGAATGACTTGATCTCTTCGGTATTCGGTGACCCATACATCACTTTGCACTGTGCCTCTGGTGAGTGTGTTCACAAGAGCGAGATCCCAGGCTACGATATCCCAGACCACAATAAGTTCAGCATGATGAACCTCCTTACCATTGCAGCTGTGGGGTTGGTGTGTGCGGTTGGTGTTGCCTCTGCTGTTTATAACATTGGCAAGAGTCCGTTGTTTGTGGCAAAAGGCTATTCTGAATACGAGACGATTGCCGACGAACACAACCCACTTAATGAAAACTTCACTCCAACCACCTTGTCCTTCAAAGGCGTGTCGTACACTCTTCCCCAGGGCAATAAGGTTCTTAACAATGTCTACGGTTTGGTGAGCCCTGGCCAATGTTTGGCAATCATGGGAGGCTCTGGTGCTGGAAAGACCACCTTGTTGGACATTTTGGCTGGGAAGAATAAAGGTGGTGAAGTCGAAGGTAGCATCTACGTCAATGGACTGAAATTGAAAACGAGCGTCTATAAGAAGATCGTTGGATTTGTGGACCAGGAAGACCATTTGATTCCGACCTTGACAGTGTACGAAACGGTATTGAACAGTGCATTGTTGCGTTTGCCTAGAGCGATGTCCTTGACCGCCAAGATTGCCAGAGTCATCGAAGTGTTGAATGAGTTGAGAATCTTGAGCATCAAAGACAGAGTGATCGGCTCTGATTTCAACAGGGGCATTTCTGGTGGTGAGAAGAGAAGAGTCTCCATTGCTTGTGAGCTTGTTACTTCTCCCTCAATCTTGTTCTTGGACGAGCCTACCTCTGGTTTGGACGCGTACAATGCCAGAAATGTCGTAGACAGTTTGGTTAAGTTGGCCAAAGACTTCAACAGAACGATCGTTTTCACTATCCACCAGCCAAGAAGTAATATTGTTTCCTTGTTTGACAAATTGGTTCTTCTCAGTGAAGGAGACTTGATTTACTCCGGAGATATGATCAACTGTAACGAGTTCTTCGGTAAGAATGGATACCAATGCCCACTTGGTTACAATATCGCAGATTACTTGATAGATATTACTGCGGATCACAAAAAAATCATCAGAGTCCCCACAGAGGGTCCAGATGCACATGCTGCTTTTATTGCCAACCCAACTAATAGTGAGATTGATGTGACTCAGGAGTGGGAGCACTATGCTGTGCATCGTGATGAGTATAATTATCAGCCGGTCGGCAAGTCGAAGGATAACGGAGATGATTTGGTTCAACTTAGCAACAAGTTACCACAGATGTTCGATGAATCCGTTCTTGCTATTGAGCTCAGACAGGAGATCGAAGAACTTGAGAATAATGCCACTGATTTGGATTTACTGCATCATTTTTTGAAGAAAGCAAGTTTTTTCTCCCAGTTGTCCATTTTGTGCTCCAGAACTTTCAAGAACTTGTACAGAAATCCAAAGCTTCTTTTGACAAACTACGCCTTGTCGTTGCTTGTTGGTCTCTTCTGTGGCACATTATACTACAATGTTTCCAACGATATCAGTGGCTTCCAGAATAGACTCGGATTGTTCTTCTTTGTGTTGGCGTTGTTTGGGTTCTCCTCATTGACGGGGTTGCATTCGTTTGCCCAAGAAAGAATCATATTCATTCGTGAAAGAGCCAACAATTACTACCATCCTGCGACTTACTACATCAGCAAAATGGTTTGTGACTTACTTCCTTTGAGAGTGTTGCCTCCTGTCATAATGCTCAGCATTTTGTATCCATTGGTTGGCTTGACTATGGAACACAATGGCTTCTTGAAGGCTTTAGCCGTATTGGTTCTTTTCAACGTTGCTGTGGCGATCGAGGTGTTGATTGTTGGAATTTTGATTAAAGATTCTGGCACTTCAACTATTACTGCTGTATTGATCCTTCTTTTCTCCCTCTTGTTTGCCGGATTGTTCATTAACAGTGACGATTTGAAAGTGCAGACAAAATGGTTGCAATGGGTCTCGCTCTTCCACTACGCATATGAGGCATTAGCCATCAATGAAGTTAAGGACTTGATTTTGAAGGAAAAGAAGTATGGTCTCAGTATTGAAGTTCCTGGAGCCGTCATTCTCACCACGTTTGGTTTCAATGTATCGGCATTTTGGAATGACGCATCCTACCTTCTAGGATGGGCGTTGGCCTTTTTGGCTCTTGGTTATGTCTTCTTGCACTTCTTCACCATTGAACGAAGATAGGCAGAGATAGGAGAATGAAGCATATGAGAAAAGCACATATGTCCGTTAGACTCCAGAAAAGGAATAATATTGCACATCTAGAAAGACTCTGTATTAAATGAGGATAACGATTCTAAACAAAAAATCAGAAACTAGTGAGGGCCGCGGGGACAAACAAAGAATTAGGCGGCACTAGCCATGAATCAACCCTTTATAACCAATGCAGATAGTCATGCATGCCTAGCACGTTATTCCGAGATGAAGGTAGCCTCGTTGAAGGCAATACCCTTCTCGGTTACTCCGTTGTAATTAATGGTCAAGGGGTTGCAGAACTGGTAGATGTAAGGCTTGGCACCAGCAACTCCGCTGACAATGTTCTTCACAAACTGAGGAATCTCGGCCATAACGTCCACCCTCTCAACAAGCTGGTCCAAGTCGCCTTGCACCTTAGCCACCGCCTCGTCATCGGTGCCCGAAGTGAAGTTGAATGTGATGGCCCTTGGCACGGGCCAGCCCACCTCATCGACCTCGGCGTTCAAGTGCTCCACCAAGTTGTTGACCGAAGTAGCAATGATCTTGTCTGCAGAAGTCAAAATGGCTACGTTGACCTTGGTGGTGTCATAGGAGCGAGGGGTCGTGAACTCCATCTGCACAGCACTGAAGTTCTCGGACTGGAAGTTCAAAAAGTTCCACGACTTGGCCGCGTGGTGTGGTTTCATGCCCTGCAACGCCATCACAAACATGGTGTAGCCGTCAATGGTTACGGTGGTGTCGTTCAACTTGATGGTACCCTTGACGCTACATCTTGGCCAGAACGCGTGTCTCATGGAACCCCAAGGATTCTCGATATCGTCTCCGTAGAGGGTGGAGCCGTCGCTGCCAAAAATGACTCCCGGAGTCAACCGTGTCATGACAAGCTCCACCTCGGAGGCAGGGTTCACCTTGGAGGTGAGGGTGTAGGTGTCGTTGTTCTCGCCGGAAATCACAATGGACAAGTCCTTGGCGTAGAAGTTGGAGCCCTCGGTGCGGAAGTCCTCCAATGGTGTGGATGTCCACACGCAGTTTGGGTCGTCAGCACCGATGGAGTTGTTAAACAACCTAAAGGTAAACTGCGCGGTAGTCTTGATGCCCATGACATTGGAGTGAATCACCTGGGCAAACCCGGTGTAGCCGGAGGCCAAGTCCGTGAAGTAGAAGGTCTGGGTTTCGACGTTGGTGGAGGATGGGTGGATCCAGGCAAAGTCTTCAATGGTGGTGTCTCTGGAGACGGGGGATTCGGGAGCGATGGAGGCGATGACGGTGTGGATGGCGTCAGGGCCATATTCGGGCTCGGCGGTGCCGGCCACTACAGATAATCCAGATTGCACCCACTTCAACATGTTGGGTGATGAGGAAGGAGAATGAGGGAGGATTAATAGCTGACGGTATGTGCACGCCCAGGTGGATCGGTTAGCAATGGTGAAGGAAAAGGGGGAAAGAGTTGGAGAAGAGAACAATTTCTGGACAAGTGACAAGCGTGAGATGTTAAGTGTGAAGGTTGATGTTGTGGAACCTTTCGGTTGGTGGAGTATTTCAGTAGGGGATAGTTTCCAGAGGAGACATATTTGTAGGTGAACATTGCGAGTTCGCAGTTATGCTGGGTACCGACAGAACAGTAGAGAAATGAGAAATATTGGGCAGTGAGGCAAACTAACCACCATGAACAAACCAGTGGGAAAAATCCGAGATTGCAGAAAAAATAAATCCACGAGAAATTTGCATTTCGCTAGTCCATCCTCTACATGGCGACACTTCTGCCAGGCGGAATTCCGCTTGTTTTTACCTTTTTGGATGTCACTCCAGTTCTAGTGGCCTCGTACTATTTTTCGCAGCCTCCATGGTGTCATAGATTCATGTCATGGTTCCTGGGTGTAGTTATATATCTGACTGCCATGACTCTGGATTTTGTGATTACGGTAACGGTGCTTTTCGAACCGTGTGATCGGTAGTCTCGCCGACGTTGACTCCAATTCATTCCCATTCACTCCGATTCGGTCCGGTTGCTTCATCGGGCAGATTGTCTGCGCCGCACACAGGTCGGCCGTGTTGGGCGGAAGTTGCACCAACGGCCACTACTCGACCAGGGAAAGCGAAAACAAAAATATCAATTCCAACCTCCACAAATACTCATACCAACAAATGTATTATCTTCAAGATGGACGCATCTTCGCCAAGCAGTGCGCACCTGTTTGGTCACTGCCCTGGTGCGGTGATCTCTGGCAGTGATTATTATCTTGGAGTAAACCACCCATCTATGAAGGATAACTAAAGAAGCCAAAATTCACCCATAACTCACCCGAAACTCACCCAAGACTCACCAAGACGTCGCCAATATCTCCCACAACCACCAACGGACCCCCTCCTTTCCATTTCCCTCTCTTCTCCATTCCCTTTTCTCCTCTTCTCCATTCCCTCTTCTCCATTCCCTCTTCTCTCGTCGTCTCCTCTCGTCCTCTGGTCCCCGCACCCGTGCATCCCACCACCGTCGCTAATGGCCAGACTCCTCCCACGCAGGAGTGGTGCTACCTCCTTCCGCTAACTCTGGCTACTATCAACCTCCGCCAAGTCACCTTTTTTCTCTCCATCGACTTTTTTCGAACACTCGCCTCCTCCATCGCTGCCTAGGCCCTGCTCGTCGCCCCACGACACCCCACTCTGCTCCCGGCCTTCGCGATCTCCGATGGTGCCTTCAGTGTCCACTTTGCACCCGACTGCTAGTGCGCCTAGTGCACTAGCCCTCAAGCTTAATGCTGAGGTGATGCACCAGTTGCGCCTGCTCCACAAGGAAAGAAAGTCGGCCAAGTTGGTGGTCAAAAACGGCCAGTTTGTATGTTTCCTTTTTGTTTTATTTTGTTTCGTTCTCGTTGCCGGTATCATTGGCTTCTCATTCGTCTTACTAACTCGTAGCTGATCAAAATTTCCGACCAACTAGTGTTCCCCTGCTCCTCCAGCACAGAAACCCTTCGCTTCGATGTGTACTCGCTGGCAAATTCCGCCACCAACGACTCCTACGACTTCCTCGGCACCGTCACCAACCGCCTCAATGTGCTTAGTGATCCAAAGCAGATAAATGACCACTTGAGGGCCACCAACTCAGAATTGGCGCCGGCTACGGCGTCCAAACCGCCACCTCCCATCGCCACCGCCTCTTCCGAAAAACCGTCGCCTTCCCTGCTGTTGCCGCAGAAAGCTTCCTTGCATACTTCCCCAAATTCATACGCTGTGAATGCCTCCGATTCCAAGCAAGACGTGGCAGCAAAGTTCTTGGCGTTGGTGGCTCTCGGCCCCATCACAAAGCACGACGTCGAACACAAGCTTGATCCTCGCAGTTTGGTGCCTCCGTCCGAATTGTCCCACCTCTTCTCATCTCACACTCAGCCTTACCTGCAAAAGGATACCTTCACCGAAGACGATGTCTACCCACTGATTGCGCTGGGTGCCTCTGAAATCGATCCCTCCGTATCCTACATTATCGTCAAGGACAAGGCCTACAAGGATATGCGTCCATGGAATGTTCCAGCCTATACGGACTTTGAACGGGCTCTCATCATAGACAATGTCAACAACGCCCTAACCAGACTAGGGTTTCTGGAGACCCACCCTTTAAGGCGGCGTATCGTTGAGAAATCTTCTGCATCTGTCCCAACTTCCCACAAGAAAACCTCTTCGTTGGGAGGTGGAATTCTTGTAAGTGGGCGCAAGCCAACTTCCGCTAACACCATTTCACAATCGGCACAGGCCATGTCGCCATTGCCTCTGATGATTCCGGGGTCATTGAGAAACGCCGCTCTGGAGTCACCCAAGTTGGCGCCTCACCGGAGATCTGACACCAAAAAATCCGACCGCTCGCCTTTGAAGGAGTCCACCAAGCGCAAATACCTTGCATTACTGTCGCCGTCAGGTTCTTCCTCTGAGGATGAGAAACAGTCCAAACGAGTCAAGAAGGACGGCAAGCGCTCCGACTGTAGTGGCAGTCAAAACAGCATCAACAGCACCGGCACTTCCTACACCCTGCCTTCGTCGGTGAATGATGAGGGAAACGGAGAGGACGACCACAGCGAAGAGGATGCGAAGTTGCAGATTGTGCCGAAGGTGGCACCATCTCTCCCATCGCGTCCTCAGAGTTCTGCGTCAAACGCAGAAAAGAAGCAACAGTACTACAATCAGTTGGCAGCCAAATTCAAAAGCAAGTACCAGGAGTACGAAATCCTACACATGGAGTTGAGTAAAGAACACCGTCGTGGAAACGCAGCAGAGAAGAAGAAACAATTGATGAAATTGTTTGAAATGCACACCACTCTTGCCGAGTGGAAGCGGAAGCTCTGGGACTACCACAACGAGAATAATATGGCAGAAGGAATCATGAACCTTTCGCGGCACCGCAAGCAAAACAGCGGGTCCAATCTCAAAGTGCCCATTTCAGCGCCGGGATCTTCGCATGTTCTGACCAACGACCGATTTCATAAGGCCAGCACTGCCAGTCCTAATGTGCATGCTGCCGACCGATTCACCACCAATCCATCGGGCCGGAGACAGCCTGCTGGAGACAGTAGGACTTTACTCAGACATAACGTGGCGCTTGACTACTGATCGAGTGTTCGCTTACTCACTCACCATCACTAATTTGCATAAAGTCAACCAACTACTGCGGCACAAGGCACGCTAGTTGAAGACACTACCATGAGAACCAACATCATCAGCCCTGCCACCATCGTGACATATTTACATCATATTTACATTGTAGTTAATAAGATTTTTGAGGTTTCTATTTCCAGCTTTTTTCCCAACTACTGTATTATGGTTTCTGTATTTCTCCTGATGTAGGTGCACATCTGCATAGTCGCACAAATCAAGATTTCCAATCTTCAATCACCACCAATGTCTGCTACTCCCGTGTTCAAGGAGGAAGAAGACGACCATTCAATATTGGCATCGTCTCCTCCGCCGACTCCATTACCGGAGGAGTCCGCTACACCCGAGAAAGCCCAACAACAAGACCATGATGGTACAGCTGAAGGAGACAAGAAACGTCGAAAAGCTCCAGCCAAAGGTGGCGGACCCAAGAAACCGTCGGAGGAAGTACTTCAAAGGCGTCGAGAGGGCCGTATAAAAGCAGCAGCCACCATTGCCCAGAACTTGAAAAAGACCGGAATTGGAAGATTTGAAGACCAGAATGGATTCACTCTCACCAGTGTGAAAACGGTGCCATTGATCAACCAGAAAAACTACTTTGCGGATTACTTGAAGAAGGACGAGCAGGTGACGTTGATTCGAAACTGGAGAAGTGAGAAGGTTCACCAGATGTCGAGTAAAGACTCAAGGGCCGGAGATACCAAGAAATCGACATTGGACGATGATGAAGATGACGATGATGATGACGAAAACGACAACGATGAAGCAACACTGGGGAAGACTAGAATGGGCGATGACACCATTATTTTCCATCCAGGTTCGCAGGTGTTGAGAATTGGCAGATCCACTGCTGGAGCCCCCACGGCGGTTCCAATGGTGATTGCCGTGCCAAACAAGAGCAAAAGGAAAGAGAAGTATCCCGTTCTCCCAGAAAGAAGTATTGACGAAGACGGAACTGCGGAGTTCAGTGAAAGTTTTGATTCAGTTAAGGCCGTGGTCACCAAGGACTTCAAGGCCAGAATGCGCTACTACAAGAGACGAATGATGTCGAACTCGCGGGAGAGTGCGGCTAACTTCAACAAGAAGCAGGAGGGCGAAGACGTTCCCGACGGGTACGACCCCAACAAAAAAGACTGGATTGAGAAAAACGATCCAGAGCTCGAGGAGAAGGACTACATCTGCGGAGAAGAAGCATTGAGACTCCCCATCAACGAGTCATACCAGGACTGGAGACTCAAGTTTCCTATTGTCAACGGGTGCTTCAACCAGTCCCCGGAAGATTACATGTCGCCGCAGGAATTGATGGGCGACTTGTACCATATAGTTGTGGAGGCATTGAAAACGATAGACATCAACACGAAGGAAGAGCTCGCCAACTTAAAGTGTTTGTTTGTGATTCCTGACTTGTACGACAAGATCTATGTCGAAACATGGGTCGACTTGCTCTTCAATTCGGTGGGTTTTGGACGAATCGGGATAATCCAGGAGGCGGTGGCAGCCACATTTGGCGCAGGGGTCTCGTGTGCTTGTGTGGTGGACGTTGGAGCAGAAAAGACTTCGATATCATGCGTGGACGAAGGGATGATAATCAACGACTCGAGGGTTAAGCTCGACTACGGAGGTATCAACGTCACCGAAGCGTTCACCAAATTACTCTTGCAACAGGATTTCCCCTACAGAGACATCAACCTTAAGAACCACAACGACGACTGGGAATTGGCCGAAACTCTCAAGAAGGAGTTTTGCACGTTTGACGATGCAGACATTGCCGTGCAATTGTACAACTTCTACAAACGGAAGCCCGACCAACAAACACAGAAATTCAACTTCAAAGTTTACGACGAAGTGATGTTGGCGCCCTTGGGGTTGTTCTATCCGGATTTGTTTGAGATCAACAAGCAAGCCCGTCGCCGTCATTTGCTTCCAGAGTCAATTGACCAGTATACTGGTGAACCTAATGATCCATACTCTAAGGCCCACGAGAATTTGGTCACCAACGCCAGTTTTTCCGACACCCCCGACGAGAGTTTGTTGGTTAAGTTGGTGGAGGACAAGCTGAGCTTCAAGCAGGCCAATGTCTACGCGAAGCCTCGAGCACCAAGGTCTCTCACCGCGGAAGAGGTTCAAACACCGGTCACCACCCCATTAGACAAGGCCATCATTGAGTCGATCACCAACGCCGGCATTGCCACCGATTTCAACAAGGCCCAGAAACTCTACGATAACCTTCTTGTTGTCGGCGGCGGGTTGGCCAAGTTTCCCGGGTTCGAACTACTTTTGAACGATCGCATCAGTATCTGGAGACCCAGGTACTTGTCCACCAGCTCGCTTGACGAGATCTTGCACTACGTGGGCAAAGAAAAGGAGAAGGTGGATGCAAAGCGCAAAGCACTTATCACCGAGGCCAAAGAGAAAAAAATTAAGGGTGAGCAGACGTTGGACGATGTTGAGCTCCCCGAAGAGGTATTAGCAGCCATCAAGGAACAAACACTTTTGTCGCTCGATTTGGCGCGCACCGATGCGATTTCCGATCAAGGTTCCTTGGTGCCAATCAACGTGCTTCCCGCACCGAACGAGTTTGATCCGCAGGAAGTCAGCTGGAAGGGTGGAAGTGTATATGCACGGTTGAAGGTGGTGAACGAGATGTGGATTAGCCAGTCGGATTGGAAGTTGCTCCACTCGCGGTGCCTATACTACAAGAGCTTGTTTAATTATTAGGAGGAAAGTGCAAGCTGCCAATGGAGGAAGGATTTGCCAATTATTACGAGGAAACTTTTTCCAATTGTTCCCTTGCTTTTGTTCCTCCATAGTTCCCCGATTCTTCCCCACTCCAAACCCAATCGCACACCTCAAATCACCAACTTGGCGAAAAGTACCTTCCCCACTGCCCCGGCATGGGACGGGAACCTAGCATCGATTACCCTCGGTCTCGCGTTCTGTGTAAGCACACAATCGCCGTGCCAGGCATATGGACACCGAGTGAGCATCTCGGGTCTGGTGCACGGGTGTGCTGGCGGGGGCTTTACGCCCGATGGAAGTCTATGCGAGGTATCCAAGACACGTTAGCGTTTTTCTTTCCAAAACTTGTTTCCACCACAATTCAGTATGTTGTCCAAGCAGTTCGTCCGTGGATTTGCCTCCACCTCCGTCGCAAAGAACTATGCCTCCACCATCCCAAACTTGAAGGTGACTAAGGACACCAAGGTGATTTACCAGGGTTTCACCGGAAAGCAGGCCACCTTCCACGCCGAGCAGGCCATTGCCTACGGTACTCAGGTTGTGGGTGGTACCAACCCAAGAAAGGCTGGAACTGAGCATTTGGGATTGCCAGTTTTCGCTACTGTCAAGGATGCCATCAAGGAAACTGGTGCTACTGCCACTGGAATCTTTGTTCCTCCACCAATTGCCGCTGCTGCTATCGAGGAGGCCATTGAGGCCGAGATCAGCTTGGCCGTGGCCATCACCGAGGGTATTCCCCAGCACGACATGGTGAGAATTGCCCAGATCTTGAAGACCCAGTCCAAGACCAGATTGGTGGGTCCAAACTGTCCTGGTTTGATTGCTCCAGACCAGTGTAAGATTGGTATCATGCCTTCTCACATCCACAAGAGAGGTAGAGTCGGTATCATCTCGAGATCTGGTACCTTGACGTACGAGGCTGTTGCCCAGACCACCAAGGTTGGCTTGGGTCAGTCGTTGGTTATTGGTATGGGTGGAGACCCATTCCCAGGTACCAACTTCATCGATGCTTTGACATTGTTCTTGAATGACCCAGAGACCGAGGGTATCATCTTGATTGGTGAGATTGGTGGTACTGCTGAGGAGGAGGCTTCTGAGTTCTTGAAGCAGTACAACTTGACCAGACCAGAGGGTCCAAAGCCAGTGGTGTCTTTCATTGCCGGTGTTTCTGCTCCTCCAGGTAGAAGAATGGGTCACGCTGGTGCCATTGTTGCTGGTGGTAAGGGTGACGCTAAGTCCAAGATCGCTGCCTTGGAGTCTGCTGGTGTTGTTGTTGAGAAGTCTCCAGCCAGATTGGGTAACTCCTTGTTGGCTGAGTTCAAGAGCAAGGGCTTGTTGTAAGCTACTCAGATAGAAAAGCAAAAAGTAACTACGAGAAGAGTAACTAACTATGAGAGTGTAGAATGTAAAGTGGTCAAGATATACATATGCCACAATGATTCGAGCCGCGCACGACCGCTAGAAAAATTTCATACAGTAATCCAGAGTATTGAAACCAGACGTCATGTTTGGATTGACTTACCTCAAGAACATAGGACGCACTGGAGCGGGTCTCAGGATCGTTCCCATGGCCAGAAACTTTTCTCATTCGCTCATTGCATGCAAAGTCAACACCTCCACCAGAACCAAGGAAAACGTTCATGACTTGGACACATTCTTCAAGTTGATAGGAAGAAAAACTTCCGACCACTTGAACTCCTTCGAGGGCGACTTGGACAAGTTCTTGAATACTAGCTCCAAGCAGATGAAGAATATGGGCATAGACGTGTCCACCAGGCGATACATGTTGAGATGGAAGCACAAGTTTGTCAACGATTTGGAGCCTTTGAGAGAACATAAGAGGGGCAAGAAGAAGAATGGAGGAGAGAGAAAGGCAAAGACGGTGTTGGCCAAGAGACAGGCATTGAAGAAGTTGGAGGAGAAGGAGAGGTTTGCCAACGAGGAGTTGGAGGCCGAGCAGAAGGGCGAGAGGCAGTTTTAGTGTACATAGTCAAGGGTCTAAAGAGCGAGTGGATGTAGGAAGTATTGGGAAAAAGTGTGGTATTCGGAATAAGTGTGCTATTTGGGAAAAGTGTACTATCCGAGGATCATTAGATTTAGTAGGCTTGGTACAGTGGAAGTGCGCTTTGTAAATCTATGGCAGTATGGGTATTTGAATTTGGCGAATGGGGATAGGGCTCGAATTGGAATCTGCGGTAGTACTTCCTACATGAGTGGGCATTACATTCTGAGTTCTTCTAGACTGGTGATAAATAGTCCCAGTCAATGTGTCCATAGCTCCAGTCCTCCATAGAACTCGAGATTTCCAGAATAGTGCCCGTAATTAAGACCAGCAAGAACCACTTCCAACCAAACATTGGAAAAACGTGAAAACCACAAAAAAATACTCAACGGATCCGAGTCTTCTAAATCCTCTAATCTTCCAAACCCTAAAATTCTTCCAAAAAAACTTTACCCTCCCAATTCCATAAATTCTTCTTACCAGACTGCACACTCGGCAACTTACTCAACACTCTGTTCACTTCTTCTTCTCCACTCATGATGAAGTACTTCTCCATTCTTGCCATTGTTGCATCGTTGTTTGTATTTTTCAAGTTCACTGCCGCTGCCGGCGACTTGCCCGAAAACCCTCTCTTCACCCACAAGGTGTACTTCGACATTGAGGAGGACGGCAAGGAAATTGGTAGAATCACCATTGGATTGTTTGGAACCGTGGTGCCCAAGACCGTCGAGAACTTCCGTCAATTGGCAATCTCCGAAGACCCAAAGTTCGGCTACAAGGGCTCCATCTTCCACAGAATCATTCCTAACTTCATGCTCCAGGGTGGAGACTACGAGACCGGAAAAGGCTACGGAGGAAAGTCCATCTACGGCGGTAAGTTCGACGACGAGAACTTCACGTTGAAGCACGACAGACCATATCGGTTGTCGATGGCCAACGCCGGCAAAAACACCAACGGCTCGCAATTCTTCATCACCACCGTGATCACCAAGTGGTTGAACGGTGCCCACGTTGTTTTTGGCGAAGTGGTGGACGGGTTTGATGTCGTCGACTACATGGAGAAGGTCAAGACGAGCTACGGCGATAAGCCCGTCAAGGAGCTCAAGATTGCTGCCTCGGGCGAGTTGCCAGTGGAGAGTGTCCAGTCCAAGGATGAGCTCTAGTTCCATAGCTGTGTATTCAGTTTGAATTAATTAGCTGGTTTCCGGATCTAGATTCAATTGAATTTATTAGCCGGTATCTGTCGATTCCATTTTAGTTTATAATCTCTGAATCTATTAGCTAGTGTCTGTATCTAGATTCAATTTGAGTCCCAACAGCTCCACCGTGCTGCCGCTGCCGTAGAGCGGAATGTCGTCGAGGTAGATGCTCTTATCGTTATTGTTGGCCACCATCACCGACGATAGCACGTTGTCGAATGCAGAAGCCAGAATCTCGTTATTAACGTTGGTCACGTTGCTCATGATACTCAGGGTGGGATCGCCGTTGTCAGTTTGCGCCACCGTTGCCGGGTTCGACATGGGTGTATTTACGTAGCCAGCGGTGGTGACGTTGTTGTGGAGAGGTCTAGAGCTGGAATGGTTGGTGCCAGTAGAGGTGGACTCGTCCGCACTTGGATAGGTATGGCCGCCGTCGCTGATAGAGAAGGTGCTCATTTCGTTCATCAAGTCGATGGATTTCTTCATCAGAAGCGTGACGGAAAGCATGCGTGCCGATAGAATGTCGTAAATCTTCGGGCTCTGGTAGACGTTGGCTCCGATGATGTAGTAATCTTGCTCGGTTAAGGTGGAGGTAGCGTCCAAACGCTTCTGTTTGCGGATAATCCAGAAATCGGGTTCCCGAACGTACGCCACCACGAACTCAATTCCCACCATCTCCGTGAGCTTGCTTTGGAGATAACGTTGTGGGTGGACATTGGGAGGAATCTGCTGGAATTGGAACTGCATGCGTAGCACTTGGTTGTTGGAAGTTCTATCGTAGAATGGGGATTCGGCGAAGTAGTCGAGAACGTTGCCAGTATGAAGACCGAACTGTTGGATCCATTCGGGGGATTTCCATTGGATTTCGTCCAACGGTTCGGAGGACATTGTGGATGAGAATAGGGAGAAGAGTGGAAGAGAATAGTGCAGGAAGCGAGAGATAGAGTAGGTTGAGTAAAAGAAACGAAGGAATGGAGAAGAGGGAAAGAAGAAAGAGGGAAAGAGGGAAATAATCGAGATACGTCGAATGAAATGACCTTATTATAGGATATCTATGTTCGTTTCCTCAATTCCATTCTCTATGGTCCCATGAGAATGTCCTATGCTATACCATCACTACTCGTTCAAGGTATTTCACCCAGTCATGCTGTCTCTCATGTACTTAGCCAATTCATCCCTCAACCACTCAGCCTCCTTGGCCATCTCCTCCTCACCTCTAGCAACTCTCTCCTCATCTGGTGTGGACTTCCATCCTGGCGACTTCTGGAAAATCTCCTTCCGTGCAAAGAAATCACTATACTCAGCGGCAAAATCTTTGTGCTCCAACTGCTTATGTATACTTTCGCCGTGCTCGTCGGCCTTGTAGCGGGGAATCAAGTGAGTGTGTAGATGAGGAACCGATTGGCCCGATTCTGGCCCATCTTGAATGGCAATATTGAGAGAATCCGCCTTATAAACCTTACAGATAAAACTTTGAACAATTTGCAACGACATCATATAGTCCTGAGACTCCTGCGGCGTCAAATCGCCAAATCGAAGTACACTGGTTCTCAATGGCACTACGAGAACATGGCCCGGCACCAACGGCTTGAGATTGACGAGTGCAAAGGTGTATTTGGACTTGAAGAACACCTGCGAGTCTACGGCAAACTGATAGAACAAAATGGCCTCTTTGGAGGTCATAGCGGGCGGTTTGATTAGGATAACGGTGAGTGGTAACCAGAGAAAGTCGAAGCCGGTACTGCATACACACACGGAATCGTGGGCCGTTACGAAGTTGGATGATAACGACAATGGTTGAAGAATCTACAATTGGTTGAAATTCACATCCAAAGTAGATACTCTCGGTTAACTAGAAGTAAACGTAATGTATTCTTCCCATATTTCCACTGCTCTCTACATTCTTTCCTAGCAAATGTCTATATCTATCTCTATTCTATATTTACTGGTTGACCTTACCGAAGTACTCCTTGGACTTGGCGACATCTGGTTTGATGGTCTCAGAACCCTCGTGCCAGTTGGCTGGGCAAACCTCACCGTACTTCTCAGTGAACTGGAATGCCTCAAGCAATCTCAAGGACTCGTCAACGGATCTACCGACTGGCAAGTCGTTGATGGTGATCTGTCTCAAGATTCCATTAGGGTCAATCAAGAAGATACCTCTCAAAGCAATACCGGCGTCCTCAATCAACACACCGTAGTCCTTGGACAAGCTGTGGTTGGTGTCGGCAAGCAATGGGATGTTGACTGGGCCCAATCCACCCTCCTTTCTGGCCACGTTGGTCCATGCCAACAACGAGTACTCGGAGTCGGTGGAAGCAAACAAAACCTGGGCGTCCTTACCAGCAAACTGCTTGACGGCGTCGGAGTAGGCAATAATCTCAGTTGGGCACACGAAAGTGAAAGCCAATGGGATGAATGCCAACAACACCCACTTACCCTTGTACTGCTCCAAGGAGACCTCCTCGAAAACACCGTCAATGACGGCGGTCTTGGTGAAAGATGGGGCTGGCTTCTGAATAGTGGCGACCATTGTGATTTGTGAAATGTGATGGAGAGGTGATAAACGTGCGGATCGGCCTCTTTTATATGATAGTGCGCACCAAAAGTTACTAAGCCAGACAATCTAGATTGTCCGCGTTATTACTAAGTTGGGTGAGAATATCCGACCAGGTACAGGTGGGGGCTACTAAGCATGTGTGGACTAGATCACTTAGACAACATGAGGAGATGTGATTGGTTGGATCAGATGGCCGCGGTCGGAGTTGTTTGGCGGAAAAGTAATGTTGCATTGCTCTATGTCTGATTATCCATGTGGAATCTTGGATCCTCGGAACACTCGACGCGCCACAGCGGCTCCTCCATAGGTGTGGCTCTCCGGAAAGATAAGTCCAAGGCTGGCCTCCCAATCACGTGACTTTTAATCACGTGTGATATGCGGAACCTCGGAATTTTGGGTGCGAAATCAGTGGTTACGGTTGAGTTGGATAATCTACAAAATTGTTCTTTCTTGTTGTATGGCTTGGACTTCTGCCACGTGGTCCCTCTTTGGTCTATTCTCTTTCAAGAGTACTTGTATCGCTCAGTTCGCCGATGTCAAAGGGTGACTCAACCTCGGAAATATCTGAATCCTGCGAATATTCCGCAGCAGTATGCTGAGGTAATTTCGTCGATTGATCCTCTAAGGGTCTTTGGTATTTTTTGAATTCTGATCTTCAGCATTCCACTCTTTGGCTGCCGGAGTCGTTTCGGTAATCCTATCAATGATATGATTGAGTTCATCACGGTCTTCTTGTGTAATGCATCTTCTCCAGTTCTCATAATATGGCATCAATTTCCCTCTGCACGAAATGAACCGAACGACTCGTTGACGATGGCGGGGAATACTATCGATAACATCGTTCAACTCTCCGACTTCGTCGTCGGTGATTGATCGACCAATTACAAAGTATGGCAAGTTCTTGCCTCTGAATTTTGAAATAGTGTACGATTTTCTGCTGGGGTGTCAACATAATCAAAAGGGGTCAACATTCTGAGGTATTTATATCGGAATGTGGCATACTGAAAACATGAAAGGGGTTGAATAGGAAGAGGGTGGTAAGTAGAAAATGGGAAATAATGATTGTCAACGTCTATTGAGTTCCGATTAATATTTGAAGTTCAATCAAACCGCAGTTGGCGTCCTCTATTCTCTCCACGATTCTGCTCTACTGGAATTCGCTTCAGGGAGCCTGTCCAAGTCTACATCGCAGTTCTTCACCGAAGCAGCCAGAACTAAAGAATCAATACCAATACAAAAAGGAACCATAAATGCATTGGAATATCACAAATGAACTGCCAAAGGTGCACATCGTTCATCGCATAGTTTTCAGCCATGTCTCTGGCCACACGTTCAAACTGATGCCGACCAGTTTGAAAATAGACGTTGTCGGAGGTTCTTCTGTCGAAATTCTTTATGACTGAACATCGATTGACTTTTTCATATAGTTCATCGATTTCCTACATTTCATCTCCAGTCATGGGCCGATCAATGTCGTAGTACGGCATCATGACACTAGTATTAGTGTGTGATCGGTATTTCATAGTAGGATTCATTGATTAAAGAGGGAGAAAATGATAGCCTACGTCATATATAAGTAGGGTTTATGTATTAATGGGGTATGGTGGCCCTTGAATCTCTCGCCCATACCAAAAAAGTAGCGCCAAAGATTCCGTAATTCATTGTTACCGAGAATAGAAGTGGATAGGGTGGAAATGACCTGGTTTTTCTTAATGAAGTGCTGCTCAATCGTTTCTTCGAACAATGACCATCCAACTTCACGATGTCGCACCACTTCCTAACAAAATGAAGCGATACTATTTCATCACCTTGAACACCTCACTCGTAACTCCAGAAGACGATCATCTACCCAGCAAAACCCCTTAGCATAATGAAATGATGTACTAACTCCTCCCAAATGAATCCGCGATCGTCCTCACCTTTCAGCCCTCCCCAATCCCCATCTCAAGCAATGGTCAGAACTACTTACCGAGATACAGCATATGAAAGAGAGAGTAAGTTGAGTTGTATTATCTCTCATAAGAAAATTCGAAAGTGGGCACAATCTCTCTAACAAAAAAAAAAGCCAGTTACTTCTACATAGAGCACCAGACCTCATACACATCGGAATAACATGTGCTATTAATTTTCTCCATTTCCAAACTTGGCTTTCCCAAACACCTCCCACATTTCCCCGTATCCATTCCGCCCTTATATATCATACATTGCCTCCCATAATCCCGGTCATTGAAGCCAGAGTGTACCCAAACCTGTATGCACACATTTCAATATCACCAAATCTCCAAGAACACCTGTCTCCACAACCGACCACATCACAATGGAGAAATTCGGGTTTCACAAAGTTTCCAACAACCCAGCCCCGGGAAACCCCGGCATCACCCACAATCAGCCTGTTCGTCAACAGCCACCCATCCCCCACTTCAAGAAGCAACTTCGCGTGGAAGGCGTATCTTCCAATCTGATTGCTCTCTCCAATATGGTGGGGGTCAATCCTCAGGACTTTCCGGAAGTTGCAGAACACACCCCTGTATTGATTGACGGTAGTTTCGTTTTCTTAATCACAAAAGACCCTGTGCAGAAACCGGGAACCATTGGATTGTTCGGAGTGATTCGTCAATGGGTTAAGGCGTCATTGGGCCAACCAGTGGTGGTGGAACCGTACAATATTTTCGATAGAAGCACCGATAACACCCACTACTTGGGTGAGGCGGACTTGATGATCGACTTTCGTCAGGCATCCAAGGCTCATGCCCAAACATTGGACGAAGAGGATTTGGTGAATGTGTTCATGTCGAAATTCGAGAACCAGATCTTGCAGCCCACTCAGCCCATTGTCATGGACTACAAAGGGGTGGTTTTTTCCATCTACGTGTATGCGTGCCAGGTGATCAACTTGAACCAGTTGGGCCAACCAGATAGGCAGATGTCGCAAGATTTTGAGACCAAGGGAATCTTGATGAAAGGCGGAACTCAACTCAACTTTTTCCCGGTGGACGGCTCGCTTTTGCAAATCGCAAAGAAAAAGGGTGCCCGTTCGTCGGCTATGATAAATAAGCCAAGAGCAAACCCCATTATCAACCCCGACTTCAAGTTGGAGAACATGGGAATCGGTGGTTTGGACGCCGAGTTCCAGCAGATTTTCCGTAGAGCGTTTGCTTCACGGATCATCTCTCCCGACTTGGTCGACAAGTTGGGTTTGCGTCATGTCAAGGGTCTCTTGTTGTACGGACCTCCCGGCACTGGTAAGACGTTGATTGCTCGTCAGATCGGTAAGATGTTGAACGTCAAGGAGCCCAAGATTGTCAACGGTCCCGAAATGCTTTCGAAGTACGTGGGATCGTCGGAAGAAAACATCAGAAACTTGTTCAAGGAAGCCGAGGCCGAGTACAAGGCCAAGGGAGAGAACTCGCAGTTGCATATTATCATCTTTGATGAGTTGGACTCGGTGTTCAAGCAGAGAGGTGGCGCCAGAAGCGACGGAACCGGTGTTGGAGACAATGTGGTCAACCAACTTTTGGCTAAGATGGACGGTGTGGATCAGTTGAACAACATCTTGATCATCGGTATGACCAACAGATTGGACTTGATTGACAACGCATTATTGCGTCCTGGTCGTTTTGAGATCCAGATCGAAATCTCGTTGCCAGACGAGAAAGGCCGTAAAGAGATTCTCTTGATTCACACCAAGAAGATGAAGGACAACGGCCTTTTGAGTGACGACATTGACTTTGACGAGTTGGCAGGTTTGACCAAGAACTTCACCGGTGCAGAACTTGAAGGTTTGTGTAACTCCGCATCGTCGTTTGCAATTAACAAGTACACCAAGAGCGAGAACATTGCCAAGGTGGACCAGAATATCGACAACATGAAATTGACAAGGAATGATTTTTTGTTGGCGCTCAGCGAGGTCAAGCCAGCTTTTGGTGTCAATGAAGAAGACTTAAACTTGAACTTCCCATACGGAATCATTGAGTACAACCCAAAGGTGCATTCTGTGTTTGAGAAGTTGAAGTCATATGTTGAGGAAGTCAAGAATTCCGACACAGAACGGCTCATCAGTGTGTTGTTGCACGGAGACCCCGGTGTGGGAAAGACTGCCATTGCCTCTATGCTTGCATTGCGGTCAGAGTTCCCGTTCATTAAGATGCTTAGTGCTGAGAGCTTGGTGGGTATGTCGGAGGGCATGAAGATCAATACTATCGACAACATCTTCAGGGACGTGTACAAGTCGCCATTGAACGTGCTTGTCATCGATAAGATCGAGACGTTGATCAACTACGTGCCTATTGGTCCTAGATTCTCCAACGACATCTTGCAGATGATCATAGTCAACCTCAATAAGAAACCACCTGGAGGCAGACGTTTGCTTATCATTGGAACTACTTCGCAATACTCGGTGTTGAAGCACATGAGCTTGGTGGACAACTTCACCAAGGCTATCGAACTCAAGAAAATCAAAGATCTAAACGAAGTGAAGAATGTGTTTGATGAGCTAGACTTCATGTCTTCCAAGGATCGTCTGGTGATTCTCCAGCAGTTGTCGAACTACAGTGATGGGACTGTTGATATCAGCATCAAGAAGTTGATCCAGGTGATGATGAATTGCAAGTACCTCAAGGCAGATGTTGACCTCGCTGTGGAGAACATCATGGAGGCACAAGTGGCCTAGGATGTAATGCATGGAGGGGATATTTTCTGAATGCGAATTGACAACCTGGTAGATTTGTGCATTCTACCATGTCTACATGTCCATATCCACATTGGTGTATACCGAACCATTGCCTGCACGGGGAAATAATTCTCAACCCTGAATTGAATTAGGTGAAGGGGGGCAATGCGGGCGGCAAGGAAAAGATGTAGAGACGGTGATGTTAATTTATTGCACCAAATAGCGGATTTCGCATAATTTTCGTACTGAGCAATTTCCATCCCAAGAAGGGACTTGTCAGAGAGTGTTGGTATTGTTTAGATTACGAGTCGCTAATCGATCTGAAGCTCGCTTAGGATCGATGCAAGATCGCGCGTGGCTCACAAGTGATATGCATGACAAGAGACTAAATACGGGGTACGAGGGGTACAGAAGCCACGCCCTTTAATGCCTCAGGATATAAAAGCGAACATTTTCTTTGAATTTCAATTTTTCCCAGCTCTCCTTTTCCCAACTCTTTCTTTCGTCATACCTATTCAACTCATACCTTGTCAACTCATTTACCCGCCAACTGTGTGTTAAGCTGCAAAATGGAAGCCAATTCGATGTTATGCCCCTCTGATCTCCTATCCCTCGCTCATAATATAATCAATACAAGATATAATTATTTTGCTTCCCGGACCCCCTCTCCTGCTCCTCGGATTGGTTCTTCTGTGACGGTTCTGCCAAGTCAGATCTCTTACAACGAAAACACTCAGATATCACCGGTGCTCATTGCGAATGGCGAGTCGGAGGAAGACTTTGGGGCGGCTATCTATGTATCTGAAAATGAGCTGGATATGGGTTGTGAGGTGGTAGAAATTCTGGAGGGTGATTGTTTTGACATGGAACCCGAAGTGAATAATGAGATACAAGACTTGTTGGAGACTAACAGAGATATTGATCTAGATGATCGAGATGATCAAGATGATCAAGAGGATCAAGAAGATCAAGAGGATCAGGAAGATCACGATGGTCACGACATACCTGGCATCTACAAAGCTGTAGATGTCATTGATTGCAAAAGTCCAGGTGAAACCAATGAAAGTGCAGCCGAGAACCATGACAGAGCCGTTGAAAGCATTTGTGCATACAAATATGGGCCCGTTGATACTAGAAATCCCAAGGAGTTCCACGCCATCTTCCGCATGCTTCAAACCGCATTCAGTCCTCAAATAACACTGGACTACACAACGTTTGAAGAGTACATTCACCGTCAACCTTTCGAAGTGGATCCAGTGCCTCGCTCCAAGCCAGTCTATGATTTTGATCTGGATTCACTGGCCTATTCCAAGCCAGTCTATCCTTTTCGCAAGGATCCAAGACTTCTTATCAAACCAAGTTCACGGACTACCAAAGCGCTGCCATCAAAATCTAGAAAAAGAGGTAAGAAGCAATTCAATGTGACCTTACACTTTCCAGAGTTTAAGGAGTTTATCGAAGTTATACTTCTTAGCGGCCGTTCCAAAGAATATCAGCTCCCAGTGTTCTCCACTCTTGTTCCCTTGCGTAAGTTGATCAAGGTTCCAGCGTACCGCGCACAAGAAAGTCTAACAAGTAACGATGTTGAGGTCATCAATAGTGAGTCGGTATCAATCAAGCGATACGATTGTCGGATCACGCTTGCTCAGATGGCGATTGTGTTAGGGTTACAAGATTATAAGGTGACATTGATGCAATACATTGATAGTGCCATTTTTCAGATGCTCGACCAATTATGTGGATTCCGGGTAGGAAAAGTAGGGTGGAGTCGGGGGAGTTCCCTGAAAAAGCGACAAGAAATGGTTCTCATGGTGACGAGGTTCCTGAGGATCTATTTTCCTATGCTTACACCTGACTTGGTGGAGCTAATAATTAAGCGCGGGTTCTATTGTCGAATGCAGCAGTATTTGAAGAAAAGGAGACTAGCAAGGTGACGGTAGAAACAGAAGGAGGTCGTGATAAATCAAGAATAAAATACTTATAATGCATAATTATGAATCTGTAAAGAATCGGAAAAAAAATGAGTGGTACGGGAATCGAACCCATGTCTCCTGCTTGGAAGGCAGAAATGCTAACCATTACACCAACCACCCGGTTGTTGAAGGATGAGATTTTTGGGCCCATAGGATGAGATTATTGAAAAAATCCGGCATATGGATAGATTTGCTCATTTGTGCTATTGGGTGAACAATTCGTAACTAGCATGATTGCGAGCCTAAGAAATAATATTCGTAAAACGAAAAATTCTCAACTACGCTCGACGAACCCGCTGGGATGCCTATCCTCCGGATAGCCTCCCCGAGTTAGATGAGCCTGAGTTGAAGCGTTGGATACTTTATTATATGCTGCAATACCGATAGCCACTAGCTATTGATTAGCGGTGGCGGACATTTTTCAATTTACTTCCATTACTTTCCAATTTTTTCACGGCACTTCATTTTGACTTTCTTCATTCGGGGGTTTTTGGACACTTTCCTCCTGCTTTAGTTATATAGTTAGCTTGCTAAATATATAATCTTGATTCGTAAAAAAAAAAAAAATGCTGGCGTTGATCAAGAAAGAGTTAGATACTTATTATATGCTGCAGCACGGAGAATCACTAGCGATTATTTAGCGGTAACGGCGAGCCTTTTAAAGAAAAAAAAGAGCCTTTTCAATTCCATCATCTCATTGTTTTCCGGATTTCATGCTCCATTTCTTCAGAAGGGTTTAGTTCCTCTAGCATCAACCAGCGCATGCCAAAAGTCGCATGCCAGCGGTTTTCCCGAATTTCTTCTTTGGTGATTGTTGAATCTCGATATGGATCGATAATCAGCAGCTTACGATGAGTTACAGATTTTCTCTGCAGCTTACGACCTCTACTATTTCTGGATCTTCTAACTCATGGACTAGCTATTAAACCAATAAGAGCCGTCGACTTCCGTCCATAGTAAGTACTACACTTTTAATCCAGAGAGTATTAAACTTCGTTGGCAATAGACCATTAAGAATATTGAATTCAGAAATGGCACTTGTGCATTAAAGATCTTCATCTCCAATAATTTGTATGCCCATGTGGCGATGAAAGGCTTTGTCCCTATGTGCCGTTGGCTTCTCGGTAGAAGCGCTATGATTATCCAATTTATTTTTGTAACCAAGGATATCACCAGGCTTTCTTTCCTCAGCTTCTGATCTATACTATGTGCCATTGGGATCTCTGCCTTACCTTCTTGGCGAGATATCCTGGCATGTGCTGCTCTTTGTGTCGACCTGTTTCGATCAACCTGGGCTACTAAGATGGATTTGAGGGGTTCTGGATCACTAATTTTTGGGGAATGCTCTCTATTGTGGAACCTCTTGACCACCTTCAAAGGACATATTTATTGATGCCCTTGATTACCCGGAGTGAAGTTCCGGAATACTCGACTTAGCTTTCAAATAGAATTAGTCCTAGTTAGAACTTTTCCTACAATTAGGTTCACTTTCTCATGACGTAACTAATTACTAACTGAATCGTCGATTACCTTGGAGGTAATCGAAAATACTTCGACAATGAAGAAAACATTCGTAGTTTTAGCTTGAGAAAGACATTACGTAGGAAAGCTCCAGCGAAATTCTACTGAATGTCCAGTTCACAGTCAAACAACAACCCTCCAGTGACTTATATCACCTGGGTGTCCTGTTTCTGCCACAATATAGGCTTCTGTGAGCGCAGCCGGCATCTATATTCTCACCAAACCTGTCAGAATCAATCCGACATTCCAAAGAACCAGAAACAACCCAGACAAAACAGTTCAATAATTGAACCGAAACAAGAAGCAAAGAGAAACCAAAGTAATTGCTCTTATTCTATATATCTCTCCTTACCGCATTCCTACCCCGGCATCTCAATGTCAATCGCCGGTTCCGGAGTGCGCTAACCTGAAAACCGGTTATCCGGCAGTAGTGTCCTCACCCGAAAAAATGAATCATCTTCACCAAATTCCACACCAGTTGTACTCCAACCATGAAAGCTGCTCTTCGTCACAGCGGCAGACTCTCCCAAGTCAGACACAAGGTGTCGTCCAGCTCCACCTCGGCGTTGGCCTATAAGACTTTGCACAGAAACCAAAAGAGACCTCCATTGCCTACGTTTGATACTCCAAACTGGTCAGCGGATGCTGCTGTCTCCTCTATTTTGTACGAGACGCCTTTCCCCTCCAGGGCTCCCAGAAAACAGCATGTTTTGAACTGCTTGGTGCAGAATGAACCCGGTGTGTTGTCGTCGGTGTCGGGAACATTAGCAGCCAGAGGATTCAATATCGATTCGCTCGTGGTGTGCAACACCGAGGTGAAGGACTTGTCGAGAATGACAATTGTGTTGGGCGGACAGGACGCGGTGGTGGAGCAGGCCAGAAGACAGATCGAGGACTTGGTGCCTGTGTACGCGGTGTTGGACTACACCAATGCCGAGATCGTCAAGAGAGAATTGTTGTTGGCACGTATCTCGTTGTTGGGCCCCGAGTACTTCCAGGAGTTGATTGCCGCCCACAACTTGCACACGAACGATGGCTCGGCGGTGCCTGACTTGACTGCCACCGAGAGCGAATTCCACCCCAGCAACTTGGTGCCATCCGAGGCGTTGAGACAGAAACACCTGCACTTGCAGCACATTCTGACCATCACCGACCGTTTTGGCGGTAAGATTGTGGATATTTCCGATAGAAACGTTGTTGTAGAGTTGAGTGCCAAGCCATCGAGGATCTCATCGTTCATCCAGTTGTTGCAGCCATTTGGTATCTTGGAGATTGCCAGATCGGGCATGATGGCATTGCCTAGAACCCCATTGGACCACAGTCTTGGTGACGATGATGCGGTGGATGCCAAAGATATTGTGGACGCTTCGCAGTTGCCACCTGGTTGAGTGCTTTAATACAGATATGGATGAGTAGATGTAGAGGGGAGAAGAGGGGAGATTGTAGAGAAGTGGAAGTGAGGTAGAGAAGTAGAGAAGTGGAAATGAGGTGGAAATGAGGTGGAAATGAGGTGGAAAAGAAGAGGAAAATTATAATTCAGAATGAATACCTGGCCAATAGTGGGCGGAATCAAGTACTGAACTTTCACTCATTCATTTTTGACCAACTCCGAAAGATATGAGGAAATGTCTAAGATATGACAAAAGGAAACAATGCATTACACAACGCCAGAATCCACACTTTCCCATGAATCAAATAATATATGAGTCACCAAACTTGAGTTGGAAAGCACGCCAATTATCATTTTTGATGCCTGTTCCTTATAATTTTATATCCTTGGAGATTTAATAACTGTGCTTGGCCAAGATTTTCCTTTCAATTGCCCTTTGTTTTATTTCGTTCCAAGTAGCCGATTCTCCTCTCTGAACGAGAAAATCCACTCTAATTGTCATTCTCACACTGTTAACTACCAAATCAGACCTAGTGAGACATTTCCCACTGTATAACTGCGAACTTTGTAAGTGTAGCCTTCTACGGAATTTATTCCAGAGAGTCTTTGATCCAGCATCTACATCTGGAACAGGTAAATGTTTGAACCTTGTGACAGTAAAAATCGGGTTCTCGTCCGAGTTGGGGTCTCCACAATCCAGAAATTATGGGCACCGACGACAACGTGCGATCTCCAGTTTTCGAGATTCAAGTAATTTCTACCCATCTCAATTCCCAAGAATACCCCACACCCTTTCATCTTCTATTCTTCCATTCCACCATTCCTCGACTCTCACCTCACTGTTTCCTCTAATCCACGAATCAGAATTACATTTCTTTGCCGCGACGACTACTTTAGCCTCTCGTACGCGCAGCACTCCGTCTCCACATGGAGGCTCATCTTTTCGAACCTGTCATCCAACTTCTTCCACACACTCTACATCTAATCCCCACACTCTCCACCCTATCTTCCACGCAGAACACCACCTGGACCATATCATCCGAGTCGCGATCCCTGCCCCCAATACTTAGCCATCGGCATTTTAGAACTCAGTCCACGCTCTTGACTTTGCCGGTGAAGTGTCAACCTTTCACCACCTTCTCTCCTAGTCAACAGGGATAACGATAGTAAGATTCTGTATTCTGTTCTAATTCCCCTCACATATTTATTCTCTCTCCATTCCCCTTCATTTAGTCAATGACTCTGCATTTCTAGTTTTTCGGCCAGCTCCACAGTTTATTCTAGGTGCTGGACCCTGGCGCATCTCTTTTCGAGCCTGCAACCTACTCCATTTCCATTCTCTACGCATTTCCTATTCTCTACGCACACAATTTCTACAAACAATAATTTCTTCGTTGAAACGGCGCCACGCATCTCAATAGGTATTTTTTATCAGCGATTTTCGCCAACCTATTCCTCCCGTCAACAAAATCCACCCAACCTACGCCAAAAAAAGACCTCTCAATACAACTTTCGTTCCCCGAGTGACCTCCCAAACGTTTTCTTCATTCCCTTCCAACTCATTCCTCCGGGCATATATTTTCTCGAGCCGATCAAGTCGACGCCCCTGCTGGTGTTGACATGTCCAACCAAGTGAAAACCAATTCACATGACTATATAAAGCTGGCTCCAGACCCCCGTCTCGATTCTAGGCAAGATTCGAGACCAACACCGCCTTCGCTGGCTCCAGCGGCAAATTCTTCGGCTCCACAGACTCCCTACGACCACTACCACTACTATCCACACATGCAAGTGCAGCAGGGCGCCTACTTTCCGATGGTGAGACCGGGAATACTTCCTCCAGGCGTCCAGCAGATAATGCAACGCCCGGGCCAAAACATGGTGCACAATATGGGCCAAAACATGTCTCTGGCGGCTGCTAGAGACCCACATGTGCAGCCCCTTCAGAGTAACCAGCCGCGACACCCTGCCAATAGCTCTACTACGTCCTTTGACGAAAGGTATGGGTATCAAAGTAGTAAGCAAGTAACTCACCAGCCAAATCTGGTGTCTCTGTCCAGTACTCTGTACTCCAACGATTTGGCTGCAGTTCAGATCCCAGGGCTAGGTTCCATGCGGGGTCAATTGAAGCCAAATAGTGTCCAAGCTCACGATGGGTCAAATGGAGTCTCTGCTCTACCAGTAGCACTCATGGCTCCAAGCATTGTGGGCAGCGGGTCGCCTTCCTTGGCTCAAACTCTCCACACAAACGGCCCAGTGGGCCCGCTTCCAACTCAGCCCAACAAACAAGATGCCACTCTTTCATCTACGCTTACTACACCAACGCAGAGTATCTCCAAGCAAGCCAAGTCTTCAGCGTATCCTCGAAAACGGTCCCATACTGCCTGTGACACTTGCAGACAGAAGAAGGTTAAGTGCGATAACGTTAGACCACAATGCGGATCTTGCAAGAGGAACAACAGTCCAAACTGCCGTTACATCACTGACGAGCCAAGCTCCGACTATTCAGGCTACGACCCAGCACACATCAATATTTTGGCGAAGCTCGACGTGATTATCCGCCAAACTCAAGGAGAAGATGACAGCACGACTTCACCGCCTAAAAAGCGTCGCCGCCACGAAAAACGAACACAATACTTTCAACGTTGTTTGTGGGATATGTCTTTTCCTACTGTTTTCCGTTGGGGCTACCTCAGGAAGGTATTGGGGTCTACTCCGGATGAAGCAAGCGTCCGCACAAGTCGGTTGATTCATGAATGTTCTGATTATACGTTCCCATTTTCAACTTCGCCCAGAACTCGGTTCGAAGCATGTGACTCCTTGGAACGCCTCTTGAATCGAGAATTTCCGACCTTCATGAATTCGTTTCTAGTCAATTGCCATACCAAGGTGCCATGTTTAGACATCATTACACTTGTTGAGTCCGTGGAGATATACACCTTGATGAAGCGCGCTGATGAGAAGCATACGTTCATCTCGATGCTTAATGAGTATAACCAGATCAAACCGACGGAAAGAGTTCCCAATACATACAAAGAGGCTCTAGAGAAACTCAATATCGAAGATTCCCCCATTCGCCAACGGCTGTACCGAACATGCTGTGAATCAGTGCCCTTGCTTTTGGTCATTTGTGCCATAGGAGCACTTGCAACTCCTATCCGTTTGGACAACATAGGAACATACAATCTGTCACTCGAAGAGAAGAACGACATCAAAATTGGGTGCGTTGATCTCTCAGCGGCAGAGCCAATTATTCCACGCGATAGATGCCAACTCAGCAACATGCTTGTGTCTTACGCGCTCATTATTTCTGTGATGTTCCCCAATTCTCTTCGTCCCAATTCGATTGTATCGGTGGAATATCACATCCTCTGCAGCCAGTATTACCAATACATCATGGATCCTCTAAAAGCTCATCGTGAAATCATGCTAGCTAGCACAGAAATGATGTATTTTCTTCAGAGAGAGGCTTTAGGCGGTGGTAACTCGAGCCTGCCTGAATACGATCTTAATGGAAACCGACTGGTTGTTAATCGACTCTTCTGGACTTGCTTAAAACTCGAATCGGAGTTGCGAACGGAATTGAGTCCTCATGTGCCTCTTTCTGAAATCACACAGATTGTTCCTCCTTCATCATTCATGAGAATTCCCGATCCGCTTCTGGAGGACGAGCACTTGCCAGAATGTATTCGTCTTGCTAGCAAGTACGACGACAAGAACTCGTGGTTGTATTTCTTGACAGAGATTGCCATGAGAAAGGTGGACAATAAACTCTTCGATGAAATGTATTCGGAAGAGTCTGTAAAAAATTTACTCTGGGATCAACCCAAGTTTGCGGAGACTACCGTGTGGCATTTGTTGATCAAGTACTTGAACCAATATAATGGAATCATTAGTTCGCTTTCTCCGCCTATCCGAAAGTTCGTCCTTCTGGAAGTCAATGTGGACCAGATCTATTCAATTATGAAGAAAAGGGCAGACAAGAAACGAAAAATGGAGGATTCACAGGACGATATATTCGAGAACTTAGACGAGTTCTTGATTGACGATGATTTATTGCTTAGAGCACTGTCAGAATCGGTGATGCTCATCAAAACTCGAATTGTGGCATCGGTCATTGCCCTTTTCCGTCCCCTTGTTTACCTCTTTCTCGAAGACAAGATTCTGTTTCTTGAAATTGCCGAGGCAGCTGCCTCAGTTCTTCCTCAAATCCAGATGTCACAAGCAGACCAGGTGGTTCTTCAGGAACTGGCTGAATCTCCAATGACTGGGTCATCATCCACCAATAATGACACTCATGACGGAGGGCCGACTTACAAAGCTAACTTTGCCAATTTCCTAGGCGAGGATGCTTCTCACTTTGACATCAGCAACGCTTCGCATGTGTACCTGAAAAGGTTCCCAGAAGACGACTTCAGTGATCTTATCGATTACGCTGATGGGCTTGACGAATTCGACGAGAACTTTATCCGCATCAACGACATGGTTGCTGCCCGCAAGAGGATACTTCGGGTTCTTATTCGGAAAGTCATTACATTGCCGAAGCTTAATGTTCCCAAGATTGGTCTGCACAGACATGCCGGATCGTGGTTTTATATCCGCAACCTCTGCTTGGGTGTGGTGATTAAATTCTTGCTCTACAAAAAAGTTCAGGAGTCTGTCATCAAATTGATCGCTTCTACAGATGAGGAGCAGAAGCAGAACGTTGACCTTGAAGCACTTAATGTGGTGTTCAACAGAGAAACGTTAAAGGCAGCTTTGGAACATTCGCTACTCATCGTCAACTACTGGAAAGATGAACGTAAGGACTGTCACATTTACGGTGAGTACATCCGGAGATGTCTAGACAACATTTAGGACTTCCTGCATGATCGCAAAGTCCGAGAATCGCATTTTGCATCAAGTTTAAGTAGGGAGCACTAGCCGCACTCGCGAACTGGGATCAAACTGCAACATGAAGAGTGAACACGATGCGGATTCCCATCTACGTAACTGCGACTACGAAATTAAGGAGCAAAACAGGTACTTGCCCATTGCCAATGTGGCGCGAGTAATGAAACTGGCTCTCCCTCCGCAAGCGAAGCTATCAAAGGAATCGAAGGAATGTGTCCAAGAATGCGTGTCGGAGTTTATATCGTTTGTCACTTCGCAAGCGGTCGAAAGGTGCATGCTTGAAAATCGTAAGACGCTCAACGGAGAAGATATGCTTTGGGCGATGTTTACGCTTGGGTTTGAACATTATGCGGAGACATTGAAAATCTACCTTGCAAAATACCGTCAATTTGAGCAAATGGAGGCGGAAAGACGGCAAGGTTCGCGAAGAAGACCGCGAGCGGAGCAGTTGTACGACTCAGAAAACAGCGAGGTGTTGAGCACTGAAGACTACGAATTTGAAGAGACGCCCGAGGAGCCGTACGCGCAATTTGACGGGTTCAACTATGCCAATTCTGCATAAGAGGGAATGGAGTTGAACTCCGATAACGCATAAAGTCGCTGAGATGGAGGCCATGAATACAAAACCTGACGAATAGTACGTGTTCTGCACCTACAGCGGTGTTTGAGAATTGGAATGTGCATGCGTGGAAAATCTAGATGCGGCATTTCGAAGAACAGCCATTGACCTCAAAGATGGAGTCTAGACCATAATTTTGCAAGGACGCTACTCCCAGTTCACTTGTCGCTTCATTCTTCAGTGACGATTGTACCGAAAAAATCGTAATGTGATGCATTATGGGAGGTGAGGATGGGGCTATAGTCTGCGTACAGGTTTGTACCTTGCTTAAATGCTCAACCACTTTCAACAGCTTTTCCTACGGATCGCGGAGATACCCAAGAGTCTGGATGATAGAGGTTTGCAACTTCGCCAATTGCACCCAAACATCAAAACACTTTGTGCCATCGTTTATAGAGGCCACTAATTGCACAATTGACAAATAATCTTCGCCGTAGTTTTTCCACCCTCATCGGGGAATTCTATACCTGGTGTACGGGTGTGAGCCTCGTAACTCACCGAAGCTAGCTTTTCTCTTGATTCTCATACAACTTCCCCCTCAGATAATCTGCATCAGAGCGAAAGCGGTTCACTTACCAGTGGAGTCACATAATTGTTTATTGTTACAAACACCCGGACATCCCCATCTCCAAATTCCCGTCCTCGACTCATCCGCAGCATTGCAATCCTTACGATTTGATTCAAACTCCATCAACCATGATGAAGCCATTCCGCAAATCCAAGCGGCTGTCCAATTCGCTGGGGTCATCTAAACACTCTATCTCGCGCGTGACGTCGACACAGTACACCAACGACGAGTTGGACCTGGTGTTGAAATCTCCAAAAAAGGTGATCAAGGCATTGTATGATTATCTGCCCCAGGGCCCAGGCGAGCTCCGTTTCAATAAAGGCGACTTTTTCCATGTTCTCGGAGACATCGAGACCGCAACGGTGGGTGAGGGCTGGTACGATGCCACGAATCCGGCCACTCAACAGCGAGGAATGGTCCCCATGTCTCATTTTGAGGTATTCAACCGTACGAGACCGTCTGCCAACACGGAAAACGGACACAGCATCGAGCAGAGCAATCCTATCAACGCAAAGTTGCAACATGTGGCGGCGGGCGGCAAACCATCCAATCAGACGCTTTATGGTGTAACATTGTATGAGTTTAAAGCCGAGCGTAACGACGAACTAGATATTATGTCCGGGGAGAATTTGATCATCTGTGCCCACCACGACTACGAGTGGTTCATCGCCAAGCCCATCACCCGGTTGGGCGGGCCAGGACTCGTTCCTGCGCTGTATGTCAAAATTATCGACATGATGCTGCCCTCGCGAAACCTACAACCAGACGACGACATTGTCTCGGTAATCAACCACTTCAAAATTCCCACCGTGGAGCAATGGAAGGATCAGACCGCCAAGTACCAGGCGCTGACCATCCCGTTGGGACATATCTCTACTGCCACCACGGCAGTATCATCAAATTCACAATATTTCCAGAAGGAAAAACCAGAGTCCAACCGGTCGCTGTTGACGCTGACACGCACCACCGTTGTGGAGGCCTCTGTTGACTCCTACCACTTGGAGCACGGCCGCTACCAGTATTTGGTCACTGCTCGTCTCTCCAACGGAAGAACCCGCTATTTGTATAGGTTCTACCAGGACTTCTACGACTTGCAGGTCAAGCTTCTCGAGCTCTTCCCCTACGAGGCTGGCAAAATCGAGAACTCGCGGCGCATCATCCCATCTATTCCTGGTCCGCTCATCAACGTCAACGACTCCATCTCCAAATTGCGCAGAGAGAAGTTGGACTACTACTTGCGCAACTTAATTGCGTTACCGCTGCACATTTCGCGCTGTGAAGACGTGTTGGCGTTGTTTGAAGTCACCCAAAACGGCTTCGACAAGGAAGTCTCCGACCAAGTTGACAGGTCGTCAAGACCCATCAAGCATCAGTCTAATTCTCAGCAGAATAGGATTTCTCAGTACTCGAGTATGGCCCGACAGACCACCTCTACATCTCCCCTGCTGGAATCGCCTTTACAAAGATCCACATCGTCCTCTTCCACTAATTTGCTCCACCAAGCGGTTTCCGAAAAGCTGACAAAGGTGAAGGTGAAATTCTACTACGAGGATGATATATTTGTGTTGTTGCTTCCTGTGAACTTACGTCTCCAAGACTTGAAAACGAAGTTGGTGCGTCGTCTTGGACTTGGTGACGACGGAGATGCGTCGGTGTTTTTGTTCCTCAAGAATGATTACGATGAGTTTATGGATGCCAACAATGCCACGTCAGAGGTGCTTGCGCCAGAATTACGAGAACGGCTTTTTGCGTTGGAAGTTGACGACGACACAAAGTTCCATGGGCTTTTGTATGACAAGTGCAAGGTTGTGATTTTGTCTGGGTGAGCATATGTATTATTCAATATTCGGGGACTCAAGGAATAAAAAACAAAAGCGATTTAATAAAAAGAATTGGCTACTTTTCCTTTAGAATCTACAGGCTTACCTCTAGAATCCACCCCAGATGATACTTCGGTTGGATACCAAGTTGTTCTTAAGTATTGTATTTTATGGGCAGGTCTTCGCGATACTAATCAAACACACCTAAACTCGGTTCACAAAACCTGGGGCTCAATGGCCAAAACAAAAGATCCCGGTCTGCCATTGGCTCCGGCAGAATCCAAATCTGTGAATAATAAGTCATCTCTATTGTGGAAATTGGTCAATGCGCTTAGTCTGCGGCCGGGCTCGTCAAATGGCTCTAGTGCACCTACAAGTGAAAAGGGCGATACGAAGAGAACTTCCTCAGGGGTAGAAAACAGCAAGATTGTTGAATCACCTCCCAGAAATGTGGAAATAGCAAAAGATAGCTACGTGGAGAGCGGTATATTTGATACGAAAGGACAACCCCGGAGTTTAGCACATCAGATCAAGCTTCAGGAATCAATACAGCAAAGTGGATTATCAAAAGAACTGCTGCAATCACCACCTGCCACAACTCCAGTTAGTACAGAACGACGAACCTTGAGAAGACGAAGAAGTGGAGACGAAAAAGAGAATGAACTTCCCCAGACAACAGGCGTGCCTATAGATCGGCAACAGACAGCCAGAACATCGAGTCTGCTGCAGAATACTCGTAGAAAAAAAGGAGGTAAAACCCAGATACAAACGGAGATACGCCGAACTAGACAAAATTCGAGTGTGGATGATGCTACTTTTGGCGAGTTGATCTTAACTGGACATACTAGGAGAAAGCGGACTGGGATTCCAATCAAACAGAAGACAATAGGAACAATGGGAGCGAGTAGCGAAAGTTTGGGAACCAATTCGGTCAGGAGCTTGATTTCTGATCACTTCAAGGAGACTCTGACACCTGTAAAGGGACCCATTAAGGTGGAATCGGAAACATCTTTCATAGCGGGGGAGACGACTAAACCCAATGGCAAATCAGTCCAGGTTACACTTTGGGATGCGAAATTGCCCGAAGTTTCGAGTGTGGTTGCTCCCAGAAGTAGTGATATCCTGGAAATGATTGAGTTAAAGGGTGGGCTGTATGTCAAAGGAAAGACACGAATTCCTATTAGTCTTCTTGTAAACGAGAGCGACTTTATCGACAAGCCTAATGTGGAAAAGGAGCAGAAAAAGCTACTGATCACAGATACAGTGGGGATTGAGGAGAGTCTTGAAGAAAAGGAGAGTTCAGCTAAGATTCTCAAAGAGGAAAAGGAGTGTTCAACTGAGATTTCCGAAGAGGAAATGGAGAGTTCAGCTGAGATTCCCGAAGAGGAAAAGCCATCAGAAGAAGCAAAAGTGGAACATCAAGAAGAAAGTCAGAAAGAGCCCTCGGAGCCAGATCACACCAAGTCTCCCCAAATTCCTGACAACTTCCTGAAGAAAACTGAATCTCGCGGAGACGAGTCACCATCCAATACAACCGGAAAAGTGCCAAGACGAAGAAAACGCAGATTCAAAAGATACGAAAAGTCCAACCGCAGAGTCATCATTAATCCCTCGTCTGAATCTGAAGCAAGCGTCTCATCCCTGCTGGATATAGACTCGGCATCTCAGCAAGTCGAAGTTGTTGCTAATGGAAGCGTGGACTATACAGATTATGAAAGGCTGATGATCGATGAGCTCGTTAGAGATCAGACGGCGCTTGAGGCTCGCTCTGAGATTGAAGTTATTGCTGATGAAGTTGAAGCGTCAGCACAACCAGTTGAAACAAACAAGATGAAAGATATCAGTGGCGATAATAAACATCCTAATGAGATCACTTCAAACCATGTTTCCGCGGGCCATGTTGATTCCGATCTGGATGTGCCGGAAGTGATAGGTGAGCTGCTAGTTGAGCGGACGATTGATGACAGGAGGACGTCGAAGAGACGGAAATTGAACCAAAAGAGAAAAAGCGAAGCGAGGAAGCTGTTTCGCGCGCAGAGAAACACAATAACTAACGACAAGCCAATGGACAGGGAAGATTCCGTCCCCAAATCAGTTACTAAAGATATCGCCAAAGTTGGGATCGCAGCTGGTAATAGAACTGACATTGGCGAAGTCGATACTGGAGCCCCAACTCGACAGGTTCGAGAAATCAAAATTGGTTCCAGCCCTCGTAGAGATTCTACTGCAATTGAGATGTCAAAGCCGAATATCGACAACAATTCCCAAACCACCGAAGAAAAACTTTTTGTATCTTCTCTGGTACTGGACGCTCTCGTCGCAGACTCTCACAATTCTACAGATGTGCCACGACTCCAGGTAGCGAATTCTCAAGAGTCTCCACCTCACCGAATATTCGATGCAGACAGTCTCAGAGCAGCTTTTGGGCTGCCAACGGCTACTCTGACTCAAACTAACCATTCGCATTTTGATTTTTCCCACCCGCAGACAAACCAGATCCAATCTATGTGGCAACGGTCGACAAACCCGAACAATCTGCCTACTCACTCTAAGCTGTCCAAGACCAGAAGGCACCGCATTCGAATTATTCCTTATCCGAAAGAGGAAGAGCCACCACAGCAGCCACTCAAAACTTTGGCTGAGCAGATGCGTGAACGGTTCCAGCAAGCTGGAAACGTGTACCTTGGGTTTGTTGACCAGACCTACGAATCTGATTAGTGTAAAGCCACAGGTTGCGCATACCTTGTAATAATTTGGCTAGGATGAGCATAATTGTCAACGATGTCATAAACACGGTTGAGTAGGATTTTTAATGGTGTCAATATTATTGCCATTTTTCGTATTTTCTTGATTTGCCTTAAACATTCTTTTTTTTTACGAATCAATATGTATTATAATTTCCACAGTTCGGTATGCGGTGTGTATGCGGATTGACATCAGGCACTTAACCCCATAACTATCTGCTGTCACAAGAATTCTTAATTAAAAAGCATTTCTGAACACAATTGCTCAATCATGATTTCCCCAAGATACTCCTTGACCCACTTCTACCACACAGTCAAGGCTCTCGCCCTCAAGCTGACCAGTGCTCCACATGTCGTCAACTTGTACTTAGACTACAATTGCCCATTCTCGGCTAAAATCTTCTTCAAGTTAGAAAAAGTCATTCCTGAATTGCAAGACAAGTACCCCGGGAGCTTCCAGTTTGTGTTTGTTAATGTTGTGCAGCCATGGCACCCCAATTCAGTATTGCTCCATGAATACTCTTTGGTGGTGGCACAATTGTTGAAAGACAAGGATCCAGAAAGCTCCAATTCGTTGTTCTGGGCGGTTTCTGGCTCGTTGTTCCAGAACAAGGAGCACTTCTATGACTCTGCCACTGTCAATTTGGGTAGAAATGAAATCTACAAGAAGATCAACGACGTAGTCTTTGACTCATTGGAGTTACCTTTCAAGAAGGGAGAGGTTTTGGAGGGATTGGAAATCAAGGCTGAATCAGATCCTACCAAGGCTTCCAATGGAGGAAACAAGGCCACGGTGGACGTCAAGTACTTCACCAAGTACTTGAGAGGTGTGGGGGTCCATGTGACTCCAACGGTCAGTGTTGATGGAATTGTCAACGACCTGGTGTCTAGTGGATTGGAGATTGAGAAGTTGGTGGAGATTTTTGAGAGTTACTTATAGTTGCAGGGTGGGTCTAGCGAAGTAGGATGATTTTTTTTACACCTAGGTATATTCTTTAGTCCAGTTGAGCTGTGAACGTCTTGATCCATAAAAAACTGATTTTGAGAGAATTAATTAGTATAATGAAGTGATGTTAATGAATTGTTCGTTTTCGTTTTATCATTTTCCGCCTAGCAGCATACTCTTATTGTGATAAAGCAAGCAACTCAGAATGTTGCAAGAAACCATAAATACCGCCTTTTTTTTTTACGAATCAAGATTATATATTTAGCAAGCTAACTATATAACTAGAGCAGGAGGAAATTATCCAAAAAACCCCCGAGTGAAGAAAGTCAATAAAGAAGTTCCGTGAAAAAAATGGATTTTTTTTTCTTTACAATTCAAGATTATATATTTTAGATAACTAAACTATATAACTACATAGCAGGAGGAAATTACAAAACCCCCTAGTGATGTGTGGATTACCGATAGCAGGGAAAGTTAAAAGGTCCTGCCCTTATTCGGAAGTGAAAGAAGCCAGTACACGATTCGAACCCTCAAATTCGCGCACTACCTTGGAAGTCCGGCTCTTCTCATGTTAAATATGACTCTATTAAGTCGATATCAACAATTATTTCTTCATTCACTCTGTTAAAGAATTAGAAATATTATATTGCTGACATTCTTGTTATATTAATACTTTGCGCCATGTCTCATATATCTGGCCGGCCTAGTATAGTGGTTAGTACAGTTCGTTGTGGCCGAACAAACCCAGGTTCGATTCCTGGGACCGGCAATATTTTTTGCTTTTTGATATCTTGCTATTGTGACTTCACTAAAATACTTTCCCTCGCTCCAATATCCCAAAGGTTACCCGCACACTCACCATACATATCGCAGGTTACCATCGTACAGCAAAAAAAACTTCATACTACATTCTCTTCCTAAAGTGTATGTTCTTCTTCGTCTGTTTTTGGGATGAAATCTAGATTCGTGTTGCTTGAAGACTATTCGATGTAAGCCACAAAATAGACTACAACGGTATCTGAAATAAAAACAGCATCTATTGTGCAAAAACGCAATTCTAACCACACCAGAAATATGGAGAAACGAAAAAACCGCTCGCTAGCATCGATATACCGTAAACCTCTTCCCGTATCTTTGTCTGTGGACGAGGAAGGACAATTACCCGCCTTGATTGTCCACAATCCGCTTTCGTGGATGTATCTCCTCTACAAAATGACACTAATATACATACAAAAACCTCCGCAGACGTCTGTTCCATTGATTGCGGTGGAAACGTACCGAACAGGCGGATCGGTGGCGTTTGCTGTTCGGCACGAGCCAGACATGGAAAAGCTTTGGAAAGAGGGCTTTTTTGGAAAAGGCACTCTCTCCAGATCCGACCCATCATGGAGGCAGCGAGTACTGCGTAGGCTTAAACTAGACAGTGGCACCGACATCGGGGTCAGCAACGAAGAAGTGACCCGGGTTAGACGAGAAGAACGGAAGAAGTTCAAGGAGCTCCGAAGTGTTTCTCAAGGTTATGAGATGTTGGAGCGTCAGAACAAGTTGGGGGATTCAGACCGGGCCAAATGGGAGCAAATAAAGATTCAATTGGAAGAGATGAAGACCTGGAAGCAGGATTTCACGGTGGAAGCTCAATCTGTGGAGGAAATGCGCCCGGACGACGCTGTGTTGGTTGAGAATGGACAATTGATAGAGAACATTGAGTTTTTGCAACTTCAGAAGGTGGAACTCTTCTTTCTTGCGATGTTGGAGGTTGTGAGTGTGAAGGAAGAAGAGGCAGACCAAATTGGAAATCCAGATCTTTCCCTTTCTCAGATCTTCAGATTGTGCTGTGGAAACCCTCATCCACAGAACAAATTCATTCTCGATTACATTGTGTATCACCATTTCCGAAGCCTAGGCTGGTGCACGAGAAGTGGCATCAAGTTTGGGTGCGATTTTCTACTCTACAAAAGAGGTCCACCATTCATGCACGCAGAATACGGAGTGTTGTTGATCAACAGTAGCCAGCAATGGAAATCGTGGGAGGATTTTATGGCAGTGAGCCGAGTTGTGGGAGGAGTGCGTAAGACATTGGTTTTGGTGTATGTTGAATGTCCGCTGGCGGAGGAATTCAATGAAATATACAAGAATGACATGGGCAGAGAAGATGTTATTCGGTTGTTGCAGATATACAAGGTTACTGAAGTGATCAGCAAGAGATGGCTGCCTAGCCGGACGCGTGATTGAGAAAACTCACTAAGCGATAAAATGGGAACATCTCAATTGAGATCTGAATACGACCTTTTCGTTCCGATGCCCATGGTGCAGATTCCGCCTGGCATCAAGAGTACACATAAAGCTATGTCCTGCAGGCAAATATCATCATCCCCCGTACATGCCGGAACAACAGGTGGCGTTGCCCGGCGACATCGGGACTCCCCGGAAAAAAGTTGGAGAAAAACCAACTAGCGCCACTCCCTATGTTTTGACCAGCGGATTCAACTAAAAACATCCATCAATTCCTGCAGCCACAGCCCGATCCACTCAGTCATCCTCGCCACGGAGCCTCTGTCTCCTGCAGGACACGAGAAAAAAAGGAACACGCGCGCCCTTCAGCATTATATAAAGACTTCAACAACCCGCACCTGGGATCCAGAGTCTATGCACTCCAATCATTATGGCCGATATCAGCACCCTAATTAATCCTCCAGACGATTTGGAGCAAAAACCAATTATGGCGCCCAAAGCGGTGCAGGTGCGGGTGGAGAAGGGGTCCGCTAACGAACCACACGAGTTGAAGGAAGAGGCCAACGACGAAGAGGAGGCCAAAATCAGCCACGACTCGGTACTACTGTCGTTCGAGAAAATCAAGACACACTTCCCGGCGGCCAGAATCAAGAAAATAATGCAGCTGGACGAAGATATCGGCAAGGTGGCACAGGCCACTCCCGTGGTGGTGGGCCGTGCGCTCGAGATCTTTATGGCCAATTTGGTGGAAGCAGGCATTTTCGAGGCCAAGAGGGCCGGCGTCCGGCGTATCTCGGCACAGCACATCCGCACGGCGGTGGAGAACACCGAGCAGTTCGACTTTTTGGTGGACGTTGTGTCGAAGTATCTGTCAGCAAAGAACTAGACAGAGTGTATTGTAGTTGTATAATAGATCATGGGGACCTTGGTGGTGTACGGGTGTGATGTATTCAAGCTATGTAGGATAAGGTCGTGGAGCCATGTAGGATGACGTCGGATGATCTGGGGCATTGGCGAAGAAGCCGATAGAAATGGAGTCGATCGAGTTTCTGCAGACGATTTCGTCTGGATGGGATGAAACTGGCAATATTGACCTTATTTCATTGCGCCGTATCTTGCCGTTAATTTTCTATATTTTTAGTCTCCACGCGGGGCAGACCCCAAACTTTCGCATCCGAGAATTGTCCCAAGATCCATAATTTACCGGAGAATCCGGGGACCTTGCCAGCAGAAATTGACCTTCTCCCATAGAAATCGACCAGCAGCAACTCAAATATCCTCTCCACTTGCCGCAATAGCAACCCCAACAACCAACCAAAAAAAAACCGCCATGCACTGTCAGTTTCAATTGCCCATCGCCTGCACAATGCACCGCAACAGACCCCATTATCATATAAATAGCAAGCGTCCCCAATTCACAAAACCACACAATAAAAATGGTTCTCAACAAGTCTCACACTAGCTTGGGATCCAGAAGATCGTCTTTCTTCAACTCTTACCAATTGGCTCACCCACCCCAGCCCGACGTTTACTATGTCGGTGTAGACGTTGGCACGGGATCGGCCAGAGCGTGCGTTATCGACACCAATGGAGTTATCTTGGGACTTGCTGAAAGACCCATTACCCGCCATCAGTTGCGGCCTAACTTCATCACCCAGAACTCCACGGAGATCTGGAATGCTATTAGCTTCTGTGTAAAGTCGTGCTTGAGAGATTCGGGGGTAGACCCAGTTGACGTTTTTGGAATCGGGTTTGATGCTACATGTTCGTTGGTGGCCATTTCGGAGGCCACTGACCAGCCCGTGGGCGTAGGTCCTGACTTTTTGGATGCAAAGGAGAACATTGTCTTGTGGATGGACCACCGTGCAGAAGACGAGACCAACGAAATCAATGCCACCGGCGATAAGGCATTGAAGTATGTGGGGGGGCAGATGTCGATTGAGATGGAGTTGCCCAAAATCAAGTGGTTGAAACACCACAGACCGGGCGGGTTGGATGACTTGAAGTTCTATGACTTGGCTGACTACTTGACTCACAAAGCTACTGGGTCTGAGGCGAGATCCTACTGCTCAGCGGTGTGTAAGCAGGGTTTTGTTCCTATTGGTGTTGATGGCTCGACCACCGGCTGGTCCAAGGAGCTCTTGGAGCAGGTGGGGTTGCCAGAATTGGTGGCCAACGACTTCCAGAAGTTGGGTGGAATCCCGGGCAAGAACGGAACCTTCTTGAGTGCTGGTGACAAAGTAGGCAAGCTCACTGCAAAGTCAGCTGAAGACTTGGGCTTGACAACCGAATGTGTGGTTGGAAGTGGAGTCATTGATGCCTACGCTGGCTGGATCGGAACCGTCGCTGGTAAGGTCGATCTTGCTGCGTACCCCGAGTTGTCTGAGGAGTCTAAGGGCGCCATGCAATCCGCCTGTGGCCGTTTGGCTGCCGTAGCAGGAACCTCGACTTGCCACATCGCCATGACCGAAGAACCCTGCTTTGTTAAGGGAGTGTGGGGCCCATACAAGGACGTATTGGGACCTGGTTACTGGTTGGCAGAAGGTGGTCAGTCATGCACGGGAGCTCTCTTGGCCCATGTATTGTCGGTGCATCCAGCACACGGAGAGTTGGTGCAATTGTCGGAAGCGTCCAACTTGTCCAAGTTTGACTATTTGAACTTGGTGTTGGAGAACATGGTTTCTGAGACAGAGAGTAGATCGGTGGTGGCGTTGGCCAAGCACATTTTCTTCTATGGTGACTTCCACGGCAACAGATCGCCAATTGCTGACCCAAGAATGAGAGCCTCCATCATTGGACAATCCATGGATTCTTCCGTTAAGGATTTGGCGTTGCAATACTTTGGAGCATGTGAGTTCATTGCTCAGCAGACCAGACAGATCATCGAGCACATGGAGAAGGGCGGCCATGAGATCAAGTGTGTTTACATGAGTGGCGGCCAGTGCCGTAACGGATTGTTGATGCGTTTGCTTGCAGATTGCACAGGATTGCCAGTGATCATTCCACGGTACATTGATGCAGCGGTTGTGTTTGGAAGTGCATTGTTGGGAGCCGTCGCTGCGCTGGAGCTCGTGGACGACCACGTCAATACGAAGGGCCGGTCGAGAAGGGCTTCCATCTTGAAGTCGCAGACTGACTTGAACTCTTTGTCGCAGCCAAAGGGCGGTGTTTCTCCTCCACACTCTCCATATACTGCTCCATCAGCCACGGCCTCGTCTACCAACATGAGCGCTTTTGTATATGCTAGTGCCAACCACCATCAGCCGCCTGCTATGACCCCCGTTGGAGAAGAAGGACATGATTACTTCAACCAAGCTACCCTCAGCAGAAAGAAGTCTATCAAGTCTGAAACGGAGAGCGACAGTGAGGATGACCAGACCTTGTCGTTTGGATCCAAGCACAACACTTCTCAGGATGTCCAGAAGGACTTGTCGCACAAGTTGCACAGAATGGATATCAAGCCATTGACTAGTATTTCAGGCAGTATCAAGAGAAAGAACAAGGCCAAGAACCCTGGAGATAAATTGTGGCAGACCATGGAGAAGATGACTGGTCCAGGAAAGGCTATTTTGCCCAGTGGTAGCAACGATCCGGACCGGAAGTTGTTGGCAGTGAAATACAAGATTTTCCTTGAGCAGTGCTACAAGCAGCAGGAATACCGGGCATTGGTGGACGAGCTCGAGAAATAATCCTTGGAGAGACCGCCACGGTATGGAAATGACCCAGATTACGATACACTGTCCAAGAGACTAGATACAGCATGCAATACACGGCTTGGATGCAGCCAAGGGTACATTAATTAAGATTCGTAGCACGGGGTGGCTTTGATGTCATCTGTAAAGTTGAATAGAAAGAAAGTGGAGTTGGAATACACCGCAGAGCACCAGGTAAACAAGAGACGAGGGTGGAATAAGAATAAGATTTGCCAGAGATGTCTACTAGAATCATTGATTTTTCTACAAATCTAATTCAAGCTGCTCCGAGCCTTCTGTCGCTGCCATAAATGTTCCCGTCCTGCATGTTTATAGGTCCAACGAGGCTAAGATTCCATTGTAGAAGAAATTTTCGGTCATATCTCCATATGCATGAAACTCCGTTGCCATGCTTTGCAATTGCAACACACCACGTGATCTAAGGCCATTTTTCGCAGCAATTCGAGATAGTCGGCCGGTGTTCTCCATGGCCGGTTTAATCCACCAGCAAAAGAAAGACCTAAATAAAAATAATCTTTCCAAGATTATAATCGCATAGAAGGCCTGATTAGCCACATTATGCCCACTTTCACCTGCAGTGGCATCGTCTGGACACACAAGAATGGAATGCACGTGACTTGGCGAAACTGTGGATGAAGCATCGAATTTGTAATCTACGGCAATAAGGACGATAAGTAAGCCACAACCACTCTTTCTAGGCATTTTTACACTTTGAGCCCTATTTGATCTATTGTTAGTGGATCGGGCGTTCGTGGTTGGTCGTTTCAGCAAGACTACTTATTAGCATCATTCGGCATTACTTGACCCTCATATAAGGTCTTTTATCTTCATTAGCACATTTACATTTCATAATTTCCACAACATGCTGAGAAGAGGATCAGCAGTCTCCGTCGGTTCTTATATTCCTGAGCCGCAAGAATATGACCCTCAACGGGTGGAAAGAGCATACTCCCACGAGTTCCAAGTTGAACATCAGCCATTGCATGGTAATGTGGTTGTTCCAGAATATTTACAGAAAGAGCCAAATGTGCTCGAATGGGGAAAAAATTTGGTGAGCAACCCGGTCGAAAGAATCACTCACTACTTAGTTTCGTTGTTTCCTATTGCCAAGTGGATTTTGCACTATAACGGAAGATGGTTGTATGGAGACTTGGTGGCCGGTATCACCGTGGGTGTGGTTTTGGTTCCCCAGTCGATGTCGTACGCTCAGTTGGCCGGATTGCCTGCTGAGTACGGTTTGTACTCGTCATTTGTCGGTGTTTTCATCTATTCGTTTTTCGCAACCTCTAAAGATGTGTCTATTGGTCCAGTGGCTGTTATGTCGTTGCAAGTTGGTAAGGTGGTGGCTAAAGTCCAGAGTAAGTATGGTGATGCCTATAGTGCTCCTGAGATTGCTACGTTTTTGTCGTTGATTTGTGGTGGTATCGCCGCCGCTATGGGTTTGCTCAGAATTGGCTTTATCTTGGAGTTCATCTCCATGCCCGCAGTCATGGGTTTCATGTCTGGCTCTGCTTTCAACATTATAACCGGTCAGGTTCCCGGCTTATTGGGCTACAACTCGTTGGTCAACACAAGAAACTCCTCGTTCTACTCCGTTGTCCACACTTTGAAGAACTTGAAGCACACCAACATCAACGCAGCCTTTGGTCTTGTGCCGCTATTCATTCTTTACGCCTGGAAATTTTCCTGTGATTACTTGGGCAAGAGATACCCAAAGAAAAAGATGTGGTTCTTCTACATTCAGACTTTGAGAAATGCTATCGTCATTATTGTTGCTACTGCCATCTCGTGGGGTATAGTCCACCCTCACCTCAAGAACTTCAAGGGCCCAAAGAGCAAATTTAAAGACAATATTCAGACCATTGGTGTTGTTCCTTCGGGGTTGAAGCACGTTGGTGTTATGACCATTCCAGAAGGGATTCTTTCGTCCATGGCCTCGGAGATCCCCGTGTCTACCATCATCTTGTTGTTGGAGCACATTGCCATCTCCAAGTCTTTCGGAAGAATTAATGACTACAAGGTTGTGCCTGACCAGGAATTGATTGCTATTGGTGTCAACAACTTGGTTGGAACCTTCTTCAACGCCTACCCTGCCACTGGTTCTTTCTCCAGATCGGCATTGAAGGCAAAGTGTGGTGTCAGAACCCCATTGGCTGGTATTTTCACCGGTGGTGTCGTTTTGTTGGCTTTGTACGCTTTGACTGACAGTTTCTTCTACATTCCAAAGGCTACCTTGTCTGCTATCATCATCCACGCTGTGTCCGACTTAGTCACTCCATGGAAGGTTTCCTGGAACATGTACCAGGTCCACCCATTGGACTGTGGAATCTTCCTTGTGGCTGTGATCATCACTGTATTTGCTTCCATCGAAGATGGTATCTACTTTGCCATTGCTGCTTCCCTCGCCGTTCTCTTGTTCAGAACTGCCAAGCCTTCTGGCCAGTTCTTGGGTAGAGTACGTGTTGCTGAGGTTGTCAACCCTTCCATCCAGTTTGTCGACGACTCTTCGTTCGATTCTTCTGACAACGATCTTGAGATTCAGCAGGTGTTGACTCGTGACTCCTACGCTGGCTCTAGTTCCAAGAATTTGAAGGCCAAGGACGCGGTTGAGAAGAGTGCTCCAACTACCGCACAACTTGTGGCTGGAAACCCGAATGTTAAATTCCACACCAGATGGGTTCCTTTGGACAGCACGAATTTCAATGGTGATGTTTATGTCACTCCACCTCCTCCGGGTGTCATTGTGTTCAGACCTTTGGAAGCTTTTGTCTACCCTAACGCCTCGGACCAAGTTGACCGGATCAGTGATGAAGCTAAACGTCTCACCAGGCGTGGAAAGCCATACGAGACTTCCACTGCGGGGAGCAGACCATGGAACGACCCAGGACCATTGAAATGGAGATTGCCATTCTTGAAGGACAAGTTTGTTTCTAAGGAAGAGGATGAGGTGGTGGAAACTCGCCCATTGTTGAAGATTGTTCACATTGACTTCTCATGTGTGCCTTCTGTCGATGCCACTGCGATCCAGGCATTGGTGGATGTGCGTAGAGCCATCAACATCTACGCTGACCGTGAGGTGGAGTTCCACTTCAGTGGCATCCATTCTGGATGGATCAGAAGATCATTGATTAGAGCAGGCTTTGGTACTTATGGTGAGAATGACTTGATGAGTGATAAGACTTACGTGAACATTGCAACTGCAGAGATAGCCGACTTGGAGAACAACGATGCTTACTTCGCAGCTGTTTCCACCAACACTCCATTCTTCCACTTGGACATTCCTGACTACCAGTAAGGGTTTCGATTCACTGTACAATAGATAATTAATAACAAGGATAGTCATGAAATTGGAGGTGTAGGTACTGTAGAGGGTATGAAATTAGAGGTATGGAGCACTTATAGAAAAGGGCTAGTTAGGGACTTCCTGCCGCAACAGGATGTTTGGTCCCTGTTGGAGGTCTTACAGTGTCGCTGAGGTACGTCCATTGAAAAATAGCTCATTAATTCTCCATACGTAGATAACTAATCAATTCTTCCATTTTAGTCCCCATGTTTGGCCTAAATATTCTTCTCATTAATTATACAATCCTCTAATTTGTAGCCCCCTTGTCCCATGGTCCGTAAAAATGGCCAGCTCAACTTCGGTCATAGATTTCTCAATGCTTTGCTGAAATTAGATTAGTTCTAGTAGATCGCTATCAATTCATATGCTGCTGATTAACTCTTCTCACAAGACTGGCCAATTCCTATGATACACTGCAAACAATTGCAGACTACATCTACTCTATCAAACCGTTTGTACATTAGGTAAAAATGAAGCAGCTGGCAACGCCACTTCAGCTAATAAACAAAGAAAAGAAGTGCAAGGATATGCTTAACTAAACAAAGCACCGATGTCAGCGGGCATCTCATCTATCTGGGTGGAGTAGAACTTCTCAATCTCTCTCATCATACCAACATCCTGGCTGGTGACAAAGTTGATGGCAACACCCTTTCTACCGAAACGACCACCTCTACCGATTCTGTGAATGTAGTTTTCCTTGTTGGCTGGCAAGTCATAGTTGATGACCAAGGAAACCTGCTGGACATCAATACCTCTGGCCAACAAGTCAGTAGAGATCAAGATTCTCGAAGAACCAGATCTGAACTCGTTCATGATGGTGTCTCTCTCGGACTGTGGCAAGTCGGCGTGGATGGCAGACACAGTGAAGTTGTTGGCCTTCAACTTGGCGGTCAAGGTCTCGACCTTGGATCTGGTGTTACAGAAAATGACAGCCTGGGTGACGGAAATGGAGTCATACAAGTCGCACAAACAGTCAAACTTGTAGGCCTCCTCCTCGACGTTGATGTAGTACTGCTTGATACCTTCCAAGGTCAACTCGTCCTTCTTGACCAAGATACGGACTGGGTTGTTCATGAACTTGGTGGTCACCTCCAAAACATTCTGAGGCATGGTGGCAGACAAAAGAACAACCTGGGTGGTCTCTGGCAACAACTTGAAGATGTTGTAGATCTGCTCGGTGAATCCGGAAGACAACATCTCATCGGCCTCATCCAAGATGAACATCTTGATCTTGTGGGTCTTGAAGTATCTTCTGTCAATCATGTCAAAAACTCTACCTGGGGTACCGACAACAATCTGAACACCGGATCTGAAGGCCTCGATATCGTCGGACATGGAGGTACCACCGATGGAGGCGTGGACGGTGACGTTCAAGTACAAACCGATGTGGGAGATGACGTTCTGGATCTGCAAGGCCAATTCTCTGGTTGGGGCCAAAATCAATGCCTGGGTGGCCTTCTCGTTGACGTCAATGTTCTGCAAAGCGGAAATGGTGAAGGTAGCGGTCTTACCGGTACCAGACTGGGCCTGAGCCAACACATCTCTACCCTCAGTAATTGGCAAAATGGCTCTCTGCTGAATGGCAGAAGGAGATTCGTAACCGTAACCAAAGATACCTCTGACGATCTCTGGCTTCAAGTTCAAGTCATCGAACGAGTAGACGACATTGTCGTAGTTCGATTCAATTAAGTTAGTGTCGACTTCTTGGATCCCGGACATAATGGTTGGTGTTGGTAGGGAAAAATTATGGGAGACAAAGTTTTTTTTTGCCTTGCTTGCGAAGCTCCTGCGTGGAATCATTAAAATTTTTCATGGTCGGGTAACCCCTGAAAAGAGTGCCCTGGAAGGTTCTGGTGGCGTTGGGGATGTCATTACCACATAGACTAGATGCCGTAGAAGGTGGTAGGTGGTTCTGGAGGAGCGAATTGGTGACGGTGGGTCATGCTTTGGGGGGCGTTGAAATGAGTCTGTCACGTGACCATGCCACTCCTCGATGCCTTCATGCAGACGCGACTAGGAACTAAATTATCCTAATGATAAATGAATGACCTGGACAGTAGTATGGGAATTTGGCAATAAAGTTGGTCACTGAGTCTAGATTAAGATCTTTCAGGAATTGCTCTGAATTTACTGGATCCTGAATAACTGACAGGACATGGCGATCAGCCAGACTACTTGTATGTATTGATCTCAGGTACAAGATTAATATATTAGGACTGTATTCAAATCTGTTAATAATTTTCGTCAAGAACTAAAAGAAAAAGCTAAGGCATGTCCAGTAATGGCCACTACTATGTCAATCATGGACGATCAACTTGGCCCGTTATAATCAGCATCCATTGCCTAACACTTTCCCTCTCTCTTCTTTCACAAACAATAGTTCCACGGCCTCATAAATGCAATCTATGCAGTTAATAGTCAGTGACAAGTAGCCAAGAATTATATCCACCAACTAAAATTCACGTTCGGGACGGATCACGTCGTCACGGAACTCCCATGGGAACAACTTTGGAACTTGAGTCTCGAATATTTCCTCTTCTTCCCCTTCGACGTACTCCTCGTCGACTTCGTTGGCAAACAGTTCTTCTATGGCTTCTTCACGTACATCTTCAGCGAAAGGCTCTTCAACTTGCTTTTCAACAACTTCATCCGATTTTTCTTCTTCCAGCTTGGCTTGCTCGGATTCTTCCTCCTCCTTCAATTTTGCAGCCTCCGATTTCATTAAGAGGAAGTGCTGAGGAATGTAATCCGAAGAAGCGGTGAAAACTCTCTCCGCCTTCTGTTCCCGATGAATGCCATACTCAATTTCGGTATCGACGGTAACGTCAATATTCTCCGGCACTTCGTCCATCAATTCCAAGTACTCCTTGTCCTCTTCTTGATCCTCCTTCTCCATGAATTTCTCCTCGCCAACTTCTTCCTTCACTTCCTCTTGCATTTCTTCAACGCTCTCGTAGTCAGGGTCTTCAATGTTCCACTGGCTACTGAATGCCTTTAATTCTTCGTTGAAGTCAGTGTTAGCAGGTGCAGTGGCAGGAGGCTCCTCCACAGTAGCATCCCAAGCAACCACAGAGTTCTCTGGCTGCGACGAGAACTGCTGGTAGTTGTATGGGTCACACAAATCGGCTGGTTTGAACTCTTTGTGGGCCTCTGGAGCAAGTTGCAACTCCAGGATTGAAGTAACCAACTTCTCATCGGTTTCTGAAGCTGCTTCGCCTGGCGCACGCAATTGAGTGACTGAAATTCGGTAGAAGTTTTGGTACAATACGTCTGCGATCAGTTTTCCGTGAGAATACTCAAACCACACATCCCACCATTTCTTGAAGAGGCCAGCATTGGAACCCTTCCAAGGCTTGAGCGGACCAATGAAATGAAGGAGTTTGACCAGCGAGCGAGTATTTCCGCTTGCAAAATATGCCGAGGCAGCACCGTAGTAGTTCAGCAAAGTTTGCAACGCTGGAATTGACTCGTCGGGGACTTCCAAATCTGGGCCGGATTCGTCCACCACTCTGGAACCAGCAGGACCACTGCCCGGTCCGTAAGGGGAAGTAGGACCTCCAGGTCTAAAGTAGTTGAACGCAGGCTTGTACTGATACTGAGAGGAAGGAGTGGTATTGTACAAGAATGGCACGGGGATCCAATTGGACGTTCTGACAGCAGACACCAGGTCCACATGAGACCAATTGGAAGCAAGTAATTGCGACACCCAGTCAGGATCACGATTAAAGTACTGGTTGAGCAAGCCTTGGTCAGCTCCATCGAAAGAAATATCCTGATTGCTGTCAATGAGCGACACCAAGTTCAGGTAATCGGATTCATCGGGCCGCAAGGCGAAAACACCGGAATTGAAGATATCAGGAAAACCCGAGTCGGGAGCAGCCACGATTTTCCCCTTGGGAAAGTCCAACTTGAGCAAATCGGTGACGGCACCTTCTCCCACGAGGGGAAGAGTATCGGCATCCAAGTACAACACTTTTTCGTAAGGAAGAGACCACAAGTGGACCTTCAGAAACGTTTTGGCCAACTCGGGCCGTTTCAAGTCCCGCACCAATTTGGACGTCAACAGCGACTCCAACATGTTGACATCAACCAATTCGTCCCACAACTGCAGCAAGAGAGTGAGCTGGAGGTGGGTGAAGCATGACAGGTCGACCAACACCACCAACCGAGTGGCCGGGTCAACGATTTTGCGCAACGTGTAGCCCAATACAATGGCTCCCGGCAAGTACTCTGGATTGTAGAGCAAAGTAGCAACAGCGTTCATGATGACGGGAAATGGATCAACAAGGTTTCTGATAAGAATTGCCAATGAGCACTTGGATGGGCAAGTGTGGGGAAGTGGAGGGGACGAAATGCAGAGATGCAGACGGGGCCAGGGTGTTGGCGTAGAAGGAGGCTCTGGGAAAGAAAAGTGGTGATGGTTTTTTTGAGTTTTACCCTCTGGTCGCTTTTGTCACTGGGGTTAGATTGTGGGTGGGAGGGGCCAAAAATACTCTTACGGTGCGCAGGGCGGCATGAGGAACAATATTATGGTTCCGGATTAGTACCTGTTTAGGACTATTCTGCGTACACGATAAGTAGCTGCACAAGGTGGCAAATGGAGATTGGGGATTTGCGGAAGAAAGAAAGAGAAGGGGTACCAGGGAAAGAGAGGGAAGAGAGGTGATTATAGTGGGGGTTCGAGACGTTGTAAGTGAAAAGTTGGCCAGAATTGGGCATAGCATTTTCATATTGGTGGGTTTCGGGGAGTGTGAATTGACCCAAATGGTGCGCCAGCACAATGCAGCACCTAACCACATTAAGTCACTGGGGTGGTTCGCCCAAAACAAGCCAACACGTTTACCGGAACAGTACGATTCGAACGGAGAAAATCGACCTTCTCCAGGGTACGGTGGTGGCGGCTAGCATATATTGAGCTTTAACTTCAGAATAAATTGATAAATGTTGGCTACAACAGGGTAGAGAGTGCGAGGGGTGGAAGGTCTGGTGATGCGGCATTATGCACAAAGAATGTGGCCCCGAGGCATGACAAGCGACTCCAATACAGAAGAAATAGAGAATAGATGCGATTAATCCAACGTAGGTTAATCCACGCCAGCATGACGATGGAAGTGAGCCAATGTGAGAATTTTTTTCTTTCCAATGTTTTTCTTCCCTTCACGATTATTCCCATTAGAGCCGTTACCGAATATGGTGTACGACATTTCAATCCACGCACTATCATAATATCAAGCTGTGATGTGATGAAATATGGCCCTCGTTGAATATTCGGCCATTGTAGTTCGACTTGAGTTGTTGACTTCTCCGGATGGTCTTTTTTGGATTTAATACTCTTCTTTTCGTTCTTTGCAATTGTTCTTTTAGGCTCATAATTTTCTCACAATCAGTAGATTTTGCTGGATTTTGCGAACACATCAAATCTCAAATTGATCAAACTTGCACGTATGCCAACAGTTACTCTTTTACCCTATTGCCCCAGCCGCACAGTTGTGATTTGATTGTCATGATAGTAAAGAGCAGCACTGATCATGAGTCTTGTGATTCGACCTGACTCAGTGCTCTTGTTCAAGTTGGCCCAAGTTTTGCACAAGAACCCTGAAATAGAAGCTAGTAATGTTCGAGGACTGGTCGTATGAGCCTTGGCCATGCAAAAGTAGAGAAGTATGTTTGGCCAAATCGGTCTACGAAAGAACCGAGTGGTGTGGGTTGAAGCTAATGTTACTTGAGATCACCCAGTCCAAACATAATGCGACCCCATGAAATGGAAGTAGGTCGTTTGTTTTCTTTGACTAGAAATGTGGTCGTTGGAATAAACAGATTTTAGACTCGTCAACCATTGCGGAGCAGATGTTGGCTTGTAATCACAAGTTTGGAGAACGAAGAAAGGAAGGATTGATAAGCGCTTTTGACCAACCACTGATTAGAATTGAAAGCACTTCTTGCTCCTAGAATAGTGGATGTCCATCAAGCCAACTCTTCGGGGAGCAAACTAGTCGCTTTCATGAATGTCTGATTTTGCTAATTACGACTAATGTTCGGGGGCCATGTAATATCAATGTTCTCATGGAATGGCAGGGCCTAGATTGACATGATATCATAGGAATACCACAGTTCATTTATTTTGAATCATATGATTCATTCGAAACACGTAGTCAAATGCCAAACTACAATTTGCATTCAGCAATGAAGCTAAAATATATTCTTGGGACTAATTCAAGGAGGTTGGGAAGGAATTCGAGGGAGGTAGAATCTAGTTGAAATTCAATCCACGAACTTAATCGAATCCACTTTCAATCAATTGCTCATACAATACCGTACTAACGACCTTGGAGTTATTCCTACTTAAGAGAATATGCTAGAACGAGCCATTAATGCCTCTATTATCCAACCAGTGTCTTATTTCCCTCTATTCCCTCCCTTCATGCAATTGAACCTTATTTACATAGTGACCCAGTAACTCATAACTGAAGCTTGAGGGGTCAAATGAAGCATACTTCCTGAAGAGAGCAGAATGAATTTAATTACTGACAATCAGAGGATAGGTCAAAGTAGAGCTTTTGCGTCCGACTGCATCAAGTTTGGACTCCACATCGGAAACTAGGATTCTTTTATTCACTAGATATGGCTTGTCATCACTTGCTTAATGCTTTTTGCTTTCTTACTTGTTTCCAGGAATTTGGTTAATTGTCACACAGTCAACCTTGTCTACAAAAACCTCTGAAGTAGGTATTATTTTTAACGAATCAATTATATAATACAACTAAAAACTAAGTACAATGCGTAACTACAACCAGGGGAAATGAAAACAAAAACCGCTCAAGACGAAAGTGAAGAATATCCCGAAGGAGAATAAGCAGAGTTTTAAGCACTGCATTTACCATTATTGCACCTGAATGTAATATGTTCTTGATATTGTACTTATTGACACCAATTGTTACTTGTGTAGATACAAAAAAGGGCTAGCTCTCTCAAAGTAAAGCTGAGTTCAAAGCGGACAAAAAGTGGCTCACATCAAAGAAACAAAAGCTAAAACTCATCAAGACGTGCTACATGGGAGATTCACTCTCGTTTATATAACAGGCGAAATTTTCCAGAGGTCACTAAGGTATCACTTTTTCACGTTGTGGTTTCCGTAAAAGGTCTTATAGTGTAGTGGTATCACCTCAGATTCTGATTCTGGTAACCTGGGTTCGAACCCCAGTAGGACCTTCTTTTTTCCCTCCCGTAAGGTAAGCACTCGTTAAGTGTAATGTGGTTGTTTATGATGCTCATTAGTCGATTGTAGAGGCGGTTTGGACCAAAAAGATGGAACTGTGAGAGTCCATTCTAGATTGTCTTTGAAATAAAATGAATCTAAGACATCCAACAATTACACATGTCCTATTACTTATATGTTGGACACCTGTTGTCTCTACTGCTCTCATCCTCCCGTCATCTCTTTCAACTTCCTACTCTACTATTTGACTTTTCGCAGCATTACTGGTTACGTACCGATAAGACAATTGCACCGAAATTGAGAAAATTATCACTTATCTTTATACAAATCTTCATCTTTCGATCTCTATCTGTTGTTTCCCGAATACTGCATTGTTTGTTGCCTCATGGATCTTGAGTTCCTCTTTGGAAGTATCTTGCGTGGACTAATCGCACACACTAAAAAACAATCAAATCTACACCTAGTTCTTCCTCAGCGATTATATGACATTATAGATATACATATCCTTAACGGGAGTAAGACCAGACGTTCTTCAACAAACCATCCTGCTGAGCCAATCTGTTCAAAGAGTCGTCAGCCTCACCTCTAGCTCTGATGTAACCGGACAAAGCGTAAGTGGTGTTGCTGCCAGCAATAGCTCTACCCTCCTCATCGACGTTAGCGATGTTAATCTGAACAGAGGCGTGGTCCTTGGCCTTGATGATTCTGTTGGAAGCAGAACACTTTCTTGGCACGTACAATTCGACCTGGCGGTTAGTATAAGGTTCAGGGATTTCTGAGAATTCTGCCACATGGAAAATGTTTGGAAACGATGAGTATTTGGGACTTTTGGAGCGGGAAGTTGAGCTGATGTTGGATAGCGGAAATCTTGATTTTAATCGACGGAAAGGAAGCTCCGATGGGAGAAATTTCAAATTCTTCATGGATGACAGTGGACTTATTCTCGTGAGCGGTCGGCTGTACATACTAATTGACCCTTATCGTTCTCCATTTTGTATGATGTCTGAGATGTTAAGAAAAGATTTCTCAAGTTAAATTTTTTTCCACCAGTGTGTCCGAGTTCGGGAGTGTATGTAGGACAGGAATGAGGTTCTAGGGCACGAGCCCTAGAGATATGCCGGTAGATGAGAATCCATGGCAGATAGCTGGAATCACCTAGATCATGGATTTTAATTTTTCACATTAAGAAGAAAAGTTTTCTCTCTAGCGCTACATTCGATTTCATACATTTTGTATTCCTTGTCTCCTGATTACCAAACAAAAATTCATAACTATTCATAACTCTACCAAAATCCCAACTGAAACCGCTCACTATGTAATATCTACTTTGTAATGCCAACCTGCAATATTGTCCTTCTGAAATCCAACGGCTGAAAGTAAGGATGGGTCAAATCTACAAGTTCTCTCATATCTACGACGTGGAAAGTCAAAAATATATCGTTTCCATTGGAAAGACGACAAGCGAATATGTTTCATGCCTTTGCAAAATGTGAATAATCATTGACGGCATCCATTCTCGCGATACATGACTATCGTGGCCCATCTAGGTGGTCTCGTAAATGTATGGCGTTAGTAATACTTCCATGTTCAGTAGAACACACTTGAAGCTACCTAGCTCCATACATCACAACAGTTGAATTCCGTTTCTAGCGATTTTCGATCTACAAACATTCGAGATACAATATCAATGCACGCCGTGTATTACTGTCTCTTCTGGACATATGCTCAGACACTTCAAGTCTCACAACATTTCTTACTTCAAACTCAACACCGCAACCGACTCAACATGATGAGTCTGTGGGAAGAAGTCAAACCCACGAACACTCTCCACCTTGTAGTCTCCACCAAATTTGGTATTGTGAATAAACCACTCCACGTCTCTAGCCTGCGAGTGCACGTTACAACTGATGTACACGATCTTGGCAGGATGGTACTCGCTGAGCTGGTTCAAAAATACATCATCACAGCCCTTTCTAGGAGGATCCAAAATGACCGATGTGCGGTTTGCGGGGGTGTCGATGTTCTTGAAAATTTCCTCGGCCTTTCCGACAATAAACTTGGCGTTCTCAATATTGTTAGTTTTAGCATTCCTCTCAGCAAACTTCACGCTGTCAGCACTCACCTCCACACCAATAACTCGTGAGACTCCGCTCAGACAGGTGATGGAGAAGAGTCCAGATCCACAGTAGGCATCCACGAGGTAGTTCTCATCATCTTCACCTGATCCCGGGATCTGTAAGTTGTTCTTGACGTACTCGGTGACAATTGGTAATATCAGATTATTATTCTGGAAGAACTCACCAGCGCTGAACTCAAATGTGTACCCATTGACGAATTCGGTAACGACAGTACGAGGTTCAGTGACGCATGTCTTCATGAGCTTGGTGCCGTCAACTTCCACTTCAAGGGTAGAAACTTCACCTTCGGGATCCTTGGAACCTCTGGTAACCTTGAATTCTCCGTCTTCAGGCAAAAGGGTGTGTTCACGCAAAAGAATGGTGGCACCTCTCTTGTACTTGGCGAATTCTGTTTCGAACTTCAAGCGCTCGTTCTTCATTCCCTGGATCACAATGGGCGTACCGATGGAGCATTCTTCAATGTCCAAAATCAGATAATCTCCTCCTTCAGTCTGTCTCCAGGTAGGCCGACCCTTGGAGCCAAAACCTAGCGACGGCCGCGTGTAGTCCAGAGGTATCTTATTTGGAACGTTGAAGTGGGGTGTGAGTTTTGTTCTGTAGGTGTACTGCAATGGAGAGCGCTGTGTGTTGTCCACTTCTGGCAAGCTTCCCCCACTCAACTTGGGTGCAAAATGTTTGTATGCGTTAATGATGGTCTGGCGCTTGAATTCAAGCTGTGCCTCGTAGTCCACATTCTGGTACTGACATCCAGAGCACTTTCCAAAGTACCGACAGTTGATGAGAGAGTCATTTCTGTCCTTGGAAGCCTCTTTCACCGTAAGCAAGTCCGACTCCACGTAGAGTGGGTGGGACTTAAATACACGAATGTCCACTACATCTCCCGGCAACCCAAATGGAATTATCACCACTTGTCTTCCGGTGGCGTTCACGGGATGGGGAATTAGTCCAAGGCCATCTCCATTCGACAAAAGTTTTAACACCTTCACATTCTCCACTGTGCGATGGTATATCTGCTCCACTTCTCTGTCGTTGAGCAACTCCTTCATGTCATTGGCAATATTTTCTTCTGTGAGGCCATGTTCTTCAAGTATCTGCTTGATTTCGTATTGCAACACTCCCATGGGAGCAGTTGGGTCCACATCTTTGGCCTTATATTTTCTCTTGTACTTCTTTGGCTGCTTCACTTTTTTCACATTACTATCCTTGGCAGCAGGTTCGACTGCGGCATCTAGCTGTCGCTTGGAATTGTCTGCTGCAGGAGTCATTGTGGTTTTTTTGGTGTATCAGTTAGATTTTTTGTTTGAGACCTCATCGCGATAGCCTGTGTAGTTGAGTAAGGTGTACTGTAGAGTTATCTATTGGCTAGAGGTGGCAGATATCGAGGCAGAACACAACACTTTGGATTTATTAGGGACGGATTCACGTACTCAAGGTAGATTCCTCTTTCCTCACGTCAACCCCACCGCTTGCGTGGCCAAGGCAAAGCCCCACACTGAAATGATAGAAATGCCTGCGTAGACAATAGTACGACCGACAATCTCCACATCGTAGCGAGGACGGAACACTCCGCTAATATTCACCGCCACGCCCTTGTCCAGCGGATGTTTCAGTTGATAGTCTAGAAGCTCGTATGCGTCGATATCGTCTTCGGGGCCAATGACATCCACGTCTTTCCGCGCAGACTTCAACATATCTTCAATCTGGATCATGGGCTCATTCTTCATGTTCGAAAGCGATTGCAGCCTGATCTGGCGAGAAGTGGTTTTGGAGTGGGCGGTAGAAATGTAATTGACACGTGGCAAGTTGACGCCAATCATCTTGTAGAGTGGAGGCAACAACGTGAAGAGCACCGGCTTCAGGATTGTCTTCCAGATCACCACAAGTACAACTCCCACCACGACACGGGCCGCCATCACTAGCGCACCACAATCTGCATTGAATGGAACCCTGAGGACATCATGGAGCGCATTGGTTCTCGTGAACCGGTTGGTGAGCACACAGAGGTAGTGAGCCAAATCGATTCCAATGAGCACACCTACAAATGCCACGGAGTCGTCAAAACAGGGACAGTCGTCCACGGGCTCTGGATAAATATGGATCAAGTACATGTGACCAAAAATGATCACCCATGCTGTAGCAAAAATCCCCAACCAGGAGTTGTTTCTTGAGGAATAGAAGAGCAAGAGATCATAAGACTTGCCGTAGAAGAACCGGAAGAGGAACACGCCTGTTCCAATGGTCATGCCGGTGAAAATGTCAAAGAACCCGTGCATTCCACAGTACAAGCGGCCCACGATCAACGAGAAATAGTACAAAGCCAACAACGCAAGAAGCGCAACGAATTGGAGGAAAGAAAACGACTGTCGAGCCTCAACTAACGTTGCAGCCAACACCAACGTCACCGCGGTAGCGTTAGCAGAGTGGGACGACGGCCACCCGTACTCATGCGTCGTATAAGACAGCATGGTGATTCTATGCAATGGAGGAGACCTAGGTCTAGGCAAACAGAGAAAGTCCTTGCAGAATCCCGTCACGTAGATGCCCATGCCCAACACGAAAACTAGATCACGAGCCAACGTGGACGCACCAAACCAGATGGGCAACGGCAACATCAACACATAGAAGGTGTGGGATGCCAAGTTGGCAGTCCATGCAAAATAGAGGTCTAGTAGTGGGTTTCTCACTGACGCCTGCCAACGGGCCAATAAATCTGTCTCTTTTCTTACGAGTGGCAAACACAACTGCCTGAGCTTGAATCTTAAGGGGGAGAGCCGCTCCTTGTAGTGGTTGCTGGGTAAATTTCCGGCGTCGTTCTGGTTCTTTTTCAATATCTCCTCACTGGTATGTGGAGAAAGGGGTTGAGTGTCTTGTAGCGAGACGGTATCCAGGATGCTGGTGGACGCCTCTGGCGCACCAGAGGATCCAGACATTGTAGTGGAGACGATTGAGGTGTGTGTTGCAACCAATGAGAAGAATAGAAAAGTTTGGAGTTTAGGTCGATTTGGTGCGACTTGATATGTGCGATTAGGGTACCAGATGGAGCTATGAATATATGATAAGCAATAAATGGATAATGAATGGGGGCTTTTAGGGGTGGATTGATCTAGTAGATTGTAGTATATCATTTTGCTTCATTTCTTTTTTTTTCGTTTTATCGTATTATCATCCCTTTTGTTGTTTATCTTGGTTCCTACTCTTTCAAGTTCCTTGCACATAATCTCGCGATCTGCTCTTATCAATTCTATTGGCACATACTTCTCTATCCGTTCCGACCATTTTCTTCCCCTCTTTGTCCTCTCCTCACAATATCGTACATTTTCTCGAGCTCTTCGTCTTCCGAGTGAATGCAAATTCCTCGTCGTTGTATCGTCCCCGGGGCCTGTAACTGTTCTGGTAAGGATTAGACTCGTAGTTGTCCTCCACCAACGGAGAGTCGAGAAGCGCACTGGACCCCACAGAACTCTTATTGGGGAAATGGCCCTTCTTAAAGCTTTTGGAGCTGCTGTTGCGCTTGTGGCCTTGGCCCATCACTCGCGAGATTCGGTTGCGCAGCTTCTCCACCTGCTCCTCGAACTCCTTGCCCTTCTGGAAATGGTTCAAGGCAAAATTGAATACCGTCCTCACGTTGAACATAGTCTTGGCCAGACACTGGATGTAGCCAATGGCGTTGATCTCGGTGGCCAATTGAATGGGCAAGTCTGGATCGATATCCAGCTGGAGATCAGCCTTTGTTCCCACCAAAAGAACAGGAACTCCGGGACAGAAGTGGTTCACCTCCGGGTACCACATGTCCTTGATGTTCTGCAACGACACCAAATTGTCTACGGCGAAGCAAATTGCAATGACATCGGCATCTGGATACGATAATGGCCGCAACCGGTCATATTCTTCCTGGCCAGCGGTATCCCAGAGGGCAAACTCGATGATCTTGCCGTTGGGCGCCACCACACACGTGACATAGTTTTCAAAGATTGTGGGCACGTAAATCTCGGGAAATTTGCCTTGTGCATAACTCACAAGCATGCATGTTTTACCACAGCCTCCATCACCCACAACTACAAGTTTCATGTTGTAGGAGGAGCGTTTAGACACCTGAGGAAGTATGGGGTAGTCCGGCACAGTAGGATTGTCATTGATGACGGTATTAATAGCGGCGTTGTTGGGCGACAGTCTAGCCTCATATGGGTTAAAGTAGCCATGATTTGCTTCGGGCAGACGAGCCAAGTAGGAGTTTCGTTTGGACATGCGAGTAGCGAAAGATGATGTGGTGAAATTATAAGGATATTCTGGGTTCCAAGTTTATGCGCCCAGAACCAACAATGCGTAAAAGAGTGGTGTTGGTGAGAGGTTTATTTATGGTGATGTTGAGGTTTCGGGTTGTCGGTACTGCAGGAAACTAAGGAACACAACATTAGAAGGGCTGTGTAGAGGCTGAGAAAGATGCCGGGGAAAATGACAAGAGTTGATAAAATTTGTTGGATATGGTGTTCTTTGTGGTTTCTCTTTTTCGTTTTCGTGGTTTTTTTTTTTCAAGCTTGTCTCCAGTTTGTGATCGCTACGTCACTGTGATCTGGTTCCTAGATCTGGAAACGGCACGACCCAAAGTTACGTCACCAAGAATAGTAACGGAGCGAGAGTGGGACATGATTGGACAAGGACATAGGAAAAACGGTAATCGAATCAGAAGTATTGCCGACATGGCTACTTTATATCGACCTGTTCATTCACTGCAACCATTAAAGCTTGCCATAGTAGTTTGGTGCAGGATGTTGCAGCCAAAAGGAAAATTAACTCCCATCTGGAAAGGAAGGAATAGCAGAAAAAAGGTAAATGTCGACAAACTAGGAATATGGAAAACTATTAGGTAACGGCATCTCGACCGCAAAGGTTAATTGGACATAGAGGAGACGCAGACACCTTGACTCGTACCCAGTTGCACTTGGAAACAGGAGTTGGTCCAGGAGAATACATGCACGATGTATTGTAGAGGGGGCCAGACCAGTGAAAAGGCTTTTCGGACTGAAGCAATGCATGAGGATGAGATTCGGAGTGTATGACGAAGAAGCCGTTGGCCTGCATGAGTCTAAACAGAGGAAAGATGCAACTTAGAAAAATATGAGAAAACGGAAGGTATAGAGAAGGAGATGAGGTCGGAAGAGGAATTGCAAAGAAGCAATAGGTGTATCGAGATTGGAACAAGATAACTAAAAGAGAAAGAGAATAGGCATGTACGGTGAATAAGATGGAAGTCAAAAAGTAGGAATCTAATGGAAAAGAAAAGGAATAGCATGGAACTGGACTCTCAATTACGCACTCCAACAGAGAAAATGATCTTAAGCATCCATTATCACTCCAGAGGGGTAGCGAGTCGTAAGCATGTCCGAAGTTGAAAAGATCACAAAATTCAACTAGCTGTGCATTGCATTCAAGCGAAAGCTTGGGCCACCAACCGTACCTGTCCAGAATACAACCAGCAACTAGGCTATGCAGGCCATTACCATAATACTGATAAGGAGCGGGGGGGGGGGATCTGAGACAATCACAACAAACACGTAAACGGCAACAGATAGAAAGGAACAGAAAATATGGAAACGGCCAACAAATCCAAAATACAATATTTCTGATCCCTCTACTAGCACCATTTGTCCCCATTGGGTCTTGGCCCCGAACGCAACTAACCCATGCGCGCACGACATCGAGTCTCGAGAATTTGGCCCCCGATTAGGCACACTAGTGGCTGGCTTGGTCACCAAATGCCGGCACGCAGGCAAGCCAGCCAGTGCTCACGACATGACGCTTCTCTTAGCATTCCGCATTCAGAACTGGTCCATGGCATATTGGAGATTTCTCTGTTGAACGGATAATTGCGACTTATCCATCCTGGATATTCTTGCCCGTCAAGCCGTGGACGAATATCATAGCC
>JAJMJY010000018.1:0-209667 GCA_030569115.1 Sungouiella ezoensis
ATCGGACAATTGATCATAATACATTGTCTATAGACATTTAATTAGTACGCGTATTTTAATCGAAAGATAACTTTATTCATCTATTCTCCCGAGAGATGATGCGGTAACACTCTCCGAAAATAATTTGACCTGCGTATTAGCCAAGACATCTGAAACTCAAAAGGCCGGCTGAGTCGCTATAGTAGAAAATGTGACCTTCGGGCTATTCAGTGTATAGTCCGGAGGCACGTCCACTATTCGGATAATAGCATCACTCTCTGACTAGACTGACGAACTGCACTCTGCAAGTCCAATCTAAGACTCTAGTGTTGTTCCTGTATATAACTCAGCGATCCACAGTACAGATTCTGGTTAGTTCCTCATTCGTAAGAAAAGAAGAGAAGGGCACTAGACTTGTGCCATCCCACAACCGGCCCGAAATCTCCCCCAAAGTTTTCACACATCCAACACATTTCTCTCCATCATTCTAGACAGTGCTGGTTGTTCCTTTCTGCAGGACAACCAGCCCGCTGTTGACACCCTGCATGTCACTATGACCTGTCATTGGGTTCCCCTTTAAAGATCATGACACCTTCCTGATCTGGAATTTGCAGCCAGCGAAAAAACCTCCATTGAGGTCGGTGGCCAGCGCAAATCGGATTCAGCGGCATGAGAGTCACACTAAGATCTGATCTCAGGGGTACGGTCACCAGCACACAAAAACTATATAAGCATGGGGTTGGCTGCGAAATTTAACTCCATCAAACTAGCACTACAAAAAGTACATCGTCACGAAAGTACTACCAAAACCAAAAAAGGAAACAACTACAATCATTGTTACTTCAAAATGCATCTCTCTCTTGCCGCATTGAGCTTGGCATCTGCTGCTATTGCTGCCTACATTCCATCAGAGCCTTGGACTACTTTGACACCAGAAGGTAATCTATTGGGTGCCACCACAGACTACTCCAACAAGTTCGGAATCCAAATCGTTACTCTTTCTGGCCTGTATTCCGTGGACCCCGCCAATCACAAAAGAGCCGTGAATCAGATCGGAGATGGCCAGATCCAGGAACAGACCCTGGTGACATTGACCAAGCCAGTCACAACTACTGCATCGGTGATCAACCAGATTGGCGATGGCCAGATTCAGCACCAAACCACCGCCGCTGCAGTGGTGAACCAGATCGGAGACGGACAAATTCAGCACCAATCTGTCCCCACCTCCACCATCACCACCGCACAAGTGATTAACCAGATTGGCGACGGACAGATCCAACACCAATCTTTCACTCCAAGCACAACTCCTGCGGTGACCACCGCCTCGGTAGTGAACCAGATTGGCGACGGCCAAATCCAGCACCAGAATGCTTCTGCCATCAACCAGATCGGAGATGGACAAATCCAGAACCAGAGGGCAACTAAAGCTACTGCAACGGGAGTTTCTCAAATTAGCGATGGCCAAATTCAGGCCACTGGTTCTGCTTCTGCTGATTCCTCCATTCCAGTTGCTTGTCTCACTTCCGACTCGTTGACCATGACGTTGAAGAATTCGGTGTTGACGGACGGAAAGGGCAGAATTGGCGCCATTGTTTCCAACAGACAGTTCCAATTTGATGGTCCTCCACCACAGGCAGGCTCCATCTATGCTGCTGGTTGGTCTATCACTGACGATGGCCTTTTGGCGTTGGGAGATTCCGCCATTTTCTTCCAGTGCAAGTCTGGAGACTTCTACAACTTGTACGACACGAATGTTGCTGCACAATGTGAACCAGTCCACCTCAGTGTGATTGAGTTGGCTGAGTGCTAATTGGGTAAATAGGTTTGATTTTAATGTATGGATTCGATAGTTTGAGTAGGTGGAGAAGCGGGGTCCGGATTTTTGTGGAAACGTGCCCATCGTGGGACTATCATCACAGCATGAAAACACCGATTGAAATATTATGCCTGCCGTATCCATTCAAACTTAACTACCTCGGTTCAAAATACCTACAATCTATCGTCTCAAAAATCCCTTCTGCTTCCGCCCCCCGGAATCCTGATTCGTCATGGTATACGCCACACTCGTGTACAACGAGTTATCAGAGCCAAGCATGTATGGATCGCCTCCATCTCCCCCATCATAATGCAAAGTTACTGAACTAAACAGCGCAAAAGGATCAACATCGTTGTCGTTCTTGTGCTTTGTTGGTGCTGACGATGGTGTCTCCTCCTGGCTAATCTTAGTCTCGGGCTTTTTGTCATTTTTCTTCGTCTTAGTCAATACTGGAATCATGGGAGGCTTCTGGTTCCTGAGAAGCGCCCACTGGGTGGATTTGAAAAATGCATGCGACTTGATATCTGATGCTCCCATCTTGGATCCAAGTCGCTTGGTCTCATCTTTAATCAACAACTTTTTGATGAGGGACCGACAGTTGGATGAAACCGGCTGGGGGTCCAAAAACCGCACATCACGTTTCAAAACATTGCTGAACGTGGCCTTGCGGTCTCTCCCTTTGAAGGGGGTAGTTCCATAGAGCATCTCATATATGAAGATACCGAGTGTCCACCAGTCAACTGCACTGGTGTGGCCCTTTCCTCTTATCACTTCTGGAGCAATGTATTCCTCGGTTCCCACAAAGGAGTTTGTACGGAACCCATCTATACATGCCTTCGTATCGATGGTGGGGTTGGCAGAATGGTTGTTTTTGCTGAATTGGATTTCTGGGCTTTTGGTGGTGGCAGTCTGCTTCGATAAGTCAAAGTCACTGAGCATGATATGACCCAGTTGATGGAGCAAGATGTTTTCTGGTTTTAAGTCTCTGTAGATGAATCCCATCAAATGCAAGTACTCCAAAGCAGCGGTGACTTCCGCAGCATAAAATCGTGCATCGTCTTCGCTGATAGTCTTTGTTTCTCTTGTTTGCAACGCTCTGAAAAACTCTCCACCCATACAATATTCCATGCAAAGATACAACGAGTCCTCCAGCTGGAACGAATGATACAATGTGACAATGAACGGATGGTTGCTGGTTGCCAAAATCTCCTGCTCGGCCAATGCTCGTTTAATCTTATTCCTCTCAATCATCTCTTTTTTGTTGAGAACCTTCATGGCATAAAGTCGAGACAGCGCCTTTTCCTTCACCAAGAAAACCTTCCCCACGTCTCCTTTACCAAGAAGACGGATCTTCTCAAAGCAACTAGGATCAACCTGGATGTCCATGATTTTCGTAGCCAGATGCGAGTACATTCTGCCCAGCGAGTAGGTCCTGGTTCTGGCCTTCGAGATGTTGAGCTCGCCTATATGTTCGTTAACATCAAACTCCTTGACTGGCTCTGTGGGAGGGGTCTTTTCGCTGAGCATCCGATGCACTAGTGGAGCAGAGGCGACTCGGCGCAACGTCTTTCGAAGACTGTTTGCCGGGTTGTGGAGATCATTAGATCCATGCTCCGCGTCGAAACGGCCAGTTTCGTTCGTGCCTGAAAACGACTTCTTGCCTTTAGGCTTATGGTCGGGTCCTCCACTGTGGAAATACGATCCACCAGTCGTCGTACTCTCTGCTCCACTATAAGAGTTGGAGCCTTCGCTGTATCCATTCTGATGAACAATGTCTTCTTCGTCGATGAGATGCTGCTCGGCAGTTCTTCCCTCTCTGCTTCTCCTAGGACTTCTGTTTGCTACTGATATCATCGACTCGTTGTGGCGAAGAGATACCGAAAGATGGTTCTTTGCGCCGAGCATTCCCGTCATCGTCTCTCCTTCCAAGTGTGGAGGAAGGCCCTGATGGGCAAAATAGAGACTCAGCTGGACGACCGGACTCGGGTCGGAAACGTCTTCATTTTCCTTTTTCTGGGCGACCTTGAACTGCTTCGGGGGCGTCGAAACCAGCCGCTTACGGCCCAAGGAAAACACCCAGAGCATGTTGGGGCTTGAATCCTGCTTCAATGTGGTTTTGGGCTCCTTCGCTTCTGGAGGAACAATGAGAGGAGGTGTGGTGGGAATGTTGTCCGAAGAGTCCATTTTGGCGTCCGCAACGACATCCTTGCCATCATGTGATTCTGGAATATCTGCCCTAATGTCTCCAGGCAAGCCAGGGATTCTGAAGAACGAACGCAACTTCGATAGACTGGTTGTATGTTTATCATCATCAGAGTCTACGGTATCCGTCAAGATCGGGCCAGCCGCCGGAGATTCGTTATCTTTGAACAAGAACCGGTTAATGGAAATCGAGCGTCCACGCATGCCGGGTTTACCTAATGCTGGCGGCTTCCAGATGTTGTCGTCGTCCAAATCCGGACCTTTGGGAGTGTTCTGCAGAAAAAACGACGGGTACAAGTTGACCATAGCTGAAAATAGGAGGGAATGTAGATGTGGTTGCAAGTAGTGTGTTGGCTGAGTTTGGGACGGAAACCTCCAATGTTGCAGTCTCTGGAGATCCTGGTTGCCGTGGCTATATTGGCCAGTCTAGGTACAGTTGGATAGGAGTAGAGCCACGAGAACGAGACAAGCTTTGCGTTGTACACCTAAAGCGTAATGGTTGTCGCTGTTAGATGGAGAAAATAATTTCTCGGATCAGACACGTTTGGCCGATTTGGAAAATACGATGTGAAGGTGGGGTCAGCCTGCTGACAAGATGGAGGCTATAACTGGTGCACGGGTGTCTTTATCCAAAAGAGCCACGTCGGGAGAGGTGAATGGAACAAGTAGAGGAGGAGAGAAAAATACAGAGAGAGAATTTGGAAATGTCGGGATGAGTTGGACTTTGCTTGCTTGGCTTGTGTATTTTAGATTTTTTCTCGCATTCCGAATCATCATATCTCCTCCACATCTCTACATTTAGCTCTCCACTGGCACAATACGCAGAAAGTAAGAATCGCGAACCACTAGTCATCTCACATAGAAACTCCTAACCATTTGGTTATAGTGAAATTAAGTATCTTCACCTAGCAAAAACTCACACTCTGCTTCAATGGCCTCGGTGGACTCGCTCGTTACACCCGAAAATCTCCACTTCGAGCAGTCTCTACTCCAAGACCCAGACAATGAGTCTCTTTGGCTAGATTACGTGGAACTGGTCAATGGAGACTTGGAGAGGTCCCAATTTGTTCTAGACCGAGCAGTCTCGAGACTTCCAGGCTCAGCTTTGCTATGGAATGCATACTTTATGCTTCCGTGGACCTCGCAACACTTGAATGTCCAACTATCTATCTACAGAAAGGCATTGGTGATGATGGGTTCCAGCCCGTCGATCTGGATGCGGTACTTGAAGTTGCTTCAAGCGGTGGATTCTACATTTTTCAAGAGAGAACTTGACACGGCGTTGTTCCGGTTGGATAGCCAATATCATGGTCCTATATGGAAACTCTACTTGGACTACGCCGACAGGTCGGGAGGCTCAGAAGGAGCACGAATATACTACAGGTTCATCGCATGTGCCGGCGACTTGCAAGACGGTCCTACCATGACCATTGACGAAATTGCATTAAAAATCGCCGAACTAGGCGATTATGGTTTAGCTCGTAAAGTCATCTCAACATTGTGGACCACAAACAGACCACTCTCACGATTGTTCAGTCTGGTGATCAGCGAATTCTGTGATCTTCTTGGAAATTCTTCTTTTGACGACGATGAATACTTCGAAGAGCTCGTGACGGATGCTGCGGGTCTGTTTCCAGATATGGAGCCCGAATTCCTAGTCAAGTTGGCTCAGTACTATGTGACTCACGGGAATCGAGAGAAAGCGTTCCATTTCTTTGTGCGTGCGCTTCGTGCCTCGAAAAGTACCAAGGAGGTGACTACTGCATTCGATTTGTTCGCCAAGTACCTCGAAGAATCAAGTGCAGATATCCCAAACCACCAACTTCACCTCTACGAAAAGCTTCTTGACGACAGACCGTTGTACGTCAACGACGTCAAATTGAAGCAAGAAATTAACCTGGTGGACCACTGGCTCGAGCGAATCGACCTTCTTCTGGCCATGCACCGGAAAGAGGAAATGCTCACCACCTTTGTGAAAGCCATCAGATCTATCAACCCGCTAAATACTGTCTACACAAGCGCCAACTTGGCCACCATCTGGATCCGGTATGCTGATGTATATGGAGCTCAAGGTGATCATGACACCGCCAACATGATTTTCTCTCGAGCAATCAAGTCGCAGTTCAGAACAACGGACGAGCTCGTAGACATCCATATTGCGTGGGCAGAACTTTTGTTGGAGAGATCCGATGAGGATGCGTTAAATCACATAACGGAGTTACTCAGAGCTGGTGACGACGAAGACAACTCCGAGAACCAACTAATTTTATCGCCTAAGCTCTGGGAGTTCAGAATTGATTTGCTCAAGGCGATATCTTCTGATTCTCGCTCACTAGAAAACCCTCAGGTAGTGCTAGGCGATATGATTTCGGCCAAGGTGATCACGCTCAAGATCCTCCTAGACTATGCTGAATACTTGCAGTCCGAACAACTCTGGGACCGCTTTTTCTCTGCGTTGGAAATGGGACTAAGCGCTTTCGTTCTGGGTGAAGCTCGTTACGAGATATGGAAGGTATACCTCCCGAAACTTCGGCAGTTGAATGGTGCCAAAGTGGACACAATGAGAGAGGACTATGAGAGGTGTATTGCACAAGTACCACCTTTCAGAAGTAAGGATTTTTCCATCCAGTATGCTGAATTTGAGCGGCAAAACGGTCTGGTAAGCAAAGCTGTCAGAATTCTCCGACAATCTATCAAAGCTCTTACCAGAGCCTATGATGAGAAGAACGCTTACTCGAGAGCTGAGCTCAACCAGATTTCCGACGACAAGTACGACCTCTACGTGAAGATCTTGGACATGATCGCTCACTATTTGAAAGTCACCGAAATGTGTCGGGAAGAATTTGTCAATGCAGTGGAAGACCAACACTTAACCACTCCAAATACGCTCCACCTTTGTCTTCGCTTCATTAAGTTCGAAACCACCAACCACGAACTAGCCAGAGCCAGAGCGTTGTTCAGATACGCAGGTGGACTTGGTAACCCTCAACATCACACGATGAAAACTACTTGGAGGGCCTGGGAAGAGTTTGAACTTGAGCACGGAACAGAAGATACATACAAACAGATGCTCAAGTTCAAGAGAGATGTGGCGAAGGAGTTTGCGGAGATCGAAGAGGCAAAGAGCTCCATAAATCCTATGGCATTTACAAAGGGTACTGTTACCGTGGAGACGACCGCAAACCCAGATGCTATTGATTTGGACATGGACATGTAATATAGAAATAAAATACTTAAAATTCGTTTGTATATTTATCCTGGGTTATGTGTACATTTAGCCGTAAAATCGTTACATCTTCTTGAAGACTTCTTTCCACTTATCAAGGAAAGAATCCAAGTTCATCATTTCATCGCTAGAGTGATTGAGTCTGATGGACTTATTACCCCTCACAAGCTCCCCAGTACTGTTCCAGTTGATGTGATAAAACTTGAATACTGTTAGCAAGAACGCCTGATACATTCTGAGGAAGTTTTGTTTCTTGCTTTTTGGTGAATTGGAATACAACACAAGTAGCTGCAAGAAGACACCCACCAAACTCAACGACGATGACTTGTAGTATATGGTTGACAAGTTAAGATCCGCAAGGAACTCCTCAGCATTGTTATCCAGTCCACCGCTTGTGCTTTCGAGAACCTCAGTGGACTGCTTAGCAGTAAGCAACTGCGTAAAGCCACTTTGTGGAACAATTGGTGTCGACGGAGCACTCAAACCCAACGGAAGCCTATCATTTAGTTGAATGAGAAGCTCAAAGAAACTGACAGAACTCAAGTACTCAAATTCTTTCAAGCTTTCGAACTTGCTGAGAATCTTGTAGGTCACACTTGATGTTGACATGCCAGATATATCAGTCCATTTTGCCAATTTCCTGTTCAAGTCCCCAAGGATCTCTTCGCTAAAGATGTTCTTATCGAACAATTCAATCAAAATGAAAATATTCTCAAACGCTTCCTGGGTCTGGAATAAGATCAAAAACATGGGTATAACGAAAATCTCATGGTGTTTTTTCAATCCACCCTCAGAAAACGACTTGAGGTAGAGGAGGTGCTTGTAATTAGCTCTGAACATCTCGATATCAAACTCTGAATCCTTGTGAGTCAAAACTTCTTGGATGAAATTCTTGTACACTGGCCGAAGACGGACCAGGTTGATCACTTTATCAAACTCAGCATCTTTCATTGACTTCATCTGAGATGACAAAGACAGATATTTGACTTCTAATTTGGTCAAGTTCTCCTTCACTTGGTCACTGTATCCACTATCTGAGTTCATGGTCAAGACTTTCATGAAAAAATCAAAGCAGAACTTTTCAGATATTAACGACTCCCAAGCAACCGTTCGAAGTTTTCCCTTTTCATGTGATAACTTTTCTGCAAATTCTTTATCATCGTTGATGGTGATCATCAACTTAAACCACACCTGCTGGTTCAAAATGAACAGCTCTCCAAGTTTCTTTCTGGCTCCGCTAGTATGCTTTGAGCTGAGCTCAAATCCAGATAAGACTCTCTTAAACTCCTTGCTATGTTTTGCTTTATCCGATGCACATTTTGGAGGCAAGTTAATGGGCCTGGATTGGTCGATCATTTCGAGTTTTTCAGGTGACATGAGCGAAAGATCATCAATGGAACTTTGCGACCGGATGTAGTTGGGAAGTTTATACACCATGTGTGCCTCTCTTGATTGTTTCACCAACTTCGAGTACGACATTGATCTCTGTCCGTAGAACTCCGAGATGTTCTGCGAGATCTCGCCGTCGTGATCATGAGGAAATGGGAACAGATTCCCCTCCTCTGCTGACTCGTCTGCGATGTTGTAAGGTGCATTTTCGGGCATAGAGCCCAACGTTGTATCAATACTCAAGGTAGAGTGATTGAGGCGTCCCGGAAGGGGACATGGCTTCATGGATGCTATGCCACTCGTTGGATGATACTTGTTGTCTTCATCCATGGAAAGATCATTGCGTGAAAGTAAAGAAGACGAAGAATGCTGCCTATAACGGTAAATATCACCGCAGTTTTTCACGACAGGAACGTTGAATACCAAATCCAAGTCGTTGGAGAGGATCTCGTCGTCATTATCGTAGTCGTCGTACACTTTTTTGCGTAGCTGTTGCCGTTCTTTTTTCTCCTTAGGGTTGTAGTATTTTGTTTTGGTTCTGGTCAACAAAAACGACGACGACCCAGTTCTTGTCTTTGCGAGTGGCACCATCAGGCGCAGATCCACGATACTGGACGTAGACATCGATCTCTGCTTTGGCTTCACCATTCTGGTTGGCGCCACATCCGATAATTCGATGGCTGAATCATCCTTCTCTAAAGTGATGGTCAGAATGGATGAGCTCATCATATCTGGATCCTCCTCGGCAAGTACTGGCTTGTATACAGCTGACGCAGACTTGGCTACGGCGGAATCGGAGTTTTTCGTCAGGTATACCGTGCTCATGGTGATGGAACTCAACCGAGAGTCGGGTGGATCAAATGGCGACGAAGCCATCAGCAATACGTCGTCCGAGTCCTTTGAGGTATCGGAGCTGGTTACGGAGATTCCCGAGGTAGGTCTCCGAGACTTGGGCAAGTGCGCCGAGCTGTTTCCCAGCCTCTGGAAGTAGTATTCGCCCGGTCTTTTGGTTTCGTTTAGTGTGGCAAGTGACGAGGTCAGACCGACTCTTCGAGGCATGCCAGGGTATTTTTTCTTCAGTTTCAGACTCCCAATGGAGATCTCGTATAGATTTTGGTCGTTAAGCGAATGCAGGGACACGTTGGCGTGGTACATAGCGAATGAATGAGATGGACTCTTGAAACCTGTGGGCTGAGCAACCACAGAAAATCGACCAGAATCAGCGACTGTCAAGAAGGGAAGGCTTAGGCGAGGGTGAAACCAATCAAGCACCACAAGATAGCAAACGATGGAAACAAAAAGAAAGCCTTCAAAATCAACTAATACAACAACACTAATAAGGAGCCTCGATTATCGACTCGCCAGCACGCAGCCAGTTAAAATTGTACGCAGGCTGGCGAAGCCTGAATAGGTTGTGTATGACACTCATGTGGATTCGCCTGCACTTGGCCGCTATTATTAGAGCGGCCAAGCGGCCGAATTGGAATTGGAGGGATTTCGTCAATTCGGGGAGTGAAGGATGCTGGGTGTATGGGTCTTCTTGGCTAGTTGAGGAAGGGTTGCGGAAGTTAAAGTTGGAGGAAGAGTTTGGCTGGAGGTTGACATTAATTTGACATTTTTTCTTCGGGGATCACACTGGTAGCTGGCCCTGACATTCCTGGTTTGGAACAATAATTTTCGCGTAGCTCACCGCTTCTGTGCAACACAAAGAAACGAAATTTGCTACATGGAAACATCGGCAACGCGCCCAAGAAAAACGGTAAGTAGTGGAAGGTTTTGTCCTGTTGGTGCTTTTGTTATATTCATTTTTTCTCTTGCAATTCTTTGCAATTCTTGTTCAATTTTCCGTTCATTGCTTCAACTTCATTCTCCACATCTTATTCTTTTTTCTTTTCCACATTGCATCGTTAACTCCGTATATCCTGTGCTTACGAGCACTTTCTGCGTCTAAGTCGCTTCACAGCAGTTTCCCTTATCGCATTCAGTATTCACCGATGTGGCCCAATGCACATTGAGAAGTCCACACCTTTGCCCCGCGACTTTTTATCACCCCAAAGTTCAGGGACAACATAACCATTGACCTTTTGCCAGGTTCCTTATGTCCTCCGTTTAGCACCTCTAAACTCTATGCAATGTAGTGGTATACACTAGGACTATCATCGTCTCGCTTCAAATACTCCTTCTCAATCAAGTCCTCGATCCGCTGCTTAATCAATATCGTGGATGGCTGGAACCGATTCTGGAGCTGTTTAACCAATTGCGCAATCAAGTCATTGTGGTTAATTGTCTGACTGGCCTTCATGATTCTCACAATGGCAGCATTAACAACATACTTGCGTCCTTCCTCAATATTGCTCCGCACCTCGTCGTCTTCATCCTTCTTGTTTGGATTTTTCATCAGATCTGCTTTCGACGACAGCGACACCGTGAGAACCTTCACCTTGGAAGTCGGCGATTTGAAGTTGGCGTTGAGCTTAAACACATCACCAGAATTAACATCTTTAGACATTGGCAATTTCACCAAAAGCCTCAGTCGTGGGGCTACAGCAATCAGCTGAAGCTGCCTCTTTAGATCGTTCTCTGGAATCTTGGTCAATTCCAAGACCTCTTCGTAAGTCAACTCTCTCTTCTCCTCAAACGCCAGCACCGGCTTCCCTTGGGAATTTGATGATTGCGGAGCGAAAAGCAACATGATAATTCCAGCATATGTTGATAGGTTGATATCGTAAGTTCTTGATGGATAGGTAATGCGAAGATCCATCAGCCCGAACTTGGGACACCAGAAAAGAGACTTGTTATCGTTTCTTTTCCCAGTGAGCCAGAACTCCTCGAACTGTCTCATGGTTTCTCGAAGTTTCTTGGGCCAGATGAACCCAACTTGACCATCCACAGTAACGAAGCTCTGATAGTCTTTGGTCATCGATTTGGGCCAATCAGAAACATTACAGATCTTCAAGTCGAGATCCACCAGCTTGATTTGGTTATTCGACGAATAGTTCTTCCATTCAAGTGTGAGGTCCGCCGACAGTTGAACGTCTTTCTTCATCCTGATGATCTTTTCCAACGAGGCACTACCCAACTCTTCGCCCAATTTGGAAATAACTAGCTCCTCCAAGTCTCCACCATAGCCGCCATCACTTCCAGAAATTCCAGAAGATCCCTTTGCATTGAGGAATCTTTTGGCAAAATGTGCAGCATAGTGCACTTCAAAAGCATCCTTGTCCTTAACAAACTTGAGGAAAGCAATGGTTCTTTTGATGAACTCGTCGGTTTCGTCTACCGAGACATTGTTGTCATTGACAGTCCGTTTTGCTCCATTTGCTTTGGTCAACTGCTTGATGTGGAAGTCCATGTATATGGAGAGCAATTCTGGAGCATTTGTAGTGGGGACAATTGACTGGTGCTTCTTCGGAGCTCCAGTAGGAATGTTAATAAACTCTCTCATTGCCGAGAAGATGGTATGTTCAATGGAGGCGTCCGAGTCGAACGACTTCAATACGAGCTTGCTAAGCTGAGTCTGGTACTCTAACACAGTATTGATCCATCTTGTGGAAAAAGCAGCGGAACTGGCAGTCACAGAAGTCTTTTTCAGTCCCGAAGCAGCGCTTGCCGATGCCTGCTGCTCCAAGTCAGCCATAACAGTGTCTGGAAGCAGAACTCCTTGAGTGTAAATGGCATCCTTTAATCTCAGCTTGAGAAACTTCCTGTCCAGGTCGATTCGTCCCACAAGAGTATATAGAATGCGAAGTTCGACAGTGCTATCGCGGAGTGAAGATGGTGGAACATGAGCTACAGTGGCGATTGTTGCATCCAAAAGTGGCTGTAACCAGAACAGAAGACCTTCTTGTTCCACAGGCAAGCAAATGATCTTATCGATTTTGTCCTGGATGAGGATATTGTTCATCAACGAGATAACTTTTGGATATGTTTCGCCGGGAACGAAGAACTTCAAGCGGTTCTCCTCTTCCTGGATGAATCTGTACAGCTGAACCAAGTAATCGGAACCCTTGAGTCGTACGAGGAGATCGTTGGCCAAGTTGGCGAAAAATTGTTCAGAACTCTTCATGAATGCCGGCTCAAAGTGTTGGTGATACAAGCTGTCGCGTGGAGCGGTTGGAACCGACGCTAGGGTGCCCAGATGTTCTTGCAGTAGCATTTCCATCATGGTGATCACCTGGGAGACATACAGACGAGTGGTGATGACCTCGCCATTTCTGCTTTTGGAGATTTCCTCGAGCGCTACTGAGATCAACCTAGATCCGACCTCCATGTCATTGAGCCGGATAAAATTTACGTCGAAAAGCACCGTACCCAAGTCGTAGATCAACAACCGCTTATTCTCCTTCACGTACACACGGTTAAGATACATGAGAACATCGCTGATAAACTTCATCAGCTGGATGTTTTCCGTCCATTCCCGCACCACCGCCTTGAGAAACTCCTCGTTACTCCACCATAAGTTGGAGTCGAAAGATTGAAGCAAAGCCACCCGGCGATTTCGGAGATGCTGACCAATAAGCGCAGCGACATCGTCGTAGAGTCTGGCTCCAAATTTGCGGAGCACCAACGTGTAAGCTTTCCGATACAATTGCTCATACAGCAAGTTGTAGACGCTTTTGTTCTGGATTTGGACGATGGCACTCGCTAGCACCAGCCACGAGGCGTCGTAGTTGATGGAGTCCGTGGAAGCGTCCAGCGAGGCAATCGACTTGCGAGGCGGCCTGATTTTCAGGCGTCTGCTTCCCGCAGGCAACATGGGGAGTAGTGTAAGTTTTGAAGATGAGTTGAAGGTGGAGGTTGTAGATACAGTACGTGAATCGGAGATGGAGAAGTGGATTAGGGAAACAATGAAAAAGTGAGACGGTTATAGAGATGTAGACGATTATAGAGAAACAGAGGGTTTTAGAAGGTTTCGGGATTTTGGGAACAAAAAAGTTTGGTGATGGTTCTGGGTGAGAGTAAGGGAACCAAAGAACAGTGAGAAATCGAAGGTTGAGTTAATGAAGAAACGAAAAATTGACACGAGATATAGACAAAGTGGTAGCATCATATACTCAACGGAGAACAAAATCAAGGTGTAAACTGTAGCGGATATGACATTGACCCTGATACGACTTGGTACATCTGGATCTGTAAATTAGGCTGCGAGGTAGACATTCAATCGGCACAACTAGTGGTGCGCAGGAGTATAAAACCCAAATATTTTCATTCATTACCATGAAATTAGCTCATTGTATAAATCCAGATGTACGACAGGCCTCTAGCTTCAGTATCTACCCAACCACATCCAATTCCCCTACAATCTTCATCGCCACCTTCCCTCATCTAACTTACTCGAAACAGTCACACCCGTGCACCTGAATGTCAGTGCGAACTGTAGTGGCTTTATCCATTTCTCCGCTGGTCCACCCCCCACCCCACCCCTCCTATCCGGATGGTAACTCTGGGTGCACGGGTGTCCCCTTACCAATCTCCCCGGTGCGATTGGCTCTACTCCCCGCGCCGGTTCCGGCCCGCAACCGGCTTCTCCCACCAAAAAAAAATCTATATATACTCTCCTCCATCCACCACTTTCTCCTCCAACAACCATGCCTGTTTCCAACAGCCCCAAAACTTTGTACGACAAAGTCTTCGAGGACCACATCGTGCACAAAGACGAGTCCGGTTCTTACCTCATCTACATTGACCGTCACTTGGTGCATGAAGTCACTTCTCCACAAGCATTCGAAGGATTGAAGAATGCCTCCAGATCCGTCAGAAGACCCGACTGTACCCTTGCCACTGTTGACCACAACATTCCCACCGATTCCCGTATCAACTTCAAGTCCATCGACACATTTGTCGAGCAGGAAGACTCCAAGTTGCAGGTGATGACCTTGGAGAAAAACGTCAAGGACTTTGGCGTTACTTACTTCGGCATGACCGACTCCCGTCAGGGAATTGTTCACGTTATCGGCCCCGAACAGGGCTTTACCCTTCCGGGCACCACCGTGGTGTGCGGAGACTCCCACACTTCTACTCATGGAGCATTTGGATCTTTGGCTTTCGGTATTGGAACCTCGGAGGTGGAGCATGTTTTGGCTACCCAGACAATCATCCAGGCCAAGTCGAAGAACATGAGAATCAGCGTCAACGGCGACTTGGCACCAGGCGTCACCTCCAAGGATTTGGTTTTGCATGTTATCGGAGTCATTGGAACTGCTGGAGGTACCGGCTGCGTCATTGAGTTTGCTGGCTCTGCCATTGAGGCGTTGTCTATGGAAGCCAGAATGTCCATTTGTAATATGGCCATCGAAGCAGGTGCTCGTGCCGGTATGATTCGCCCGGACGATATCACCTTCAACTATTTGAAGGGTAGACCATTGGCTCCTTCTGGTGCCGAGTGGGACAAGGCCATCAAATACTGGTCCACCCTCCACTCGGACGACGGCGCCTACTTTGACTACGATATCAACGTCAACGCCGCAGACATTGTTCCCACTATCACCTGGGGAAACTCTCCTCAGGATGCATTGCCTATCACCGCCAGTGTTCCAGATCCAGTCAATGTTTCTGATCCCATCAAGAAGGCTGGAATGGAGCGTGCACTTCAGTACCAGGGTTTGGTGCCCAACACTCCGCTCCAACAGATCAATATCGACAAGGCATTCATTGGCTCGTGCACCAACTCTCGTATTGAAGACTTGAGAGCAGCAGCCAAAGTTGCCAAGGGCCACAAAAAGGCCGACAACGTCAAGTTGGTGTTGGTTGTTCCGGGCTCTGGATTGGTCAAGACCCAGGCCGAGAAGGAAGGTTTGGACAAGATTTTCGAGGCTGCTGGGTTCTCGTGGAGAGAAGCTGGCTGCTCCATGTGTTTGGGTATGAACCCCGATATCTTGGACCCCGAAGAGAGATGTGCTTCTACTTCCAACAGAAACTTTGAGGGCCGTCAAGGTGCCAGATCTAGAACCCACTTGATGTCGCCAGCCATGGCTGCTGCTGCTGCCATCAAGGGCCACTTCACCGACATCAGAGAGTGGAATTACAACACCTCAGACGAGCCAGCCGTCCAAATCGACTCCAACGAAGATCAGGAGTTGCAGGATGCTGCTTACGAGCACGAGAAACAGCCATTGGAGACCTCTGATGAATTTTCTGACGATCGTCTCAAGGATATTCCTCACGAGGATAAGGATGCACCAGTAGCTGCCGGTGGAATGGACAAGTTCGTTGTTTTGACCGGTATCACTGCTCTTTTGGACAAGGCCAACGTCGACACGGACGCCATCATTCCCAAGCAGTTCTTGAAGACTATTAAGAGAACCGGATTGAAGAAGGGATTGTTCTACGAATTGAGATTCGAGAAGGACGCCCAGGGCAACGACGTCGAGACCGACTTTGCCTTGAACGTGGAGCCATATAGAAGTGCCGAGATCTTGCTTGTCACTGGTGACAACTTTGGATGTGGTTCTTCGCGTGAGCACGCACCATGGGCATTGAAAGACTTTGGCATCAAATGTATGATTGCGCCATCGTTCGGAGACATTTTCTACAACAACTCGTTCAAGAACGGATTGCTCCCGATTAGACTTCCCCAGGAGGTGATTTTGGACATGTTGTATCCATTGGCAGTGGCTGGAAAGAAGCTTACTGTGGACTTGCCAAACCAGCAGATCTTGAACGGCGAGACCGGCGAGGTTTTGGTGGAAAACTTTGAGGTGGAGGCGTTCAGAAAGCACTGTTTGATCAACGGTTTGGACGACATTGGCTTGACCTTGCAGAAAGAAGAGTACATCAAGAAGTATGAGGAGAAGAGAAGAGATGTTTTTTCGTTCTTGGAGGGCGGATCGAGCTTGGTGAAGCCTATCAAGGGCACCAAGAAGTCCAAGCTCGGCAACCGTGCTCAGGAGTGGTAATTAGAGTAACGTCGTTAATGTTTAAATATTGAGAGCAATAGGTAGGAAAGAGCAAGATGGGTCGAGCATTTACATGTCACCCTTGGTACAGAGATATAACATGGAATCTCCGAATTAAAATAATTCTTTAGTCCCATCGCTTCTTTTTATATTTCTTTGCTTCTCTACAATTCTCTGATTAATGCTTATCCTCTCCTCAAGTGGCTTACCTATGTACACCACCATCACTCATATAGTTACTCATCTACAACTCACTCACCTGCTCATTTTACCATGCACAGAATATACCCCTTGTTACTACTACTGCGCCGATACTCGCAGAAGAATGACGCAGTGCTATTGGCAGACGCTCTCGGCCTCTTGTCGCCTCGGAGAAACCCCAAAAGTTCGTCCCTAAATACTCATACCTACAAACCGCTGATCTTCACCAATCTTAGCAAGGGCCCCGTGGCCGAGCACTACCACGAAATCAAAAAAGATCTTTTGGCGGACTACAAACTCCCCACTATTGATCGTTCCAAGCAGGTGGATACGCTTCTCAAGGATCTTCGAGCTGTCAACGAGATTTCCAATCGAAATGTGCTGCAGCGCAATTTATACAACCACGTCAAAACTCTTCAGAGCGAAGACGAGCTCATCGAGTTGACCAATCTATCATTTTACCAGAACAGGTTGACGATGGCTCTTTTCACGAGATTTATGTTGAATAAGAACCTCACCGACTTATCGAGACTTCCCTTCAACGTGCACAACGTAGACCACCAGGCGCTAGCGAAAAACGGATGGACCAGCGTCAATTTTGCTGAGTTGAAGGTGTTGCTTATGAAAAAGTATCATGATCTCAACAAACCACTTCTCATAGTAAAGCTCTTGAAGGAGAGTTTCGACAGCGAGTTTCTTCCCCTCATTCGCCTGGGCCGGTTCACACCGTTCTACGAGCGAATAGTATGGAAGTTCTACTTTGACTACATGTCGCAGAACGAGGCGGCCTTCATTGAAGCGCTCGATAATCTCCGAACTTCATTCATGATCTGGGAAGCATCTTCAGCCAAATGCTCGGAGGTTGCTAGATTAATGGTGGCGCATCACAAACCCAGCGGACTACCGCTATTATTTTTGCAATTTTGCAGCTGCAAATCCGTGGAAAAGGTGGTCGAGGCCGAGTTGAAGGAGGGCCGGTCGCTGCTTCTTTCGAGTCTCAAGAAAATCTCGGTGAAGTTCAAAATTTACGATTTCAAGACCATGACGGCGGAAAGCGTGGCTAGTAGAGCATTGGGATACTCGCTCCTCCATGCCTTGGAGAATTTGATCCAGGCCCACTTTGGCAATTGGCACCGAGACGTCCAATTGACAAACATTATGGCCGAATTGAAGCACTGTCGCCTGCATATGCACCACGGAGTTCCCCAGGCTGATGCCGAGAATATGGCTGTACTTACAAATTAGGATTATAATACAAGAAGGATTATTTTACAAGAAGAAATTTAGCTTGGGAATTGCTCATTTCAATCTTTTTCGATGTGTTTGTCACTTGATTGTCCCAATTAGGAACTCTACGTCTCACCACAGTATGAAGTACATCGATCGATCTTCAACTGAACCAAATTCTCTTGCTTCACATTCTGCCCTAACACCCGTTCTGATCCATGAAAGTAATTTCAGACAAACAGGTGGTGGCCTATCTACTCGCCACCCTCAACAAACAATCTATCCTTAACGAATACCAGCCAACACTATTGGCTGCTCTTCGCAGCTACGAAAACGACCCATCTGTTTCTCCAGAAAGAACGGTCCAACTCTCCAACACACCCGCCTCAGACACTACTCACTTGTTTATGCCCTGCATTGCTCCCCACGGCGTCGGTGTTAAGGTTATTTCTGGGGGACCCACCAATGGGAAGAAGGGTTTGGGGTTCCAAGGCTGTCTGGTGATTCTAGATGAATTCACGGGCGAATTGTTGGCAGTAGTGAATGCCAAGTCCCTCACGGCGTTTAGAACGGCGTTGGTCAGCACCCTTGGCTTGGTGAAGGTGTTTGACCCCACCCAGAACGCTGAAATGCTTCCGCAGTTGCTGGTGTTTGGAACCGGGCCCCAAGCGTTTTGGCACGTCGTGTTGGCCGCCCGACTCTACCCGCAAATAAAAAAGATCAACATCGTGAGCCGTACGTTGACGTCGGGCGAATCGCTTATGGCGGATTTGGCTCTGGCTGTGGAGCAGCAAGTTGAGGCCATTTCGCTCTCAGACGACAAGCTGGTGCAAGAGCATGTTCGCAACAGCAGCGTGATCTTTGGATGTACGCCATCGACAGAGGGTATCATTCTTGGGAGGTATATCGATGAAGACAGCCACAAAAGGAAGTATATCTCACTCATTGGGTCGTATAAGCCGCACATGATCGAACTCAACTTGGAATACATCAAGGAACACTACGCCGGGAAGAAAACGAAGATTTTAGTTGATTCCAAGAGCCATACGTTGGCGGAGGCCGGTGAGTTGATCCAGAGCCATATAGGTGAAGATCAATTAGTGAGTTTGGCAGAGTTGATGGCGGGGAAGGCAGACATCGAAAGCTGTGTTTCGGACACGGGGGTTGTTGTGCTGAAGATTGTGGGGCTTCTGATCATGGACATTGTGATGGCGAAGTTTGTGATGGAGCGGTGTGAGGGGAATGTCGTGGAGGAGTTTTAAGGAGGGGAAGATGTCTACAAGGGAGGTAGACGGCGAGAGAACATCACAGAGGTCATGTTCTGCATTTCAAGGAGTGTATTCACTGACACTATTAACTTTGCAGTCTTTGGGTATGCTATCGCCTATGTGTTTCCCGTTCAGTTTTCTTTCGCTTGTTTCTTTCCTATGGGTGTTATTTTGTCGATTATGCGGGTTGTTTTAACTTCAGACCCCTCTGCTTAACTATGAGTCTTCCTTTTCATTGGCACTCTCATTCTTTCGGATTACCCTTGTTCGTGGTTTTCAACCTTCGAGGGAGATACCAACAGAGGCGATACTGCCAGGGGATATGTGGGAATGTGACTATGGGGGATTTCTAGGGATATCAATTGATGTTCCAAAAGCTTAGCAAGTGAATTATTGGGCAATCAGTGTGCCTGGGAATCACCAACTAGCCCACATCTATAGACACTTCAGCTAAAATAGATACACAAGAGATGGAAGGCATGGAAAGAGCAATGCGCAACATAAAATCTTAGTACAATCTAAAATGATTGCACGACATTGAGGAACATACTAGCATTGATCCACAACACAATACTACAGTGTTTTCTAGAGGAAAACAGGACCTTCTAGACAGAACAGCACAATCTATACGAGCTACACAATCTATACCAAGCAGCACAATCTATACCAAGCAGCACAATCCAAACAAGGTTTCACAATCTATCCAAAGCTTCTAGAGATACACCTTCTGTTACAATTAGTAACAGCCAGGAGTTTCTTTTTCAAACCTATTTTGCACCATCCTCCACTCTCATTTTATCTGCACTTAGCAATCTAATACACCACATGGCCAGCCAGAACAAAAATATCATCAAGAGAAAAACGAAATCCTTCCATTCACTCTACATGTCAAATCCGAAATCCTAAGTTTCCAATATTGCCTCTCATTCCAAGTTTCCACCAAAAAATCCAAAATCCAAAATCCCAACACTTTCCTTTCTCCCAACCACTCCCATCTTCTTATCTATATATACTACCTGCACACCCATTTCTCCAACCAACTACATCTTCATCTCCATGGAAAAATCAGAGCCGTTCTCTGCGTTCAACGCAAAGAAACCAACGTGGAAGTCCCATTTGTTCTCGCGTACTACCGCTCTCTACGCCATCATCTTCCTTTTGGTGGCTTCTCACCTCCACTTATGTTCCGATGTTGTATACCCAAATCTGAAAGCTCAGAAACTGAACGTTCCAAAGAAACAGAATATTATCTTCATGGTCACCGACGGCATGGGTCCAGCATCATTGTCGCTCGCTCGCTCGTTCAAACAACACAAAGATAACTTGTCCATCGACGATATCTTGACCATTGACAAGTATCTTATTGGCTCTTCGAGAACTCGCTCTTCCAACAGCTTGGTGACGGACTCAGCCGCTGGCGCCACCGCTTTTAGCTGCGGACTTAAGTCGTATAACGGAGCTATTGGTGTGGACCCCCACCAGAACGCCTGCGGCACCATCTTGGAGGCGTTGAAATTGGAAGGATATCTCACCGGATTGGTGGTGACTACTAGAATCACCGATGCCACGCCAGCAGCATTTTCCGCCCACGCAAATTATAGATATCAGGAGGACTTGATTGCTCAGCACCAGTTGGGCGAGTACTCGTTGGGCAGAGTGGTGGACTTGATTATTGGCGGCGGTAGATGTCATTTCTTGCCTAGATCTGAAGGTGGATGTAGAGCTGATAGCAGAAACTTGGTGGAGGACGCTAAAAAGAACAACTGGACATATGTGGGTGACCGTGCGGGTTTTGATGCCTTAGAGGGCGGTAACAACGTCCAGTTGCCCCTTTTGGGGCTCGTGGCCAACACTGATATTCCATATGATATCGATAGAGATTCCGCCGAGTACCCATCCTTGGCTGAGGAAGTAAAGACCGCATTGACTGCACTCAGCAAGGCTACCGAAGACTCCGACAAGGGTTTTTTCTTGCTTATCGAGGGTTCTAGAATCGACCATGCTGGACATCACAACGATCCTGCTGCTCAGGTGCGTGAGGTTTTGGCCTACGACGATGCCTTCAAGGAGGTCATCAACTTTATTGACTCAACTGATGTTGAGACCGTAGCTATTTCAACCTCTGACCACGAAACGGGTGGATTGGTCACCGCTAGACAGATTACGGCCGGTTACCCCGACTACTTGTGGTACCCACAAGTTTTGTTGAACAGCAGCCATTCTGGAGAATACTTGACGAGAAAAATTGTTGAAGCGAAGAAATCAGGAAGATTTGACGCCGCTGCCTTCGGTCTGTATGTCGCTAAGGAAGTGATCGAAAAGGACATGGGAATCGCCAGCCACAGCAAGGAGGAGGTAGATCAGATCTGTTCTTTGAGCAGCACACCAGATCAGCTCTTGTACTTCCTCAACAACATGATCTCGATAAGATCCCAGACGGGATGGACGACCCACGGACATTCTGCTGTGGACGTGAACATCTACACCCACACCAACTCCGAGAGAATTTATTCCAAACTCTACGACCGTGCTTCATACACTGGACTCCTCGGAAATCACGAGAACATTGAGATCGGTTCTTTCATGGAAAAGTTGACCGGGGTGGACTTGGATAAGATCACGGCATTGGTTCAAGGCGCCAACAAGCAAGATGCTTCGGAGGAAGCCATCCGGGTAGCCAACCAGGGAGATGTGCACTTCCAGGCTGTGGAATGGAATCACGAGTAACTAAATTTTTACACTGTTAACCAAAATTGATTGTTTTAGTTTATTACTAAGTGCTATGAGATGTCTATAAGATGCCATTAAAAGCTCACAAATGTTGCACTAATCCAATTTAACAGTGTAGTCTCCTCCGCAAAGTCTAGCACGCAAACCTGCTCCAAATTTGTAGAAGCAAAATGGAACAAGAATCATGGCTAACGACACAAATGCCAAAAGCCAACTGGCCCACTGAAGTCCCAAACCTTCATACATTTGGGTGACAAACAAGGGAAACGCAGCACCTCCAGCACTTCTCAAGAAAACCTTAGTTGCCAATGCAGAGGCGGCATACTTGGCGTAAGTATCGATAATATAGTTGTTCAACGAGTAGTAGATCAACACCATGCCGTAACCAAATGCAAGTCCCGACAGCGCCGGGCCGACCCAAATAATGTGTTTGTAGGAAGTTGCACCCAAGATGAATAGGGCAATGCATGGGAATGGAGAGCCAATCATGGCCCCGATAAGTCTATCTTCGGGAGTTGGAGCTCTTCTCTTCGTCATGGCCAAGTACCTTCTCTCCAAGATGGGGGTGGTAAGCACGGCAAAGAAGGCACCGATGAGAATAGGAATGTACATCATTCCGATCTTGTCGTCGCCGAAGCCGTACAAAGTGCTGAAGATATATGGATATGCAAAGAAAAAGGCATACAACAAGGCGTAGATGAGAGCCACAAAGCCACACACAAGGTCCAACGCAGGTTCCTGGAAAAGGAATTTGATTGGTCTGAACAAGTTCTCATTAAGCAACTCGGCGAATGTCATAGGAGTGGCTTCCTGCTCAGTCATGATCTTTGGGTTTCCCGTTTCCTTTCTCAACTTAATTGCTCTCTTCTTTAAAATCACGGGGGCATAGGTTTCTGGAATCAACAGCAAGAGAATACACATAACTCCGGCAAATGCCATATTCAACCACACCATAATGTCGTATCTCTCAGTGTGAACGCTGACAAACCCGTTGACGATACCTCCAAGGACGGGACCCGAATATGGACAGAAAGAAAAATAGGCAATGGCCAATCCTCGGGTATCGGTGTGGATATCCACAAGACTGGCACCAACAATAGTCAATGCAGAAGATGAGAATACTCCCAAGAGAAAGCGGCACACTAATACACCTCCAATGTTAGGAGACAATGCCACGGGGATATTGAAGATGGTGTATAAGAAAAATGACATGAAGTAAACTGGACGTCTGCCGATTTGCTCGGATAATGGAGCCCAAAGCAATGGACCCACAAGAAAGCCAATCACCATCAACGAAACTGTCAATGTTGACACTTCGGTGGACACATCATACTTTTTATTAATAGTGGGCAAACCACCAGCCAATGACGAAGAACCATAAGCAGCGCTGATCACTCCTAGCGATAAAACCGCCGTGTACATCCACTTGATCCACATGGGCCAATTTTGGGGGTTTTCTGGATCGTTGATTTGAAAGGTGACAAATTCAATCTCGGGATCTAGCTCGCCCAACTTTTCCTCGGCTTCTGTCTCGGCTAGCGATGACACAACTGTCTTGATTCTGCCCAAAGAGGCCAATGTTTGCACTGGAACCAAACCAGTTTCTGTTTCAAGAGTGTATTCTTCTGGGAATACTGGGTTCTTCACTGGTGGAGCGGTGATATCGGGCATAGGAGCGGTGCTGCTCATACCCAATTCGTGAAGCGACTTTGCAGTTTCAGTTCTCGTTTTTGTAAGTTGATTGGTGTTTCTTTCTGAAGCTTCGCTGGATATTCTGGAGCCATTTCCTGACATGATGGAGCGAGCATCTTCTGGCTTGGAGTACTCATGAGGATTGTATTCCTGCAGAGCTAAAGAAATTGACGACGAGCTGTGAGAATCCATGGCGAATGTTGGAATTCAACCAGGCTTTTTGAATATTCACTTCATATTTATAGATAATGCAACTCCGTGGAATCTATGCATGGCTAGCCGTGTGGGACTGTGGCCCCTGCACATAGTGCCGGATGTGTGTTCCGGGGGTGCTGATGGTTAATAATAGACAGAGCGTTCCATGGAATCGACTATGCGCAGGTTATCGTCAGATCCGGTCTCGCATAGTGGCTAAATGGTTGCGAGGTTCGTGGCTGCAATTGTGGCGGATGAGGTGCCAGGATGAATGGGTATTTTCTTCTTGTAGTCTTACGGTAAGGACAATTATGGGCTAGTGTGATACGTATTGAAGATTGAATTGCCAATTATCTCTGTTTCTAGGGTGAAATTTTTCTTTCTGTTTCGTGCTTGAATGGAGCCCTTGCCAAGTGAAACGATGCAGAGTCGCCTAAAGGAATATTCAACCGGAGAATTCAAGATCTACAGTCGCAAGCACCATGAAGTACTCTTTAAAAGTACCCTCTGAAACACTCCATAAAAGCACACTAAGCATTCTTTAAAAGCACACTAAAAACAGCAGGCGGGATTCCATTCGTTAGTTCAATTTGGGCATGTTCTTCTTTCTGGCAAGTAAAAAACTCATCCAAATGGCTGCTCATGGGTCTGCAGTCCATTCCAACTCATAGGGATCCTCGAGATTCTCCAGCAATGCAACTCCCTTGGCTGTTCTGTTGCCCCCTCCGCTGTGCAATTGTGTAGGTTGCTACTCTCACAAACCATCAAATGGATTTGATTGTGGGCAGCAATAAATGTATTCTTGTTAGGTAAAAATATTTAGTCTTGAATTGTAGCAATAAAAAATAGGTCTCTTGGTGTGTTGTATGTGTGGGCCGCAAATGCCTAATATTCACGTAGTTTGAATTCATACATGCTATCCTTGAGTCGTAAATCATGATTCTGAAAGATATGTCTGCAAACGATAAGGACGGCATACTTCAGTGTAAGCGAAGCCGATTCCTACAAGGATAAAGAGATCAGCTGTAATGCAGGAGACTTGTCAGCTACTGTAATAGTTTGACTAGTAGGCTCGTGACCAAAGATCGTATTATTATAAAATTATGGAAACGGGTCCCTTTAAGTAGTCGGAGGAGAAGACAGCAGTACCGACTACGTGCGGAGGAAGATAGCGATTGTTGGGAATCCAATGAGGATCCATTGGGGCCATTGGGGGACCGATGGCCATACGTGGGGGCCTGAGGATGCCCGACAACCGCAAAGCACTCCTAAAATCAGATAAGTGAAAGGAACATTCAAGAACTAAACACTGATTGGTGTACAATCTAATACAGCTACCATCAAAATAGTGAAACTAATGTGTTTGCGCTCTTGGAGGTAAACCAGTACATGTTGATGAAGAGATGGTGTGTGTCTGGAGTATGTAGCACAACTTCGGATTCAGTAGATTTGAAGGGATTGCCACAGCCAGTATCCGAGTGCCCTTGGCAAATACTACACAAAGTCTTGTATCATGCTTACTTTATGCAATTCCTATGTACTCCAATGCCATTCCTAGTTGGCTAATTTCTGCTTCCGAAGTACCACCTCAATGTTGTACATCTGCCTATTACACCTTCTTCCCACAAATGGATTGCGCAATGCTTCCTGCTTGCATTCCAACAACGCCTTCTTCAAGTTGTCCACCGAATCGGCACTCAATTGGAAATGGAACGCAATACGTCCTCCCATCAACTTGACACCGTACTTCTCTCCTAATGCAACCAACAACTGGTCGTCCATCTTGTTCCCTTTGAGATCTACAAAGACAAAGTTCGTCTCCACAGGCAGCTCAAGTGCAATGTCATGTTTTTGGCAGAATTCCCCGACGCTGCGGGCATACTGATGACCAATGCGGATCTTTGCAAAGTTCTCATTTAGTGCTGTGAGGGCCATTAGTGCATTGATACCATTCTGCCGTATTCCACCTCCACACTGCTTCTTGAAGTGGTTGGCTTTTTCGATGTACTGGCGGTCACCCACCAAGATAGATCCGATAGGTGCACCCAAAGATTTCGACAAGCACAATGAAACCGAGTCAAAGTATTGGCAGTACTCTGCGACAGAAACACCGGTCTCCACTGATGCATTGAAAAGACGAGCGCCATCCAAGTGAAGCCGTATGTCGTGTTCTCTGGAGAACTTCAGAATCCTGGCAATCTCCTCTATCGGCATAACTATACCATGCAATGTGTTCTCTAAGCTGATCACCTTGGTGGGAGCACCATGGATGTCTCCGTCAGTAGGCGTGAAGTTCTCCGCGATATCCTCCAACGTCAAGTGGTTTCCGTTTTCTGGAACCACTGGATGCACCATGGCCTGCGATAATGTAGCAATCCCACCGGCTTCATGCAAAAAGACATGCGCACGATAATCACACAAGATGGAGTACGGTGGTTGCACCAAATTTGCTCGGAGACCAATTTGGTTGGACATTGTTCCGGAAACACAGAAGAGCGCAGCCTCCTTGCCAGCCATTTCGGCCACTCTAGCCTCCAATTCCAAAGTCAAAGGGTCTTCTTTGTACACTGAGTCTCCGACCTGTAGCGTGCCACTAGTTAATCCGCGAACCACTGCATCGTTCATTGACTGGGTGGGAACGGTGAATGTATCACTGCGGAATTCATTGTGTGTGGGGTAAGTAATTTCGTCGAGCGTCATCACAAATAACGGATCAACTTCGAAATCTCAGCTTGGCCCACTTTATAAGGTTGCGATGACTAATGCCACAGAAGGTGCCAGGACGGTGCCGGTATGACTGTGTGCAGAATATGATGACTTGTGCAATGTTAGTAAATAAATGGCAGAGTGGACAGCTTAAACGAGGCAAAGCGACTCCGCCTAGCAAACAGAAGTTGGGTAAAATTTCATGTTCGGCGGGGAATTTGAGCTGCCCATCATGGAATTTGGCTGTCACAGAATCATTCTGGATGACGCTAAAGTCTCCGCAGTGGGGATCCATGACTGTAGGATTATCCGTCGTTAACCGCGATGGCGACCTCCAAGCTGCACAACCTTCGTTCCGGGACATACTACGGCAAATATACCAAGCGGAAGATACAGGCAGGAAAGCCTGATTGGTACCCGAGCTGAAAAAATAGCCGTGGGAGTCCTGCGAGCGGAAGGTAACACCGGGAAAGTCCTGCAGTTGCGCCAGGAACAAAATGCCACTGTTGCAGCCATTTTATCAGAGAAGACTTGTGGTCGGGCAGAAAACCTGAAAAAACGATAGGAAAACGAAGAGAAGCACATACACAAGAATATTGTCAAGAACATAGGTACAAGTTAAATGGCACCATGTTCCGGAAGCCCACAATCGCCAGTGACTCACCTCGTGCGACCAATGACTCACTTTACCTCAAAAGCTAGTGTTGGCATTCTTGTCCTTCTTGGGAGAAAAAGGCAGGAAGTCCGACATAATTCCCACACTTGCAGATTCCTCGCCTCTTGCCGGCTCAGTGCGCCAAAGCTGGCTGGTGCTGGAGACCGTCCGGTTGTGGCTCATGGACGTGCTCATGGGCCTGTCCAGCCAGATACTTGATGACGGAATCTGCTTCGAATTCGACGAAAGTAAGAGACTGTTGAACAAATTGTCATGAGTCGCCTGGGGAACCTGAATCTGAGGCTGAATGAGCTGACTCTGTGGCATCTGGACTCCACCAATACTGCTCTGGCTGTGCGAAGGATAGAGCTCCATGTTCACAGAAGAAGGCAGAAGCGAAAGTCCCAGGAACGTGCGTCGCGAGTCAAAAAAGTTGTTCTGGCTCGAGCTGCTCCAAAGATTGGGTTGTACAGATTGCACCGGCTGTCTGTAGTCATCGGGTGTGGCAGACCTAATAGTGTAAATATCATCGAAAGGAAAACTCTGTCGGATGTTCTGGGCATATTGCTGCATGGAAGATTGTGGAATTGACAGGTGAAGTGTCAGGTCCAATTCATTCTGGATATAATTGACAGACAGTCCTGATTGGGCTATAGGCAGAGTTCCCATAGTGTAGGCGCCATCATTAACAGAAACGGCTGGTCCATAGTTCGTGTTATCGAGAGCTGAATTCTCAAAGGCATTCTCAGTGCAAAGATGCTCCAGGTAGACATTTTCGTAGGAGTTGTCGAATTGCTGCTCGTATGCCGTAGGCTGCTCGTGGTACTGCTCCAGATACTGCTCCTGGTATTGATGCTCGTAAGGTCTCTCATAGGTTTCTGGATACCGGAAGTCGTTGAAGTTGGCATCTCCATAAGTGTCAACGTACTTCTTGTCTAAAAAGTTACCTTGGGCCCGAACAAAACCATTTGCATGTGGATTACTCAGGATGTTGCTGTTCGAAACATTGACAGACTCGGGTGCATCGCCATATACCGCTCCAGTGCTTTCATTATAACGATGTTGCAATGACTGGTAAACTTCCCTGGGGAAATCTGAGATCAGAGCATTGGCTGAGGACGCAGCGGCAGCATACGAAGTAGTGTTCACGCCATTAGCTTGTGAGGGGCTCAACTCCTTGACGTTCTCATAGATCTGGCTATGGTTGCTGCTCCAGGTATCATTGACATCAGGAGGAGGTGATGGGGACGCAGAGCCCTCATAAAAGACATACCCTCTCTTTCTGATTGGAGCCTTTCCAATTGCATTTCCAAATCCTCCAAACTCAACGCTGGCCTGATAATCAGATATTATTTGCGGTTCATACTGTTTGTCCTGGCGACCTCTCAACATCTCCACAGAGCTTTGGACAGATACGAAATTCCGAATAGCAGAGCGAAATGAATCCTTCCACGATACTTCCAACGCTTCCATTGCCTTCATTTCCCGATCAATATCCACTTCCCATTCTGGCTTGAAACTGTAGATTTTACCCAACACCTCTGCTCCCCATTTAGTCAATGTACTCTCACGAGTAAAGATCTCTCCAGAAGTAGTCATGGCCTCTGAAGGATCGGAGGCTGATGGTAAAACGGGCGGGGTAACAAACTGGTCCACCAACGAACGAAGAGATTGAACCATCTGAGACACATCCTTTCGCTCACTCTTGAGCTCCTTGACACGTTGCTCAAGAGATGTAATGGATTCCTTGGTGATGGTGATTTCGTCAAAGATCTCATCCATTTTCGTATCGACCTTCGATTTCTCCGCGTTCGACGAGTTCACCACATGTTGACGTTTTTCACGAAGCTTAACCACTTTGGCACGAAGCTCTGCGAGCTTGTTGACATGCAAGTTACGAGACGTTTCATAGTTGCGCATCTGCTTTGAGAGCTTCAGTTTCTCGAATGTGAGCAGATCCTTCTTGTTCTCCAAATCCTTAATATTCACGTCCTTTTTAGCCCTCGCGTCCAAGCCCTCATCCAACTGCTTTCGGTAACTGTCGAGGTGATTCTTCAAGCGTGTCTCCTCCTGTCGCTGGTGGTCGAGGAGGGTGTCGATGTCTTTGGTCACACGAGAAAGCTCATTCTGGAAAACATAGAGGTACTCGGCCAAAACAGTCTTGTCCGTAACGTTGGTCACGTCTGCTGCTGTCAAGCCAAGAGAGTAGTTGGTAGCCGAGCTTTTACGCAAGGAACTAGGAAGTTGCACTTCTTCAGCCACGGCAAAAGGCAACCCTTTCACATCGTTCTTAGATTCCTTTTTCGCAAGTGTCCGGACGTAGACGGCGGGGGACTGCGAGCGAAAGTTGCTGATGGCGTTGACAGCCAAAATCTGGATTCGGTAAAGCGAATCAGGCTCCAACCGGCAGAGTTTGACTGACGTTTGCGCCAAAGTGCCGGCATCTTTCCCATTGACCAAGACCACATAGAAAATGTTCTCGTCCGGAAGCATTTCGATGTCCCAATGCAATATAAGGTAGGTAGAAGCCAACTGGTCCACACAAATGCTGGGAATATGAGGAATATCCACGTTTAATTGGCGAGCTAGACGTTCAGCAGGTGTGTGAAGAAGTTGGTAACAACGAAACACCATCCAACAGAGCGATGGAACCACCGTGAGAAGAAGTTCAAGCATGGTGATATCCGGATAGCAAAGGGCTTGTAATTATAATAAACAAGGTACTGGTTCCTGTTGGCTGTGGTGGTGTGTGTTTTGAAAGGTGATGTAGATCAAGTTTTTTTTTTGCTCGCAGGTGGGTTGCGAAAACTGGGGAAGTTTTGACAGGTTGCATGAAGGTTAAGGTTGGGACGGAAGAAAAGGAGGAAATGGGAAGAAAAATAGGTGAACACGAAGAACGGTGATCATATACTTGAAATTTGGAACCTTTTCTTTCGTTAAGTTTATTCATTATTATTCTACGAGTCCGTGACCTGCAGTGGAATCTGTGTTTGATTTGTGTAAGAGCTGTCAGTGAGACATAGTCGCAAAAGCTGAAATAGTCGGAATACAAGATACTGAAAAATAGCTCTACTTTGTTCTCACTTCAGAAAGTCCCCTTCTATTGTTGTATTATCTCTTTCCACTACATATGGGCGTAGCATGGCCCTCATAGGCTGCTTCATGTCACAAGACCACTCTCCGTTTCCAGATCCCAATGTGCCCAACCTTCTCTTTTTGATCCTACTTTCTTCTCCTTGTTGCAACTCCGGCAAGGATGGCGTTGAAAACACCCAATAGCAAAAATGGCCCAAATACCCATCGGTCGCTCCATCGGCCTCCGACAACAGTGATCACCAAAATTCCCACCCCACCACACAAACTATACAATCCACTGATGCTACCAATCACCCGATGCTCACTTCTTTCTGACGTTTGACCAATACTACTCACAATACTCATACTGGCGATAATAGTGCCGATCTGCGAAAGGCCGATGAAGCTCACCAACACAAAGCATGTGACCGTCCGAGGATCATAGCCAACGTCTCCTCGGCCAACAAAACACAATCCAAACGTTCCTAGCATGCCACAAACAGAAGCAGCAACAAGCGTGGCGCGTGAACCCAATCTCTTGGAATCCACCAACATTCCCCAGAGTGGTGACGACAATAACGCTATTGTCTGGGCCACTCCGGTCAAAATGGCCAGAAACACGTATCCATCGTAGCAATTGTTTCTCAGAGGAAGATCTTCCAACACGATGCCGCTGTTTTGCGGGTTTTCCGCTCCACATTGTCCACTATTGTAGAAGAACTTGTACACCATCAATGGAATGAAGACAGCAGTAGCCACTGTGGTGGAACGCGAGACAAAAGCTGCCACGTACGCGAGTTGAATCCTCGAATTATTCTTGGATGCTACCAATCCCTCCTTGAGCAACTCAATGTAAGTTGTCTCTGGCAGTTCAAGTTCTGGCCTGTGACCACTGGCTCTTCGCTGTCTCACGCAATCGTAGGCAAATGTAAACACCACGAGTCCACACCCCATGGCAAAGCATCCCAAAATCGAATACGACAACTTCAAGCTCTCTCTTCTTGTCAAATCAGGATACCAGCTTGTCAATCGCACGGGTAAGGTGAGAAAGCACAGCACCGAGAAAACCGCACCCAATCCAGTAGAAATCCCGAGCAAAGCCGCCAACGACCCTTGTTTTTTATTAGTCTGCTGACTACTGCCGTTTTCGAGTCTGGATCCATCGCCAATAGCGCCACTTGTCTCAGGATTTTCGCCGTTGTGCTCATCATATCTTCCCAAGAGTCGCTCACTGCGCATGTCTCCAACTTTCCAGAATGCCATATTGCCCCAGCGGAAATCGGAATTGTTGACTTCATGAAGCATCACGGTGACGATACTCATACATCCAGAAACTCCCACGGCAAATATGGCTCGCCAAAACCAGACATCCGGAAACAATTTCGTTGCTCCATGTCCATAGCCTAACATTGACACCGCCAACACCGAAAACGACACCAACTCTAGTATTCTGGAGCCCGACGCAAACCCCTTACCCTTCCATTCCCATCCGTTGATCCGGTCGTTAAATGTCCCCAAAAGTGGTGCCACGATAACAGCCACAAGCTCATCTACAGCTCCCAAAGTTCCGATGGCTGAGCCCACGTTCTCTGGAGAAATACCTATCACATCAGAGAGATAGAACGGCTGTGTTGCCAGAAGAAAAACCACAAGAGAGATACACGAAAACCCTGCTGTGTTCAACACGAGCAAGTTACGTACCTTGTAGTTTGGGTTAAGAAAGGTCATTAATGTAGATTTGAGTTGGTTAGAAAGCCGATATGTGGAGAACCTGCAGGTGGAAGTTTCTCATCTAAAGTGATGTAATCGATAAAGCCGATATGGTCGGGCCCAGCTACTAGTATGGTTTGTATGTGTGAATGCAAATCAGCAATACAAACAAAAAAGAAAAGTCTAACTTATTATGTGATGGGCTAGTTCTCACCATTCATCTCAAACCAAAGCCATTTCCGCCAAAGCTCGCCTGCCTCACAGATGATTCTGTCCATGTAATCGTAGGTAAACACGTATTCCGTGGTCACCGACCCCTTTTCCTTGTCCTTCTGCTCCTGGTACTGCTTATACTTGTCACTACGATTGTAGGACTTTGCAGGAAGTCTGGAGAGAAATGTCCGGATCTCATGCTGGTCCAACTCCACCAAAGTGTTCTCTTTGGCTTTCAAAAGCGCAAGCGACACAAATAAAAGCTCGATGTGGGGGTCGATACTCGAAAACGGAATCACTCTCTTAGGTAGGTCATCGCAAGACGGCAGAGTAGCCTCTGAAGATGTCAAGGTAATCAGATTCTCGATAGAAGAAGACGAAGGCGAGTTGTTGATATGCAAGTCGTTAATCAAATCTTTGAATGAGTCGTCCTTGACAAGCATAGATGCATGGTCTTCTTCGTAGTCCAACGACCAGAAGGCATCGGGCCCCAATTTCTCAAGAAGATCGACTTCAAGGTTGATCTTCTCCGAGTAGTAGCTGGCATTGCCGTCAGCCTTTCGTTTCTGCAAACGCCAACCAATCAAGAGATCCCATACACGGCCTCTATCCACACGAGACCATACCTTGGAGCCGCAGTACTTGAGCCACCAGATCAACCACTCATCGTCATGCAGTCCAAACTTGTTGAGAATCAGCTCCTCCTGGAAATACAGCGAGAGCTCGGGCAACAATCTCTGGAACACGTAGATGAAGAAAGACACGCGCTCCTCGATGGTGCCTCCATTGGTGGGCAACGTGGACTTGTTGATTTTGACCTTGGCGGTCTTTTCACGCTTATTGGCCACTTCCGGCGAGTGCAAGAGCACCAATGCGAGTCGCTCAAACACCTCGTGGAACTTCATTGTCGAGATATGGTCATCTTCTACCATTTCGTTCAAGAAATCCCACAAATCAGGTACAGAATCAATGTAGGATTCGTAGTCATCAAAGACAGAACCGATGCACGTGTGGGAACTGGAGGACACCTCGCGTCCTAGAAGTACCCACAGGGTGTTTGGAATGGGCGGGAACCACTCGGCGAGCCCCAACGCTATCCAGGTAAGAGCCTGGTCGTACTTGATGATTTTGCCCCATTTTGTAACGAATTTGAGCACGGCGTTCTCCAAAATATCAAACACACGCAGTTCGGTCTGGGACAACGGCTCCTCGGCAGACGAATAGGCGATTCTATGCATGTATCTTCTCAAATCTTTGCGGATTCGCCGCAGAAGTTGCAGATCGTGGTCGTCCGACTCGGATTCGGACGAGCCCTTTTCCTTGTCGAAGGAGTCGGGCTGAATGAACGGATTCACCACAAAGGGATGGTTTTTGAGCAAAATGGGCCATACTTTGAACCGAAGAAACGGCGGAACGCCTTTTTGCCGGGCCAAGAGTGCCAATCCGTGGGCGTTTTTCTCCACGATGTAGCGGTGGAATTGGACAAACACGTCGTGGTCGTAGTTGAATGCGGCGACGGGGCGGACTGAGCTGGCCGACCCGGATGACGATTTCCTGCTGGATTGAGACGACTCACGATGGGACATTGTAGATGTTTAATACATGACGGCGCAAGAGAAAAGGGAAAAACTAAGAAGAAGAAGAAGAAGGAAAACGGAGAGTTTTGGGTGGTTTTGGAACCTTCAAACTTGGCTGACTCCAGAAGCCGAGAGACTATAGAAGAAGAGAGGTCTAGTAGTTCAAACTGCGGAGGTTTTTTTTTTATTTGGTTGTGTACCGGTCTTCTGAGCAGTTTACTGATCGAGAAATTGGGCATACGAGCCGGCGCAATTGGTGGAGAAGCCGCGGAGGGAAATGAGAGATTTGGGTTGGATGGCTGAGGAGAGATCGTGGAGGCGGTGATGGAGAAGGGAAGTATTGTAATTCATTTTTGATTTCCATATTTGCTTTTCGTTTTCCGTTTTCCCACTTTATGGTTTGATATTTTTGTATTGATCTTCATACTCAGTATTCTTCTGGGCCTTGGTTTTCTCTTCGCACTTTTTTCAGGTCTTCGCACGTTTCTCGCTTTTCTGGCTTTTCGCGCTATCCGCATTTTTCTCCCTTTTCTCAACTTCTCGTTTCTCTCAGTACTCTTAATTTCTCCCATTCCTCTTTAGTCTTATTTCTCAATTCTCTCACTTTTCCCTCGTTTCTCTCATTTCTCATTCCCACACCCGTTTAATTCTTCCAACAATTTCTCTTTCTCCCCTATTCCCTTTGCTCCTTCTCCTTTTCCCTCTGCTTGCTCCTTCTCCTTTCTTTTTCCTCACGTCCTTGCCTCTCGGAGTTAACCAGTTTGGTATCCCGATATCCACCACACAACCTTCTCTGCATCATCACACTTACACTCTCACACTTGAACCCTCATATATTCACCAAAGGTCTAAGCCTACTTTCATCCATCTTCTCCCATCTTGCACCGCCGTTCTCCCCAGATTCTCAATCCAAGGAAATTCCCTCGGTCATTGTCGGCAACATTAGCAACCGACTCCTCCTTGCTATTGTAGTCGGATTCGCCTGCAGGGGCCGGGTGTGAACCGGTATAACCGTAGGTTATTCACAAAAATTACTAAATATATATAATAGCCAGGATCGCAGGACATAACATCGGGGATCTGGTGCTGCGAGCAATATATCTGGCCATTTGCACTTTGCAATTTGCCATTTCGCATAATATCGAACATCTGCTCTCAACACTCTTCTTATCTGAAACATCTACGAAAAGGTGACTACACAGCAGGATAGCCAGCTAGTAATAGGAATTAGCCAAATCAGTGAAATAAAGCAAATGCAACACTCCGCCAAGTCGCTGCGTCATCAACACATCTTCACAATACTTAAGTAACATTGCTCACGATGGTGAATCTTTTCCACTTTAGCAACTCAGCTGACGCCAAAATCAGAAGCGGTACGTTCATCCACCTTCTATCCATCATCGACCTTCTACATGTTGATTCCTCCATACTAACATCAGCCATCAATAACGAGCCTCTAGGCCCCTACAACAAGGAGCTCTTGGATCTTTCTAATTTCACCTACAGCCCAAAGTCGCTGACCGTTGTGGAGGATGTTCTCCGCAAGAAATTGGCCCGCATCATTGCGTCGGCGGAAAAACCAAGACGACTGACCTCATCTTCAAGGTTGGCGATGGGTCGGTCACAGTCGGTTGGAGGAAATCAATCTTTTCCTGGTCGAAGTCACACCATGAGAAGGGCCACTACCGTGCACACTACTAGCAGCTCCGATACAAAGTGTGATTTGGTGGTGTTGAAGTGTTTGACGGTGATTGTATATCTCTGTCAGTATGGGTCGGGGCTGTTTATCAACTGGCTCCGGTCGGAATACCTCAACATTATTGTTCCGCTCGGAAGATTGGCTTTCCATCCACAGTACCTGAATGCCATTTATCTGAAGGTGTCGCTAATTGTGAAGTACTGCGAAGACGACGACCAGTTGGCGTCGAGTCGGGACTCATTGGATGAGGTGCGAAGAGAGATTCGGCCCGGAATCGTTCACCATAGTGTGAGGGTGGAAAGAGGGCACAGTCCCGGGCCCCAATTGGCCAATTTCACCATGGGCATGAGGAAGAAGCCATTGGTGCTTTAAGGAGGAGCCCAGGAGAACCAGTGGTGAAGGAAGTGAGCATCAATGGGGTATTTATAATCTGCTATGGTGGATATTCATGTGAGGAAACTAGCAGACACGACGTCATGACATTCTCAGTAATTTGATTAGTAAGTAATATGACTAATAGTAATGAAGGAAATGAGGAAAAGAAGAATAGAAGAATAGAAGAAGAGAAGAAGAGAAGAAGAAATAGTGTCATGTGGCCGAAAAGAATTTTAACCTTGAGCCGACTCTGGAGAATTCCAAAGCTGAGAAGAATAGCCCAAAGGAGCTCTAATGCTGAGAAGAATACTGACTGAGAAAATTATTGAAAATGAGACGAAAACTAACAGTTTGTCAGTCGCATTGGCCACATTCGACACATGCAAGTCAGAAATCCTGACACGCACTACTAATCCATTGGATCATCATGCCATTGGACCACCATAAAAACGACTCCTACATGACTCGGAAAGCATGGGAAAAACGACCATCTTCTATCAATCGCCCAATTCACGCCTTGCACGTTCCACAATAGGCGGTCTTGATAATTCATCCTTATTGGTCCTCGCAAAAACCTTACTCAAATTTCCCATCTTAGCCGTTGTTGTCCCCCATCTTCCCGCCACTACGGCATGGAACATTCCATGGAAAAAGAGCTGCATTAGGGTGAAGGGGCCATTTCTGGCCAGAACCAGCCCACCGCAAACTGAAATGTACGGAACTATGGAAAATGCCTCTAATGTCCACTTTCTCAACATTTCATCATTGACCTTCTTATTTCTGCCTTGCTCCTATTAGCTGGTTGGAATTGCTTTTTTTGCAAACGGTGTCAACTGCGGCGCGCTGGTTCCTCAATTAGGACCCTGGGGCATTGCTTTTTTGGTTTGGCGTGACGTACAATTTATCGGCACGTGATCCAGCCGCGCCGTCATCAACCCCTATTTAAACGTATATAAAGGGGGCAAATTGCCGCCCATCTTTTATTTTGATCATTTACTAACCACAATACATAATGCAAATCTTCGTCAAGACCTTGACTGGCAAGACCATCACATTGGAAGTTGAGTCTTCCGACACCATTGACAACGTCAAGTCTAAAATTCAGGACAAAGAAGGTATTCCACCAGACCAGCAGAGACTTATCTTTGCTGGTAAGCAATTGGAGGATGGCAGAACTCTTTCTGACTACAACATCCAGAAAGAGTCCACTCTCCACTTGGTTCTTAGATTGAGAGGTGGTATGCAAATCTTCGTCAAGACCTTGACTGGCAAGACCATCACATTGGAAGTTGAGTCTTCCGACACCATTGACAACGTCAAGTCTAAAATTCAGGACAAAGAAGGTATTCCACCAGACCAGCAGAGACTTATCTTTGCTGGTAAGCAATTGGAGGATGGCAGAACTCTTTCTGACTACAACATCCAGAAAGAGTCCACTCTCCACTTGGTTCTTAGATTAAGAGGTGGTTACTAATTTTTTTTTTCGAACTCAAGTTCTATATAGGATATTAATACAAACTTGACGGGGAAGCGTTCAGGTTGTAGAACTTTTGTAGTATTTAAGCGGTCACTTGATCGAGCTCGCTAAGGACAACGCTAGATGTCTCGGAACTTTTGAGTGATGCGATCTTTTCTAGCACGACATTACCCAATGATGATTGACCGTTAGCATTTAGGATATCAAGAACCAACTTTGAATTTCTGGCAAGAATGATCACATTCTTCTGCAATTTATAAGACTCACCAAATTCAAGAACAACCTTAAAGCCTTCTGCGAGAGCCTTCAATTGGTCAATGTTAATGTCGACCTCCAGTACAGCTAAGGGGTCCAAAACCTTCTTGATGAACTCATTATATGAGAAACATGTTCTCCATGACAATTCGTGGCCGCTGTCTTTAAACTTTCTCATTGATTCAAACGCGAAATTCAACAAGTTCAAATTGATACTAGATGCATCAATGGCATCAAAAGTATTACCAATGTACGATAAATATAGCTCTTCCACGGCAATATCAATCTGGCTTTTGTGCACTTTAGAGTTGGAGTGTCCCATATCGATGTCAACATCTTCGAAATAGTCATCTGTCTCCACATCTGACATGATGTCAATGAATAGGTCGATAAGTTCTTCTTCGGTAGAGAATACCTTAATAAAGTTTCCAACATCTAAAATAACCTTCATCTGATAGTGTTTGTTACGACGCTTGACTTCGGTGGTGACAGTACGCTTAACTTGCTCGAAAATGTCTTTGTGGGATTTCAAGAAGTCGACCTTCTTCAATGCGAAAGTAACCAATGCTTTGAAGACGACTTCTTTTCCTGACCAAGATTTGCCTTGGGATGACTCCAAAATTATTGTAATCAATCTTGTTGCATTTCTTTCAGAGTCCACATCAATTGCCGTACACATTTCAGCAATGGATCCAGCAACGATCTTTCTTATTTCGTAATTATTGGACTTACCGAACTGCTCACAGAGTTGGCAAATTTCTTCGAAATAGTACTTGATGGCACTGTTTCCACTCGAGCTCTCAATCCATTCCTTCTCAAACACCTCCTTGGATGATTCAACGATGTCATGACGGCCAATGAATGCCAAAGGTAAGAAAGCAGAAGCTACTGCTCCGAACCTATCAGATCCACAGTATCTACTCACGGCTTCAGAAGCAACCGCAGCAAGGAGTCTAGAGTTTTCGTCTGCAGATTCAAAGTAAAGACCTTTGATTTTGTTACTGTAAGCAAGCACAGAATCAATTGATGCAATCTTGCAACAATAACCAGCTGCAGCAGCATAGGAAGACGAGATGGTTGAATTACGGTCACCTAGTTGTCCGATGCAAATCTCGAGCAATGTGTTCCCGTAAGGTATAGTAATGGCATAATGTTTCGTAATGAGACTCACTATGACTCTGCTTCCACATACTTTAGATGGTAATCCAACCGACTTCTTTACGTACTTGCGAAGCAGCTGAACTGTTTCAGCCATTAACAGCTCATCTAGTAAGCCCAAGAGTTGCTCAATAGCATCCATCATTGGAGAATGTCCCAAGCTTTGAAGTCTTCTGGCATCCACTTCGCTGCTCTTGAGATTGTACTTGTCTGCATTCAACACCAAATAATTGACAATCTCTGGCTCGAGTGTAGACATTAGCTCAACGAAGATTCCAAGCAATTGAGGAACATGGGGCTTAACTGCCTTTCCACCAGTCTTGCATAGTTTCAAAATCGTTTCCAAAGCGAAATTACGAATTTCTTCAGCATCGCTCAAGAGACCCTTGTTACCCAAGAAAAATGGAATCAAGTTTTTGAGAACTTCTGTGGCTTTCGACTCAGTCACATTACCTGTCGTTACATCCGCTGTCCTAATCACAATTCTTGCTAAGGTCTTTGCCAAATGGGTTCCTTCCTTTCTCACGCTGACCTTAATATCGTCCATGGCACGGAAACTCATGTTCCAAACTTCTTCTAATCTAGACTCGTATTGTTCCAAAGATTGTGTTTGAAGTAGCTCATTTAACGCAGCAGCACTAGCTTGGCGAACTCTCCACTCTTTGCTACCCATTCCTTTCAAAACCTCATCCAAAATGATATTGAAATTCTCACGGACGGTTTTCAGCGAATCCTTGACAACAGCAATCCAAATATCGTTCATAGACTTCGAAACCTGGGAGTTCGGATCAAATCTGTACCGATACAACTTTGGTATCAATCTGGCGTTCAACTTCTCATTCTTTGCCAACATATCGTCCAAACTTGACTTCGACAAGATAGAACCCAATCCAAATGCCATACCTCTTCTAGTAGACCATAAAGCATTAGATTTTGCCAAAGACATGAACTTATACACTAATGATGGATCACCAACATCAGCAGCTAAATTTAAAACATCTTTGTAGGTAGAGACAGAGCCATCATTCGTCTTCAACACATCTTCCTCGAAAAGCTGTGTTTCGAGGTCAACAGTACCAGCACCCAAAGATGAGGAAGCCTTGGAATCAGTGAATGATTTGAAGAGACCTTTGACCAACGTTTCCTTCAAGTCGTTGTCGCCGAGTTCGTATATGATACTCAAACCACGCGAAGCCGACTCCTGAACCAATTCCGTTCTGTCTGCTAAAAATCTCATGAGTGCCACATGAATTTCACCAGCATATGTCTTGATAAGGGGCAAGTGTCCCAAATACTGAACTATTGAGAGCAACCAGATACAAGCAGCAGTTCGAAGAGAGGGCTTTGTCTTTGAACATGCCTCAAGCACCTTCTCAAGAATCACTTGGAGACGGCCTGTTTCGCTGGGCACATTTTCAACTGTTTCTCCTTCAATATCAATCATTTGCTGTATCTTTTTGGATTGCCACCCACCAGCGAGCGTCAGAAGCGCCTCTCCGCTAGCAAAAATGTACTCCATCTGCTTCGAAACGTGAGTATCGTATACTAGCTTCTCGATGGAATTTAACTCTTCTGGAGTAGATGACTCGTAGGTCTCTGGCAAAGCAAGAGCAAGTTTGGATAATGTCAAAACAGACAATTCATGGCACGATTTTGCACGAGGGTCAATAGCTTTACGAATGTCACCAATAAATGACGACATGTTGTCCGCCAAGTTCAAATTTGGTCCTAAAGCTCCAAATACTGCCAACTGAGAAATGGCTTCCAAGCAGGCATCATACAAGCGGGTATCGGACAAACGCTGCGACAAGTCTGCGAAGTATTGTCTCACAAGTACTCTATCGATTTCCTCGGCCCGAGATCTAAGCACCATTCTAGAAATAATGAATGCGGAAGCCAACATTCGAGCTTCAACGGTATGGGAAGTAGCCCCATCAATCGCTAAAGAGGCCAACATGCTGTTGACAGTGCTCAGTGTTACTGAAGGATGGGTTCCTATGACACCCACGGTTTCACAAAGCTCCTCGAGAGCCTTTCTGGCAAGTGACTTTTCATTCACCAAGGTCAACAATTTAGGGAGGGCAGGAATTAATTTCTCTACCAAAGATGAAGGAGACATGGAGACTAGCAAGGCAAAAACATAACCATAAGAGATATCTGTGGCTATGGTAGTGTTGCCAGAAAATTGATCAAAGAGTGCCTCAAATGTCATCTCAAGAAACGAATGAAAGACATTTGACGTGCTCTCGTCTGAGATGTCCATGGAAGTATCAACTCGTGCCAATACGCCAATTTCTGAAACTACAAGCAGACGTACAGTCTCATCCACCTCCAAAGCCTTGTCAATTCTTGAGGTCCAATCATCATCTGAAACAATGACCGTGGACTTACCTTCAATTGCTTGCATAACCAAGACCCTCAACGTGAACCGAATTGCTTCACCAAAGCATTGGAAAATTGGAGAAGAGCTGTCTGCAGCTTTCAATTCATTTTTGATAGTGACCGTCATATCTGCAAACGTAGGAAAGCGAACCTCGGATTTCTTACCCAAAAAGTGCAAGGATGATTCAAAATCAAGAGAATTGGACGACTGGAGAAGATTAAAATAATATGGATGCAAACCCTTGTTTGCTTCCTCCACTGTCTCTGAGTTATTGATTTTGTTCGTTCCCAAGATGCAAAGTAGTCTTGCTTCAGAATCATCGAAGGGAAAAGTGCAGTTTACGTACTTCATGGCAAGGTACCGACAAGAACCGATACTGGGTCCATGATATGAAGACACCAAGATGTCTCTCAATATTTGCTTCAACTGCTGCTTACTGTCCCTGGAAAGTCCAGGTAAGTGAACTGTGAGCCGAGAGAGAACTTCTTGGAGCACTGGTCTCATATCTGAACTCTCCCCTTTCAAAGAATCAAACAAGAAAACCAAGTACAGCAAGTCGTTCACCCACAATTCAGGAGAGTTGCGCAAAACATCACCAAGAGCCTCATACTGAAGTTGCCTCAGTCCAATCACTGTCCTGTAGTTTGTAACTTGAGATGTATCTATTTCAGGCCACCCGTCCGCCGTAATGGTTTCCTTCAATTTAGCAGCAATACTGACCTCGAAATCGCTGCTGGACTTTGCAGTGGTATTGGACAGAGTAACTTTCCTGATAAATGCCACCGCAGTTTGTCTCAACTTCAAATAGTCAGACAGAAGCCCCAAGTTGGAGATAGTCTCGATTTCAGCAGGCGATATGGCCACCTTACTCTTGCAAAGAAACATCAATAGCTTCTCTTGCAATGTTGACTTCACAGGAGGAAATTTCCCCTCCACACCTGTAAATAACGACACCAATATGGAAATAAGCTTCTCATCCTCAGTGTCCACCGCCAATTTCTTGTACCACATATCTGCACGATCAGCAATAACCGAGGAAGAGTCGGTGGTGGCAATAAGCAAGGGAACCGTCAAGGATTCATCGGAGAAACCGAAACGCATAAGCTCAAATAGTTTCATCTTAGTGGCGTTGATCTCATGCTGGGTCTTGTAGGTGGTTCCGGCCTCAGTTGTAAAGAATGCACAGTCGTCAACACTCATACCTCCTGTTTGAATAGGCACTCCACCAGAGTTAGGCTGGAGCAAGAAGAATTTCAGAAACTTTTCGGACAAAAAGAGCTCGTCCAGCGGATTCTTATCGAAACCATACGCCTCTCTGGCCAACTTTACGGCATCTACATCTGCTACTGGAGCTTTCCAGCCACCCAACACTTTGACGAGAATACTGAATAATCTAGCGGCAACGCTAGTGTTGTAAGTGCTGATCCCCTTCACAAGGTCGGGGATAAGGGCCCCTTGCGCCTCTAAACTTAATCTCTCCACTCCTTTGGAGAGAAATAAGAGAGTGTATAGTCTCACCTGAGAGACATTGTGGCCAACAGGCACTTTTGGGTCTTTTACCTGAGAAAGAAGCAGCAAAACAGGCAATTGAAGGTTTCTGGCAGCTGTTATTCGCGGGAAAATGTTCTGAACGGACTTGAACACTGCCAGCCTGACTTGTGCATCGGGACTAGCGAGTTTAAGTAGTAATGGGGCCAAATACAGATTCAAAGCATTCTCCAACTGCGAGTCGGTTTCGGCTAGAGCAATGCGGAGGTCGACTTTGTTGACCAACTCCAACTCCCTGGAAGCCATTTTGTCAAAAGGAATTGTAGTTGAAAGAGAAATGATGGCAAAATGTCGGCTACTAGTGGCAATCTATGGCGCTCGAGGTTACCTGCCGGAAGACGAATCTGGGGTTGGGCCAATGGATGAATAGTCGACGGAAAGAAGAAAAATAGGAAAGAAAGAAAAACAATTCTAGAATCGTATAGTGCATTATGGCTATGTGCTATGTGCTCTTGTACTCTCGCAAAATCACAGGAACAGACGATGGAGGCAATGATCCCAACTCGGTAACGACCTTGTTGATATATGTAGGAGGAGTCAAGTCGTACATAATGTTCAAGATATTAAGCGATGGGATTCTTCTCCACTCTTTCAAAGGGTCTGTAGGCTCGCTGGACTCCTCCTTCTTGTCGCTGCCCCGAGGTTTGCCTGGTGCAGCTTGTTTCTTTTCATCTTCCTTCAGCTTAATGAACTCTTCGAGTGCCAATGACCTCCTCATATGCTTCGTTTTACCCTCACCATAAGCCACCAAGTCATCGGGATCACCCAATTCGTTAGTAGTGACAGAGTCTAATTGAACACGATCTGAAAATTTGATGGACTCACAGCATGTCAAAACAGGAATGCTCCGTCTATGGCACATCATGGCAATCATGGCGGTTCCCACACGAGAATACAAGTGGCCGTTGGAGAGCATGGCATGTGCCCCCAAAAATGCAATATCCACATCCTCGAGGATCGTCGATGACAACAGGTTGATCAATACGTAGTTCACCTTGATCATGTTCTTGGTGATGGGTGGGACGGGTGCGGTTCTTCTGATCAGAGATACCACCGACTCAGAGTCGGAGTGGGTCTGCTCGGCAACTGAAGTATCCACCAAGCTCTTCAACAACTTTTTACCCTCGAAAAGTGGACGCGAGTCCACAATCACAAGGTTGAAGGTCTTATCTTGCGCCAATACACAGTGCTGGAAGAGCCTCAACAAAACCTCCGAATGTCCAAACGTCAATACTGTGCATCCGTTGGTGATATGCTGCGAGGCACTCTCTATTATAAGTTGGTCCGACAAGTCGATTTTTTCTCGAATAAACTCGGTGATTTGGTTGCACAACATCTCCTTGGCCTCTTGCTCCGGAGTATCGATGGAAATGTGGGAAATCTCCTGCTTCAACCATCGGATAGCATTTCCCATGGAGGTCGACAACGGCCTAGAACTCTTCAAATACTCAATCTGGTGGGACAAGTGCCCCGTCAAGTGTCGCGTTAATGTAGTGTTTTCCGGGGTCTGATAGTCACCAATAACGACCTTGAATACGTTCAACATCTCTCTCAATCTGGCAGTGGATCCCACGATCTTGTGGTTGCTGAAGTGCAAACTCAATGTAAGAATTGCTGGGTGCACAATATGGGAAACGGTGGGAGAAGAGGCATATCTTTGTTCTCTGGTTTCCAAATGGCTGAAAAGCGCAGGAATCTTCTTGGAGTCGTCCTTGACCACCGCCTGACTCAACTGCTTCTTCAAGTTGGTGTTTGTGGCCAGCAGCTTCTTCTTCTCCATTTTCTGCTGGGCGATTTGCTGCTGCTGTTCGGGTGTAATGCCTGCTGCTTCTTTCTGCGCTGCTCTTTTGGCTGCTTTCTCCTTCTTTTTCAACTCTTTCAACTCCTTGTAGGAGATCTGCTTGGGCTCTGCCTGGGCAGGAGGTTCTGCTGATTTTGAAGCTTTTTCTTCACTCATCGTCTATGTTAGTATCCTACCTAAGACAAATAGCTCCGATCAGTATAATGATTCACTTTTTTCTGGCTTCACCTATGTACACACCGATGGATCCATATACTATTAATCCTACAACTAATTACCATTTTCGACATCACGACTTTAACTCTCGGATAACTCTCCGTATGTTCCTCTCTTCTTGGTCGTGTCATACAACCTCACAATCTTCTCCAAGTTCGGATCGTCCACTTGCGAGAATGCGAATCCTCTTTGTTTCTTGATTCTCTGCACCTGTCTCACCTTACGGATAGCCTTCTCAAACTGCTCCATGCGAGGACGGTAGTCTTGAATATTGTACTTCTGGATTTCTTGCACGTAATGGTAGCTTTCAGGGCTGTAACTTCTCTTGAAGAACTTCCAGGCAAAGTCACGCATCAAGCACAAGATGGCCACCCCGAACACAGCAGCCCAGAATGTCAAGCTGGGATAGGTATGTGCCAAAACTCCGTAGTACTCACGAGAGGTATGTGCCATAGGCGCAATGGTGGCGTATCCAGGGAACCAAATCAACCAAAAGATAAATGAACCTGGTATAGCCAAAAGTGTGAACTTCGTCCACAACGTAACAACCAATGCAGCCTTGCCCAATGCTGTCAACGTACAAGTCGTGTACACCATGGTACCCCATGCCCATTGGTTAGCTACCTGTCCATGTGGCAAGTAGTTGGAGTACTTATTGATAGCCATGAGACAAACAAAGATGAGAGCAGAGTGGTAAAATCCGTTGATGATCCATCCCCAGAAGATCTTCACATTGAAGAACTTCCTCTTTTGGCCCAACTGATACAACTGAGGGTATCTGTCCAACAAACGAGCGCTCACAAATTGGTCAAACACTCCCATGACAAATGGCGGGAATACCGTAAACAAAACGTTATATAAGGTCAAAGTCCAGGACTCGATAAGAGACTGTCCTGAGAAAGCATTGGTAAACACGAACCAGAACTGGGTCATGTACAATGCAACATTCTTGTAAAAGGAATACAAGATCGCATTCGAGATACGCTGGTACGACCAAGCACCGTGCACCAAAAGCAATTTCTTCAAGTATTTGAACTGTCCAATGGAGATGTCGGCACTTCTGGCTGCTTGCATACCTTCCATACCATTGATTCCAACACCAACGTGCGCTGCTTGAATCATAGACACATCATTGGCACCGTCACCAATGGCCAACAAAAGCGACCTCTTTTTCTTTCTCTTCACCATTTTCACAACCAATGCCTTCTGTAATGGCGACACACGGCAGCAAATAACTGCTCTACATCGAGTGGCCAATCCCAAGAAAGCATCTTCCAACTCAGGTTCAAGAGCAAAACCAAGCGAATGGCCGTCAATGATCAACGCCAATGAAGAGTCGAGAACTGACTCCTCCATGTCGTGTTGATGCTCGTGAATCGCATCCAACTTTTCCTGAAGATTACGCTTGGTATCTGCCTTTGTTTCCTCATTAATAATCAAAAGGTTCATGTCCTCACTCAAAAGCTTACAGGACATACCGATATTAATGGCAGTCTCTTGTCTATCTCCAGTAAGGACCCAGACTTTGATACCGGCATTCTGTAACGTGTGAATTGTTTCTGGTACTCCATCTTGCAACTTATCATCAATTGCAGTGGCACCCAAAAGGAAAAGGTCTTTCTCAATAATCTCGGCCACTTCATCTAATTTGTCAGATCTATTTTCCAACGAAGTCGAAGCTTCGTAGTACTTTCCAGCCCAATCTTGGTATTCATCCTCGGGAACGATTCTGGATGCAATACACAAGGTTCTCAATCCTTCAGAAGCAAAATCTTCCAAATGTCTAATGGTGGCATCCACAAAAGGTTGAGGTTCCATTTCTGAAAGACGTTCCAAGATAACAGTATCTGCGCCTTTACAGAACAAACGGATAACACCATCAGGGCATCTGAAAATTGCAGACATTCTCTTTCTAGTGGAATTGAACTCGCAAACATTCAAAAGCTCATATTCGGAATCGCTGTCAGTTAATGCTGAGTGAATTGTAACTCCCTTGGGTCTCCGTATCGTAAATTCATAGCCCAAATCAGCAGCACCTTGCACCAAAGCACCTTCATCTGGCGAGGCAGCCTGGTATTTAATAGCACCGGTTTCCTCGTTGATTTCAGGAATAACAGTATGACACGTGCTGAGTAAGACGAAAAACTCGTTGATGATGGCTGATTGTTGCAGAGAACTGTCCCTCAAGTGGGCTTGCATATCGGCAAAGCTGTAAAAGCCAATCTCGATACCATCGATCAACTGAGCCTGGCCCTCCTCTGGGATTTCCTCAGTATAGCACTTTCCTCCAATTGTGCAAGATTTGAACTCCATGACATTTCTCGTCAAAGTGCCAGTTTTGTCGGAAAAGATGTAGTCGATTTGACCGAGCTCTTCCACCAAAGAGGAAGTACGAACACCAGTAGGTGTATCTGATTCGGCATAATACATGTCCAAGTCGCTTCCGATCATGTAGGCCTGGTAGTATTTGATAATTTCAACAGTGACGAACAAAGAAATTGGAACCAAATTCGAGTACAAAATCCAAAACGTCAAAATATCCTTGAAGAAAAGCTTTACCATAGAAGTTCCTTCTAAGTACAAGTAGCCCAACAGACTCTTGTTGATCTGAATCTGAGCCACGTTTCCAATAGAAGAGACCAACGCCAAGGTAATTAAAATGGAGAATAATGCAATGATTTGCAAGTTGATGATTCTTTCAACATCAGTACGCTTAATAGGCGCAGCTGTAGCGTTACGCATCAACTTAGTTTCGTGACCAGTGAAGATGACAACACCGTGTATCCACGGTGTATTACGCAAGGTAGCTCCTCTAAGCAACAATTGCTCTGGTGCAAGAGGAAGTTTTTCAACAGAGCCAAAATTTTTGAGGGTACCTTCGTAGGTGTACAAGGAAGAATTTGGTTGTTCTGACAACACTTCACATCTGGCAAGATCGTTGACTAACGAATGCGGGCTCACCATATGAGCCGTCTCCGGCTTAGACTGCTTGATTTTTAGATTAGTCTCTCCATCCAAATTTGCAGTTTCAATGTAGCACAAGCCTTCTGGCTCGGATGAACTCAAAAGAAGTAAATCGGCCGGGAAAGGTTCCTCGTTGTTGACACGAACAACATCTCCAACGTGCACCTGGATCCATTTTTTTAATTGAAACTCACCCGTGGACAGATCTAGAACTAACACCTTGGTGTTATTGAGCTCCTTGTCTGCGTTTGCACGTTTGATATCCTCCATGATCTCCTTGATTGCCGAGACTAGAAGCACAATGGTCAACGTACCAATTGTAGTGTACCTGTTAGTCGGAGAGACATTTGGAACCTGCTGAATGATAGAGGTGAAGAGGAAAAACAAGTTTGCATACTTGCTGAACTGTTCAAAGAGAAACTTGGGCAAGAAAGTTGCAAAGTTATACTTGGTAGTGGAGATGTGGTTGCCGAAATAGCCAAATGCAGCGTTCTTGGACAGATCCATGACAAATATTTCTCGAGGTCCCACGTTTATAGTGGCACTGACCGTCTTCTTTCGGGTGAAAACACCCTTGAACTTGCCAAACAACTTGCGGATGTCAAAGTCGCTCAGTCCGTTCTGTAAATTGTTATCCTGGAGCCGATCCGTATAGTCGTCCATGCCCATATAGGAAGCATCGCCCTGCCCATAAATGTTCGTCCGCAAATTAGAGAAAAATCCCTTCTTCTGCTGTAGCAGAGGCTCGTTGGATGTGCCCAAAAGTGGCACCTGACGATGGGTGGTGTTTTCAGGGTATCTCGTTGGGTCGTGGTAGTAGGTGTCGTCGTCATCATCCAGAAGCATCAAAGTATCCGAAAACGGATTCTGGGGACCGCCTGGCCATCCTGGCTGAGACGACGATGTCTGATACTGATATGGACTATCATAGTCTGGGTATTGGTCGACGTCGAAGTCAACATTGTCTCTAGTAGATGGGTAGTGGTCTAGATCTAAGTCGATCAAATTGCTTCTGTCTGCGAATGGATCTTCGCTTTCCTTCGCCATTGGGACAGGTAGCGGTGAAGAAAGTAAAGTGATCCAGGCTATGTTGAACAAGTGACCGCGGTGTGTATATAGAGTAATGCCATAGAGAATTACACGGGGTGTTGATGAATATCGGATTGGCGGATTGACATAATGGGGAGTTAATAAGCTGGGGGATTGCGTATTGGTAGTTTCAGTTTCTAATGCTTCAGATTATGAAGCATGGAATCCTTTGGGTAAAATTGGTTGGCCCATCAGTTTGATGCGGATGAGTTCGCTGAGGGTCCAATTGGTTGTGAGGTAGGGGAATCAAGTAGTAGAATAGGTAAGAGGCGGTTGAAACGGATGGGGAATGGCATGTTTAGTGAATGTTATGTTGCAAACTTCTTTTTCTTTTTTTGAAGTGCTCTTAAGTTATTGACGTGCCCAGAGATGCTTTTCGCAGCCAATGACATTCTTGGAGAACAACACAAATATGAGACCAATTGAGGCTTGAGGAATATTTGCGAAATAAAGAGAATTCAATGGGAAGTTTTATTTCAAATCTTAAAGAGGCTCAAAATTGGAAAGGGCCCGAAATAGGAAAGATTGCTAGCTGAAGAGAAACATCATGAATCAGAAGCTACGAAACTGGCAACAGAGAGAATAGAACTCAGATAACGATTGTGGCTAAATACTTTGCGCCATAAGAAATGGTCCATTTGTGGCATGGGTTATACTTGAACAACAAACCAGAAGCGCTACTTGGGCCATGAATTCACAGCACATTGAAGAGTGATGCTAGATTCCAAGCCCAACATAATGTAATCTGAACCACAGAAATCAACCTCAAGTCAACAGCAAATCCCCAAACTGGGTGTAGTTAACTATTATTCCTATTCTTTCGCCTTCCAAGTAGAAAATCACCCAATTCAGCATACTTAGCCTCCCAGTCCACAGGTACACTATTCTGCCTCCCCCTACCCATACCCAAAACCACTATTGGTATTTTCTACTTCTCCAGTTTTGGTCGCTCAATAGAACAGCACTGGAACTTCACTCTCTAATTCTGTAATTCTCACCACCATCATAAAATTAACTAAGGAAATGACCAGCATTCCCAATGGACCTGGACCAAAGGAAGTTGAAATGTGCAGAATTTCGCCTGCGGGCTGGCCCAATAATGGCCCAGCCATCGCCAATCTTGGAGCCCGATCCACAGCCAATTTCCACTTGTGCAAAAAACTTGAATGGATTCATTAAATGTTGTTTCGAATTCCTGCTCACAATCTTCTTCATCTTTCTCTTCGTTTACTTATGTAGTTACTTCGCGTCATCTAGATTCGCGACTCGGCATTCGCTCTCACTTGTCAGTTTCAGCCAAGTCTTCACCAGGCAAATAGTAGAAAAACCGAAAAAACTCAAATAAGCCAGAAAACCAAAAATCCCACCGCTCCTTTACCTACTTCCTATACGTTCCCACCACTGTATCCAATGCAAGCCTTCAACTTTCTTCTTTGTTCCGTTTATATGGCACGTCAGCCTTTCCTTTATGCCGCACCAGTTTTTCTGCGGGACAACATTTCAATAACCTACCTATTTTTACCAACTACAACGTCCGGGATTTTCTTTCACATCTTGCCAGTGTTTGTGGGTCGTTTAGTTCGCCACATCTCACTGTAACTCCTCACACTTTATTCCTTCATTTCCAACTCCAAAACTCCATCTACATTCCAAGGTTACAAAGCCTACCAATTCCCCACATCGCCATACTTTCCACAAAATGCCAACACAACTAGCGGAAAGAAGCCGGACCTCCCATCTTGGCCATGTGTTGAAGAAATATATGAAGTTCATAGGCCCCGGCCTCATGGTATCTGTCGCGTATATGGACCCAGGAAACTACTCCACTGCCGTTGCTGCGGGCTCAGCCTATCAGTACAAATTGCTCTTTTCCATTTTTCTTCTGAACTGTCTAGCCATTTTCTTGCAGATATTGTCGGCCAAGTTGGGTGCCGTCACCGGTCTTGATCTCGCTGCCAACTGCCGCGAGAACTTGCCTCCAAATCTCAATCTCTTCATCTATATCTTGGCCGAGATCGCCATCATTGCCACAGACTTGGCCGAGGTGGTGGGAACCGCCATTGCATTGAATATTCTTTTCAAACTCCCGTTGTTTTTGGGGGTTATCGTCACCGTCGTGGATGTGTTGGTGGTTCTCATGGCATATAGACCAAACGGGCCTCTCACGTTCATCAGATTGTTCGAGGGGTTTGTTTCCGTTTTGGTTGCGGCCACAGTAGTCTGTTTTGCCATAGAGCTTTTCCAAGTGAGCAAGGAGCCCGACTTCTCATTCATTGAGGTGTTGAAAGGGTTTCTACCCAACGAGAAGGTGGTGGACATGAGCGAGAGAAAGGGCGGAAACGGTCTCTTTTTGAGTTTGGCCATTCTCGGCGCTACCGTCATGCCTCATTCCTTGTACCTTGGATCTGGTCTCGTTCAGGCTAGACTCAAAGATTACGATATCAAGCATGGGTACCATAAGCCAGGAAAGCAAGCCCAGATTGCTGAAAACCAACAAATCGACTCGAACGAGACCTCAATCGACTTCTCCAGCGACGATTACGCTCGTGCTGTTGGTTTCGCTGAGCCAGAAGAAAGCTACAAGCCCTCCCTCCACGCCATTAACGACACCATGACATACACCATCGTGGAGTTGGTGATTTCGCTCTTCACCGTGGCGCTTTTTGTCAACGCAACTATCCTTATAGTGGCGGGTGCTACCATCGGAAGCAAGTCCAAGAGAGATGATGATGACGATTCCGATGATGACTCAGATGACGAAGGAAACGGCTCCGAGGGTGGAGACTTGTTCACCATCTACAATTTATTATCCACCCACTTGTCACCTACTGCGGGGTTTGTTTTTGCCTTGGCTCTTCTTTGCCTGGGCCAGAGTGCTGGAGTTGTGTGTACATTGGCGGGCCAGATGGTACTGGAAGGGTTCTTGCTGTGGAGCTTTCCTCCTGTTGTCAGACGTCTTGTGACCAGAGGATTGGCCATCGCCCCATGCTTGGTTGTGGTTTCTGTTTCTGGCCGTGAAGGCTTGGCTAGAACATTGAATGCGCTGCAAGTTGTGCTTTCATTGTTACTTCCTGTGGTCACGGCGCCCTTGATCTGGTTTACATGTTCCAAGGAGATCATGAAGGTTCCTATTTTAGTTCGCGAGGGTGACGATGATGAAACCATCTACGATACTGATGAATCAGACCACCACGACTCGTTCACCCAGTCCACAATTTACAGTCCAAGAAAACCAACACGATACAATGTCACCGAGCCAGCAATTCGTCTCCAGAATCTTAAGAATGCCCATCCTTGTGCTGGTTGGGAAGACAGTGATGATGAAAGTCACGAGAATCAATTGCTTGTTCTGCTGAATGTGGCTGGCTCACGTTCACATTCCGTCATAAACACGATTCCCACAAATGGAGCACGTGAAGCATTGACCGATGACACTTTCCATGGTTTGGACGAGGAATCAGGCGTTGCAGACGAGAACTCCCTCTTTACGGTGCGTGGATATACCGACATGAGCAATGGGCCAGTGATGACGGTACTTGCAGTAGTTGTATGGGGGTTTGTCACATTTCTCAACATATTCTTGTTGGGAAGCATGGTACTTGGATACGATGTGCCTTTGTAATTTCATTAATAGATAGCATTGAACGTTGAGAGTGTAGAGTAACTATGAATACTAGGTTGTTCAATGGATTTGACACGCAGACTAGATAATACATCATACTAAATTCCTCCAAAATAGGAGAAGCAGTGAAAGATCACGGAATAATTAATAATTGAGAAATGAAGCCAATGCATTCTTCAAAATTACGAAGACTTACCGTCTTTCAAAGATGATCATCGCACGACCTTCTCACCTCTTTCTACCTCGAAAGTGGAAGGTCTATAGAAAGTCTCTGCAGCATGGATACATTCATAAAGTCAACATCAGACCTCCTTGAGGCTTTCCCCGCAGCCACGGTGCTGATCACATATTCCAACGTTGCAAAAAAACTGAAAACTGAGGACACAAAAAAAGCATCGAACGTGGTGAGGTTCAAGGTGTATGATTCCCAACTGGGCAATTGTATCAAATATTCGACGTACAAGACGAAAGAATTGTCGAAGTTGTTGACATTTTTGGGGCCTCATGGTGTTAGCATGAAGAGAAAAATCGACGACGACGAGACAAGCGATAAGAAACAGAAGTTGAATGTGGGGGCAGCAGGAGTCATGACCAATGCAAAACTTGAAGAGACCCAACCAGCAGAGGCGGTGGAATCAAATGTGGGAACGCCAGCACCAGAAGAAGTCACAGCAACCACCAGTTCGAAGAAAAAGAAGAAGAAGGGAAAGAAGAAGTGATGAGTGATGACAAGAAACAGCAATGCGTTTAATACAAGAGCAGAAGTATATAGCACCTGGATATTATTAATGGCGAGGTTGACGAAATATCAACCTTGGGTTAGTAAGGCAATTACATGCTCCAGTAGTACAGGCCGAGCCAAAGGCAGCTCGGCAGTAGAGGGAGAAATACTCAAGAACGGAACATGCCCTTCAAGCGGGTGATCAAGCCGTCGCGGCGGCTCGTCCGCTTCTCAATGGTCTTGACAGGCAGCGGGAACGACCCAGGAACCTTCAAAGCATCCACAGTCTCACCGTCTGGCTGCTGAGGGCGGCCAGTAAAAGAGCTATTGCGAGAGTTAGGGCCAAGAGTGGTAACTTCCGAGTCTTGGGTGGCTCCGGTGCTTCCCGAGCTTCCTTGCTTGGCAGCAGCTCCTCCGGCGTTGGAGGTTGTTGGGGTGATGTCTTCGGGGGCGGTACGATTCCTCGCCAAGCGGTTGCTCGCATCAAAGTTGTCTTCTTCCGCGCGGGAGATGTTCTCGTATCCCGAACCCTCGGAATCAGGAACAGACACGGCCGCGTACGACGATCCAGACGTCAGCACGTTGGTGAGTCTCTCCTCCTCGTCGCGGGTGTCTGGCTCAGCCTTGGCGGGCACAGTAACCTTAGGTTCTTCCTCAGCAACTGCCACGGGCTCGGCCTCAACCGGGGTGGCCTCCTTGGTGAACTCTTGCACCTCGACCAACTCGTCGGCATCCACGTAGTTGTTTGGGTTTCCGTGTTCGTCGTGCTCGATCTTGTAGGATTCGTCGGTGACCCAGTCTGAGCCGTTGATGACAAACTTGAACACCAACTTCTGGCGCTCGGGCACACGCAAGATGGCCTCGAACGCGTCGGAGTCGGCGTCCTTGGCCAAGATTCCCTGAGTCTGGCCCCAGGCGTCGAAATTGCCCGTGACCACTACTGAGTGCGTATCAGGATTCGCAGGCCTGCGAGGTTAGTAGGGATAACGGCGGGAAAGTAGGGGCGAGCCCCTCAAACTGCCAATCTGTGGATCTATTCACGAGGATCACGGCGTGCGTAGGCGGCTATGACAACGTCTCACAGTTTGTTACGAGCTTTGACGTTTTTGACCTAAGGTTCTGATTCGGAGAATTAAGGAAAAAGGATCGGAACCCCATTCAGGGTCCCTGGGGAAGCCATTGGCAATTAGCAAAGGGATCAGTCAACATACCACGTGAACTTATAAGTGAAATAAGACATGGAAGAATCAACCACGGAGATAGTCCTGGAGAAAAGAAAGGGAGACAAAAGGATCCGTCAAGGAGTAGATCAATTAAATATGGCGAAAAAGCAACCCGTGAGTGGAAGCAGGCCGACTGCACCACCGCGCACTTCTCTGCGCCGCAGGAGATAAACTAGTGGGGGCCGTGGAGTTACTGGGGGAGTGGCGAGGGGATAGGAAGGTTTTTTTGTAGGGACACGACATTCCACTAGTTATGAGAGTTAGGGGAAGCGAACAGACCCTAACTGGCGATTTATCGCCCGAAACTCCCGGCCATTAGTGGATTAAGGGCGGATGGTGCAATATTCCCTAGGGAACTGTCCTGCACACCGCGATAGCACGGGGCGTCCAGTGCCGGGTCTTGTGAGCAGGAAGTAGTCATAATCGCAATGTTTGTTTATTATTAGTGAGAAACTAATTGTGGATGGGGCGGGCTGAGCAAAGAGGATAATTGGAAAATATGGATGAAACTCATGAAGATTGTCGAAAGGAAGATTTTAAAATGAGAATTCAGATGGAGTGGTGAGACGGATGTTAGCCAGAGCGATGGGTGGTGGATGCTCCTATTCCTATATTCCGCCCTAGACGACTGGTAGCCGGAAAATCCTTACCGCGTTCTGTAGCTTGTCCAAATTTTTTATTGAGGCAGGCTACACCACCACAATGGGGAAAAGATTTCCCGAAGTACGAAATTTACGAACTTGTGGTAACGGGGTGAATGCGTCAGGGTGTATGTACAGTGATTTTCCTTTGTGGGAGCGCAACGCCTGAAGCCCTGTCGCGCGCAAGGAGGACTTGAGCATGTTGTTAAGAAGTTAACAAGGGTTATTCGTGAAGGGAAGTGGCTCATAATCGAGAGGTTATGTTAGAATGTGGTTGGTCTTGTGAGGATTGAAGAAGACTGGTGAAGATCGGGGATTAGAGAAATAGTAGATATAGAAGAGTAGATATAGAAGAGTAGATGAAAGTATAAGTAAACCGCGCACACACACACAGTTGCTTCACTAACAGCCAATATTTCCACGACTGAGCAGGCATTTTCTTCAAATTTCTGGATCCTCATGTCTCTGTTTCATCCATTTCACTACTGCAGCCATCTGAGGCTGAACTCTCTGAAAAGTGATAAGCAGGTTTCACTATTGACAAGTTGGGATATTTCTCCTTTGATTCGCTTGTGGTTTTGCTCCATTCTCTTCTTGTCCCAGAATCCCTGTGCGATGAGTTTTTTTTTTTTATTTTTTTTTTTTTTTGAGATTTCGCAGCCATCGTGTGCTTCTTGACCCTTATCATTACTCAACAAAAATTAACACCCGATATGTCCGTTCTGTAAGGAACCTTCACAGTGAAGATCCTGTACGATGTAAAATCCACAACAGCTCCAGGGTGGCTATTGAGCTTGAACGTTGTAGATTCTGAGAATTCATGCCATCCAGTGGTACTATAGTACATGATTTCAAAAAGCTATGATGCAGATTGAACGGTGGCGGTTTCGGGTTTGAACTTACTACCACTGTGAAAATCAACATGTAGAGAAAGAATTCAATTTTACAGTATCGGTGGTCTAACGTGGATTCTGTTGTCTCCCCCATCGCTGCCAGAGCTTTCATTTTAAGATATCATGTGCTTAATCCATTGGCCAGATAGTGTTCAGCATAGCTATTCTCCTTGCTGGAATAACTAGTCTAATAGTGGTCAACAATTCCCTCCTCATCCCCCTCTCGGCAACGCTCGAATTGCTCCATAGGGCCCGAGGGTAGTCGTTGTAATGAAGTTCGATGAAAGCACCTTCGATTACATGACTAGACTTCCTCTTCCGTCGCACCTCTACTGATAGTCAACTTCAGTCACATCCCAGAACCATTGCTGCCATTAGCTGGTCTTCAGTACTTTTCTCCTGAAATGTAACATTCTGATTACTTTGGCGTATGATTCAAGTTTACCTCTCCATGAAAGACACATTCACACTCCCATATGAATCTTCTGCATCGACCACTGTCTCATTATTTGTAGTAGTAAATTTCCATTGTCTGGCCATCCTGGCTCGATTCCATCTTACGACACTAACATTAATGTCGAAAGAAAGACGTCTATGGATTGAGAATGTGAGGATAGTCGAAAATGTTGCCCTAATCAGAGAAGGCGTGCGAAAAGTTGGGACAAATTGCAAAATGTTGCAAAAAGTGGAAATAGTCAAGAAATGTGCAATTGGAATGTTGGGGTGACGAATTTTAGCTGCCAAGACGACCATGCACTGTTCTAACGGATAGTCAGGGGTAACTGATCTATTTTCTTGAGTTTCGGTTTTCTTGTCCATGCCCATGATGCCAGTCTCCACAGCCTTTGCCAATTGCCCTCATCTACGCAGTAGCACTTCTCGGCCCCTTTTTCTTATTATTCAATTCCTGATACCGAAACACTTCCTTACATGACAATTCATCTCTTATTTTCAGTTACCAGAAGAATCATTCAGCCCATCCTGATAGGCACCCATTAAGTGAGTTCTGCCCACCAAGGTCTGCGACTACAATATTCTCCACTCCTAATCTTCCCCATCACAAGGCAATAATATTTCACATAACCATGGCCATATTTAACATAACCCATGGTCGAGAACCGGTCAATCACGAAATAAGCCCGTCTAGCCCCACTCGGCGAAATCTCCGACTGGCAATTTCCTGGGGTCGGATGCGGAACTCTTCTGGAAGCCGCTGATAACCCTCTCCCCAATGCAGGCGATTGCTACACATCACACTTCGGCCCGATGAATAACCTAGAGCGGGCCACGGCCCAACTATATAAACTACACGGCCTCCTCCGAGTCCCTCTGCCTACCACTTTCTACAGCAAGTTTTCCCATCGATTTCCTTTTGATTGAAGTATTACATTTCTAGCCAAGGATTATTACTATGCCTTACTTGACACTCTCGGACGGAACCGAATTCTACTACAAGGACTGGGGAACCGGCACCCCAGTGGTATTCAGCCATGGCTGGCCATTGAATGGCGACGCCTTCGAAGATCAAATGATATTCTTGGCTCTGAAAGGTTACAGAGTCATTGCTCACGACAGAAGAGGACATGGTAGATCTTCGCAGCCATGGGACGGTAACAATATGGATCAGTACGCCGACGACTTGGCGGAATTGGTGAAACATTTGGACTTGAAAGATGCCATCCTCGTGGGCCATTCGACCGGAGGCGGTGAAGTGGCTAGGTACATTGGACGCCACGGCACTCTGAGAGTGCTGAAGGCCGTTTTGATTGGTGCAGTGCCTCCACTTATGCTCAAGACCGAGGCCAATCCGAACGGATTGCCAATTGATGTTTTTGATGGAATCAGAAGCAACCTTTTGAAGGACCGGTCGCAATTCTTCAAGGAGTTGGCCCCAGTTTTCTATGGCTACAACCACAACCCAGATGATACCTCTCAGGGTATGATTGACAGCTTTTGGATGCAAGGAATGCAGGCTTCCATCAAGGCACTTTACGATTGCACCTATGCGTTTTCCGAAACTGATGAGACTGAGGACTTGAAGAAGATGCATGTTCCAACATTGGTGATTTATGGCGACGACGACCAAATTGTGCCTCCAATTGCGTCGAGTGAGGCAGCTATCAAGTTGTTGCCCATTGGTTCTTCCAAGGTCTACAAGGGAGCATCGCACGGGTTGTGTACCACCCACAAGGACGCTATTAGCAAGGATATTCTTGAGTTTATTGAGAAGTGATAGGCATTATGAATCAAAGTGTTTTCAAGGAGAAGTAGTAGCTGCAGTAGTAACACTGGTAGCTTGAGCACCATTAGCACAATTAGTACCATTACTTTTCAACCAGAATGCTCTCCAAAACATTCGCTAGTGTTCCCATTTGTGGGCCTCCATTCCCTCGGGAGGACTTGTCTCAAACTTCTTAGACTTGGCCTCCTCCCAGTTGGTGGTCAACACGGTTCCATTTGACTCAACATATGACTTCATCATGGCTCTTTTGGTGTCGTCGTCCACATCTTTATACAACTTTGCAAAGAAGTCATCACCTCCCTTGTCTTCTTCCTCCTGGACCTGGAAGTTTGACCAGTTAATTGCCTTCGTCGATGACGAAGGGTATGCGAGTGCACCGGAACTCAGCTGTTGAACTGGAGCAGAGCTGGTGGTTCCGTCTCCTTCCAATTTGGCCCACTTTCCCGGATGTTCCTTGAGCAAAGTGATCTCAAGCTTTGTAGAGTACACTTTGTAGTTCGATTTGTCAGTGTTAATGCTTGCAAACAACGGATCCATATCGTAGCTGTACTCTGAGTTATCCACACTAGGAAACGATACCGACACCGATCTTGGCGAAAATTCAACGCTCAACGTGTCCTGAGCAATGTTCTTGGCATATATGGTGATGGTGACAGTTTCGTTGTTCTGGTACCAGTCGTCTCTGATCTTGATCTTCAATGGAGCAATCTTATTAATTGTCTCCACCAGAGTTGACTTTGGTTCTAGCTGCGGCACTGGTTTTGGCGTAGATGTCTCTCCAAGCACGACCCCTTGTTTTTTCAACTCTCTCTCGGCCTTTGCCAACCAAATACCCAATCCTGGTTCTTGCGACTGATACTCTTGGGCCTTTTTGAAGTTCACCACGGCTCCGTCATAATCCTTCTCGGCGTAATTGACAAGCCCAAGTCGATAATGACAGGTGGCTTTATCAGTTCGTTTTCCACGTTTCTCAGCAATGACAAACGCTTTTGTAATGTCGCTCTTGGCCTCAGCAAAGCTGGAAAGCTTAGTGTACACTGCTGCTCTCTTGATGAGGGCAAGATATGCCTCGGGACTTTCATTCAAGGCTGCAGTGTAGTGGGAAATCGCCGACAAGAGGTCTTTTTTCTCTGCGGCTTCATCGCCGTGCTTAATGTGAATTTCGACTGCCATGTGGAGAAGATTTTGGGGTGAGTGAGAATGTGCGCCACAGGCATATGGCCGCTATGGGCTTAGAAACAGGTGAGTGCAAGTGGTACTGTTGTTTCCTAGCAACAATTGACTAGGATAAACCGAGGAAAACTCTCCGAAAGGAGACAAGCGAATATGGGAAAGAATTATTAGACCTGTCAGCGAATTGTAACGAGGAGCCTCTCATTTTATATTGTTTCCTTTCTACACATTTACCCTCTCACAATAATTTCTTTCGGGCATAACGAAAAAACAAAAATTCGCAGAGCAAAAAGCTACAAGAAAAATCAGAAATATCACCTAGGTACTTAGAAATCGAATGAAATGGCTTCTCTACTTCATATCCAGTAATGTTGGTGTGCTTAGATAGTTTTGGTGAGCATGAACAAACTCAAGTGATTTCATAAACGGAAAGCTGAACAAATAATCAGTACGTAAAGCAATCACCAAGAGTAATTGTTTTAGCAATCTTTCCCAATGTGGCCCGGACTGCCAAAATTGAAAGAGCAACGATGTTTCTCCTTGCACCAAAGTACTGTGGAGTGGATTGGCCACATCAACCAACTAAACGTCCATTCAGCAATTAAGTACTATTATTACTGATTCAAGTAAAGCATCAGAATCCGGCCTGAAAAACTTGTGTCTCTAATAGCAAGAAAGGAAAGAGTAGCAAAAAAAGGAAAGAGTAGTAAAAAAGGAAAGAGTAGCAGAAGCAGAAACAGAAGACAGGAATTTGCAATGCAAGCTTAATTGTTCCCGAATTCTTGATATGATGACATTGCTCTATGCCTCAATAACTGGAAACTATTGCTTTATCAGTGCCTGAGTCTATACCAGCACTTGCATGGATCAATTCTGCTTGATCGATGTATATTCATAGCCAAACCAGCACTACATTGTTGGTCATTGCTCAAGGGGATGAATTGTGATGATTCTATATCACACTGTCGATGACCGTAATGGTTGAGAGGAGAGATGAGAAGGTGACTTCACTCCATCCAAGTCCTACATGTATATCAAGTCTTATCCAAGGAAAACTACAACAGGCTCATGGAGCCAGTTCCGGTGTCAAATAGCGATACAACACCTGCTATTGACACAAGAAGCGTGTATAGGTGATAGCTTCAGGGCAAAAATTTCACTTCATTCCCCAGTCGCCAGCAAATTGGACAGAGTCCCGATGTGTTCTATAGGAGTTGATCACTTGAAGCGAAAATAAAGTCTAGGCAAGAATAGAAACGTAGGTGCACTATTGCGAATTTAGTATGCTCAATCAGTAATAGTTTGACTGAAAGTACCATCAAATGATTTATTTGTCTGAAACTAAGATGGCTGCGAAAACTTGCTAAATGGCCAATCAAGCTAATTGAAACTACACATGTCCTCGCAAGCTATCCCACCATCCCACCAAGAAAGCAAATTCCTTTAAATGCCCTTCATATCAGGAAATCCAACTACCTTTCTCATATAGAACTTGTACCGGAAATCTCCAAATGAGATGCTCTATTAATATACACAGATTCCTCCAAGGAATGCAGGGGCAATGGTCGTCATCTTGTCATGATATGCTCAGTTGTGGCCTGCAGCTTTCACCAAGTCCAAGAACTTGGCCTTGGAAATCTCGTTCACTAGCTCTTCCTTCATCGACAGCCCCACCTTCTCCTGGCCAATCTCCTGATTGGTCTTGACCTGTGTGGCCAACACAGCATTGAACAACTTCACCACACCCTTTTGTGCCGTTTTCTTCAATCTTCTCTCCTTGTCGATAGCCTCTCTGACCTTTGCAGGTTCGTCAGCACCAGGAAGAAGGTTCTTGATTCTCTGTCTGTCGAGACCTTCCTTTTTCTCGGCACGCATCATTCTTTTGGCCTTGGCCTCCAACTTGTCCGATTCCAATTTTTTCAACGTCCTCTTGTTTCTGGCCAAGATGGGATCTTTTCTGTCGTAGGCTTTCAACTTGGACCCAACAATGGCGTTGAATGCGCTGGCAAACGACTCGCTGCCGGTGTCTGCGACCTTCTTCTTTTTTCTCATGGGGAAACTTTCATCGTTGCTGTCATCTTCGCTGTCCGAGGCAGCATCTTCATCACTTCCACTGCTTGGTTCTTCGTCTGAAGAGACGTTTTTGACGTCGAATTCGTCATCGATGCCCGAATCGCTATCGTCAGACCGAGAGATTTCGTCACCACTTGGACCATCTGAGACATCAGATCCTGAGTTGGGAACAGGCTCTTGCGCTGCCTTTTGCTTGTGTTTTAATCCCATTCTGATGGTTAAATTGGTTCATTCGCATCTCATCTAGATTTTTAGGTAGTAAGAGTGCATACAGGCCGATGAGGATGAGTTCCTAAAGCAATAGCATACGAGCAGATAGAAGTGTTGGGAAGATTAATTGGTCTGGATTTAGACTGTGTGTTTTGATTTCGCTCTGAGTTTGTATAAATTTGATGACGTTCTGAGTTGACATGATACTATTATCGTTTTCTGACTCTCGATTGGATGTCTACAACGAATAATACTGTAACGACCAGAAACAATATAAAAAAGAAAAATGCTGATCATATTTGTTGCCAACATCAAAAACCGCTTTATCATTTTCGATTCTGTTCCCCGCTCCGGCAATTATGTATCTTAGTCCGCCTCTAAACCTCTCCCGCACCCGTGCACCACTTGTTTGTTTACATGAATCGAACATCAAACACTCCGAACACAGGTATGACGACCAAAAATGATATAAATAGAGTCCGCAAATTGCATGATGAGGGAAATCTCTCGCCAACAAAGAAGTTGAAAATCGTCGAACGATATTCCATGTACCTGTCGTCCAATGCTGATCCAAAAATGTCTTTCAACAGACGTATAAATTACCTAGAAGCAGAAATCAGAAAGAGAAAAGAGGAGTTGGAGGATATTCGCATAAACTCGTTGGACTGCCGAGCCAGCAACGATAAACTAGAGTTCAATAACTATGAATTGGGAGACGAGATCAATGAAGTCAGCCGAGAGCTCCAGCTTTCCAACGAGAGCATCGAGAATCTCAAAGAGATGGAGCAGGAATCGTTGCAATCCATCAAGAACGTGTTTGAGGTGAAGAAAAAGGAGATGCTTGTCCAGCATGAGGACAGGCTCATGAAAATGAAGGAAGCCACTAGTGACGAAATCAAAGCAGCATTCGAGGCTGCTCATGAGAAACTAGTCAGAAAGAATGCCCAATTAAGTCACGAATTGGCAGAGCTTTCAGCAAGCATTCAGACGCACACGACTGAAATGAACAGAAAACTAATAAAGCTCAAGGAGGACCACCACAAAAAGTTGCTCCTGCTTACTTCCAATTTGAACGATATGCTGACAGAACTAGAACACGACGCGTATCTATTACAGAAGGAAATCGATAACAAAGAGCAGGAAATAGATAAATTGAAGGGCGTCATTGCGAGTGAGCTTGAGCAGAAGACCTCCGCTCTAAATGAGAATTTGTCTTCCTTGCAAGCGAAATATTCCACGAAAGAAGTCGAGCTTGCTGGCCTTAGCTCGAAGATTTCGTCCGCCCGCCAGAGGATCGAACTTCTACAATCGACATTTCACTCCAAGATGGAGAAAATCAGGTCTTATCAAACCAGTGCTGTTGAAATGACCAGTAATTTTCCAGCATTGGAACTGCAGCGCCGAACTTTGCACAATTGCTTACAGGAGTTGAAGGGAAACATTCGTGTCTTCTGTAGAATTAGACCACGTTTGGAGTTTGAAGAACTTGACCAAATCGACATGCTGCTAAACGCTACGTTGAATGAAAATGGAAAGCAGCATCTTCTGATCACAACTGACGGCGACTCTACTCAAGAGTTTTATCGAGGATCCAAGGGCAAACTGAACAATCATGAGTTCCAATTTGATCAGGTATTTGACCAGAGCACAAGCAACATGGAGATTTTTTCTGAAATCTCTCAGCTTATCCAATCAAGTTTGGATGGCTATAACGTTTGTGTATTTGCATACGGCCAAACAGGTTCAGGAAAGACATTCACAATGGCTAACGAAGGTGACGGTATGATTCCGTTATCCATAAGGAAAATATATGAGGATATCGCCAACTTGGAAATGCAAGGGTGGAATTACGAAGTTAAGGGTCAATTTGTGGAAATCTACAACGAGCAGATTATCGATTTGCTCTCCACCACAAGTGAGGGCCAAAAGCATGAAATCAAACACGATGACGAAACGGGAATCACCACAGTTACCAATGTCGTCAGTGTCCAGATGTCGAATGTTAAGGTAGCTGTTGATACGTTGGGCAGAGCTACTAGGAAGAGATCAACCGCGTCAACCAAGGCTAATGAAAGATCGTCCCGATCTCATTCTGCCTTCATTATCAGCATAAAGGGGGTACATCTAGAACTGGGAAAGGAGAGAAGGGGTACTCTCAACTTGATTGACCTTGCAGGGTCGGAAAGACTCAATCATTCTCAAGCAAAAGGAGACCGTCTCAAGGAAACTCAGGCAATCAATAAGTCACTTTCAAGCTTGGGTGATGTTATTCATAATTTGATAAAGCAGCAGGCTCTGGGAGCACAATCTGCGCATATACCATACCGAAATTCCAAATTGACATACTTACTAAAGCACAGCTTGGGAGGAGACTCAAAAACTCTTATGTTTGTTAACATTTCGCCTCTAATGAAGAACTATAACGAAACAGTCAATTCCCTCAGGTTTGCTACCAAGGTCAACAACACGAAGTTAGCATAGTGGTTATTATACATATATACAGATTATTCGTGGCCGCCATCAATGAGCAAGTTTGTATCAGGCATGTAGTTGGTTGCTGTTGTCAACATTCCAGACAGTTTCACCGACTCCCATTCTTCTTTATGGTTTTCAACGGCCCATTTCTCAATCTCAATTTGCTTTTCCAGGTCCAAGCAATAGTTGTGCATGGCCAAGAGCAAATCTGGAGAGAAGCTAATATTATAGTCGTCAATCTCATCAACTAGAGCGAAAGCATCATCCACCAACCCATGGTAGACGTGAGCAATCAAATATTGCTTGAAAATGTTGTAATCAGGGAAGATACCAAACTGAGAAAGATTATTCCAGAACTTTTTCACATATAACATGTCGCTGTATGTATAAGTCTTGATCATGATCTGAATAGTCTCCTCGTTGATACCTCCGTACTGCTTAGCGTTCGATGAAATAGTCAAGAAGAGGTCCCGGGCCCTTCCAACATTCTGCAAGTTCGAATAAGCATTGAGAATGCAATTTTGAATGCCAATGTCCTGCTCTTGGATGTGGACATCCATATTCAAGTACTCATGAATTTCTACCACACCTTCCTCATATAAATTATCACCGAATGACTTGAGAAGGAACATGTACATTTCTCTCAGAGGAGCCAAATACTGGTTGGTCCCATGAAGTTCACTGAGTTTCTTGATTTGACGGAAAATCACCAATGCAGCATTCAACCTATCAACCTTGCAGAAGAACTCAAGCGCAGGCATATACGAGTTGTAAGGAACTTGAAAGTACTTGTGTAAGTCTCCGTACAATACCCAGTTAGTCTCATGTGTTTCTTCGTTGGCGTAGGTGATGACAAAGTTATGCAAAGTGTCAAAGAGATCTCTGTATGCGTAAGCCCAAGGAGAATCCACCTGAATTCTCATGACAGAGTCCTTAGGAATTGTAGGTAGTTCCCTTTTGAGAAGCTCTATGGTGTCTCCAACACACTCCTCTTCCAACATTCTCTTTGCCAAAGCATTGATGGCTTCTGCACTTGCTTGTGTCGGCATGTGCTGTTTGACTTTCCTAAATTGAGGAAAAATGCTGGTAATGCTGTCTCCTTTCTCGCAAAGAACTCTGATCAAGTTGTTCAAGGTCTGAATTGTGGATGGATCATTGCTGAGGTTCCAGTGGACAGAACCCAGTTTCAAACTTTCTTCAAACACTTGGTACGATTGAATGTGATCGTTGTCTTCGAGGGCTCTCTCAATTCTGTACTGGAACGACGAAAGTGTCGGCTCAAAAGCATAGTCTTGCTCAAAGGCCTCCTTCAAACCCTGGATAATCTTGCCGTTCGACTGAGCTCGACCAGATAACGTGACGACTTGCACAATATCTGAATAGCACTCTTGCGAGTTACTAGTCAGCTCCATAAACGGAGAGAATATCGACTTAAGAATTGGGAACAAGTTTTCTTCAGAATCATGATGTGACTCTAGGGCCCGCAATGTGGCAGCCTTCAATCGAAGAGACAGAGAGAATTTAACATCATCAGACACAATAAACTCACACAAGGTTGTTCTTAGCTGAGAGAAAAGTGACCCCTGCTTAGCTAACTCTAGAAGAGTAGTGTCTGCCAAGGTTTCATCAAACAAGTCATGCTGGAAGATGGCTAATTTGATCGCTTCAAAGTTCGTCTGTTTGCCTTTCTCGTTGAGATGCGTAAACATTTTCTGTATCTGGAGCACATCAAGGTCAGATGCTGCCACTGAATTCAAGTCTGCTTTGAACTTCAACAATTTCAAGTAGCAGGTTGTGTTCAACACGTCAAATGTCTGTTCGATGATGTTGTTAGTAACATATTGGATTCTGTAGATGTTCTTGTCCAACTCTTGGTACTCGTGGACTCTTGGGTTTCTTTCTTCAAACAAAGACTCGATGTACTCCATGTACGAATTACAGAATCCATCAGTAAGCAATAACTCAGACATCTCAGACAGAGAAACAGCAAGAAACGCCTCGTAGCTTGCTAAATTCAATTCTTTTCGGTTCTTCAAGTAGTCAAGAACAGCCTTTGAGAAGGTTGGGGATAGAAGGGACCTTTTGTTCGTCACGATATATGCCAAAACAAGCGAAAACTCTCCGAACTTCAACGAGGAGCCTAGTGTAATTATCTGCAACAATGTCTCATCAGGAATTATCTCTTTATTAGACAAGAAACCCTGGGTTAATCTCACCATAAACTCTGGTAGTTCAAACAGTCCAGACTGCGGAAGTGACGAAGCAATCTTCAGGAAAAGCAAGTAAATTTCATCCCGAGACAAAATGCCATCCATAGACCCGTTGTGCGTCCGATGTAGATGCATGAAAACTGCGTTAATTGTAGGAATCATCTCCTTGTTAGATGTATAGTCGTCGACGTCGTGGACTACCTCAGCTAACTTCGACTTCAAGAGACTCATTCGGAGTTTCTGAGGGATTTCAGTAGTTTTCAAATAGTACTTGAAGTCGCTGATTTTATTTGACATCTCAGACTCTTCTCCACCTCCTTCGATGATTACAGCCAGCGCTGGTTTCTTCTTATAACGAGATCTTGAATTCACCCAGTTTGTTCTTCGCAGAAGTCTGGGGATGGTTCTAGACCCTGTTGATGGCCAGAGAGTAGAATTTAGGCATCGTATGCCATTTCTGGATACCCCAGCTAGTCGAGTCCACGAAGACATGGATATTTGGTATATTGTATGTAGTTTCTTTGCGTACTACACCATCGCACTATGTAGAGAGCTCAAGATGTAAGGAATAATTTTGCGACAATGGGAGATGACAATTAAAGTATTTACACTTTTGTCGTCGATGTCGCCCTATTATATCATATATACAACAGCAGGTCGACGCCCATGAATAGTGGGCCATCCACTCAAATTTTTTCTCCACCTCGTACTTATCACTTCAATTCATATCACCAATATTACTGGCCTACTCTCCCTCTTCATACTCAGGCAAGTGCTTTTGGAGTCTTTTGATAGCCCAGTTAAGTCCAACAAAATTTACAGTAGGGTCACTCAACCCTTCTGTTCTGGTGTATTCTGCCCAGAACGCTGGATCACGGAACTTGGGGTCCTCGGGCTTGAAATAGCCCAACGCCTCTCTGATGTCCAGCACTTTCTCTCTGAGCTCGGCAGCAAGTTGGGAACGGAGAGTCTGCACCTGCTTTCCATCTCTCAATTCTTGCGACAAGTCTGTAGGATTCAGTTTGTCAGTATACTTAGCACACAAGTCTCTCCATTGGGATCTATAGTACTCGATTCTCTCGTCAGAAAGTGGGTCACCAAAGGCCACATGGATCTCGGCTCCCAAGTTCTGAGGAAGCCATCTGTTGATCCCCTCCTCGGCAGAGTCTTCTGGAGCAATTTTCTCGAAACCAAAAGAGAAGATCGGGAGAACCACCGGAGCTCGAGTGCACTCCAAGATCAAACGAGAAACACCCCACTTGAAGTACCTCATGGAGTTGTTGTCGGGCTCTCGGAGCTGTAACACGAATCCTTCAGGAAAGACATGGAACCACGACGTCTTTGTTCTGATGAATGGAGACTTAGACATGAGAATGTTGGTAGACTCTGGTGAAGGCTTCACCTTCTTGACCACCTCGCTCACTTTCTCGGGCACGACTCCCAAGCTGTTGATTTCCTGAATAAGCGTGGGTTTCTCTTGGTCTCTGGCCCACGGACTAAACTCCAAATCTAAAGTGTCGTCGGGACTGAGGATTCGGATGGCGGCGTCGATAGAGCCCTGGAAGGGCCCCTCGCCAAATCTTTTAGTGCCCAATACCTTCCCCAAATTGAAAAACCACGACAAGGTGGGCGTCGAGAAGCAGATATTGTGGGCCCCAAATGCCCACCGAATAGTGTCCACGTCGAATTGGTATCTCCAAGGAAGAAGGGCATAGAAGGAAGGATCGTCCACCACAGACATGTGGTTCATTACCGTCAAGAGCGATCTGTTCTCTGCACGAGCCTTTTCCAACGCTGCATCAAGCTTTTCGATGTGATGGAGGTGGGGCTTATACAAAAGGTTGATGAGAAACTTGGACAGAAGTGTCATGGTGAGGCAGGTGGCGTGGGAGGCAAGGTTCCACCAGGGAGCCGCTCTTGGGTACTCCGAGAGGAAGTCATCCCCTCGTTTCAACACGTCTTGGTATGACATTCTTTACTTTGGAGAAGTGTGAGGATTAATTTTCGTATTTCGCACCCAGAAAACGTGGAGTAGTGATGAATATATGCGAGCAGTAGCCTAGGCTAAAAGCAATAGTGATTGGAAGTTACAAAGGGATGAAATTCACTGGCTGACAATAGTTACCTTAGTGGATCTGGAGCATGTTCGCTCGGTATTTCCACCTCTCTTCTTACTTGATTCTTGAAGATATCTGTAAAGGCAAGCCGTGTGTCATGATGGTCAAGGTCTGCAATATAACTTGTGAACTTCTTGATGTCGCTGCTATTGAGTGGACGGAAGAAGGAGTTATCATCAAGCCCATCTCTTTTTCGACCCTTGAATAACATTTCTCGAGTAAGAAGTCTCAGAGTCAACTCGGGGAAATCAATTGGCTGAATCATATGGTGAGGATGATCGCCGGAATTGATTGCCTCTGAAAGATAATGATCATAGGAAACATTAAAACTCATTATTTTAGTTGCCATGGCCATCTTCTTATTAATTGTGTCTGTTGCCACTGCCACCTCCTTCTCAATTCTCTCTGATGGCAGCTCTAGCGCATTGCGGTGAGAGAAAGTATCTGGACACAAGATACGGGAGCGGAAATTTGTCGCTAACTCAGAACTTATCTCTTCACAACTGGCAACTTCATGTCTGTAAGAATCGTTGGTGGGGAATCTTCCTCGCATTGGTATGAATGGGTGGAATCTCGCGAGATTTTGCAACCACAAACATGGCTACAACACCTGACCAAGACCAAGAAGACATCTGGGATCCATACTTGCGAAAAGCAGAAGCTGCCGCTCGTCGTAAGAAGGAGCTTCTCGATAAATTCCACCATTGTGTCCTCAACACCGCTGGGGATGTCAGAGACACCTCCATGGTGTACTTGATACTTGAGTCCGACCTCGTACTTGCGGACAGCCAGTACATGGCAATTCTTGGACTCGATCCGCATACATCTAGTCATCTAGAGTTGTATCAACTGCTAGTGAAAGAGATCCGTTATGTTGCTAGCTACTTGAAACGGAGAGTAATGGCCCATTCCATGCTACAAATGCCCATGACAGATATTCGCTCGTTGTGCTACCGAATCGCTGAGAATTTCGACTCGCTCTTCTACGTTCCTGTGAAGCCCGGAGATGAAGACGGGAAGGAGAGCAATTTTGCCATTTCTTTTCGGTGGCTCGACCGCTACAATTGCATGTGGCCCATTGTAAGTATGCTCAATCGTGAGTATCAAAAGGCTGCGATTTCATGAAACTGGAGATCAGTGATATTTTCTATATATTTTTGTATAATCGAGAAAGAACTCAGGAACTTCCCGTATCACGCCGTTTTCTGCTGGAGTCGCCCTCCTTATATCTGGAAGTATGTGTTCCTCAATGAAGTGGTGGAATGCCTCCACTTCTTGGTTTTTGGGATGATAATAGCGGAAGATCCGACCAGAATCTTCATCGTTTTGGTCAGCGTGATCGTTCCGATCGAGAGAATACTCGATCAAATCGTCCAGCGGAAACTCATAAAAATCTCCTGGTGTAATGCCGACTTTCACTCCGGCAATGGCTCGTCCTGTCATGATATGATTGTGGTAGGTGTTGTACCAATAGCCCCTTCTATATTCGTCATGTGAAACACCGAGTTGGCGCAATTTATGGCAAAGAAGGATTTTAGAGTTCATACTAGCAATGTCAGAATCATTAATAGATTTAGGTGCCTCCCTCCGGACACGCCTTATCTCCGTAGCAAGTTGATTTCGCAACAATAGAAGTAGGTCGCACAAAAATCTAGTAGGTCGCACTAAAGTTAGGAGGAGAGCAAAGAAGAGAATGAAGGAAGAAGAAATATTATAGAAATGAGCTATTCAGTCGAATGTGGGAAAATAGATATATCTGCCTATACTCATAGAAAATTAAATTTCTATCACGCCAGTATATCCCATGTCCATGGATCTCATCACCATCATACACTCCTGCTCATCTCTTCGCAGCGAAAATTAGAATTTTCAACTACTCATCTCCAACCAAAATGGCCAGAATCAAAAGGAAGGGGAAGTCCGGAGCAGCCAAGAACTTCGTGACCAGAAGCCAGGCTATCGCAAAGTTGCAGGTCACATTGGCCGACTTTCGCCGTCTCTGTATCTTCAAAGGTATCTACCCTAGAGAACCCAAAAACAAGAAGAAGGCTAACAAAGGCTCTACAGCCCCCACTACCTTCTACTACTCCAAGGACATTCAGTATTTGCTACATGAGCCTGTGTTGAATAAGTTCAGAGAGCAGAAGACCTTCGCCAAAAAGTTGCAGAGAGCTTTGGGCAGAAAAGAACTTGGCGATGCCGATAGACTAGAGAAAAACCGCCCCAAATACACTTTGGACCACCTTGTCAGAGAGAGATACCCATCATTCTTGGATGCGTTGAGAGATCTTGACGACCCATTGAACATGTTGTTTTTGTTTGCAAACATGCCTGCCACCGACAATGTCAGTCATCGTGTTACAAAAGAGGCAGCCAAATTGACCAACCAGTGGCTTGCGTTCGTGGCCAAGGAGAGATTGATCAAGAAAGTTTTCGTCTCGATCAAGGGTGTGTACTACGAGGCCAATGTCAGGGGCCAGGAGGTCAGATGGTTGGTGCCATTCAAGTTCCCCACCAACATTCCCTCCGACATTGATTTCAGAATCATGTTGACATTCTTGGAGTTCTATTCCACGTTATTGCACTTTGTCTTGTTTAAATTGTACAACGACGCCGACTTGGTCTACCCACCTCCTATCGATACATACAAGTTGAAGGGTGTTGGAGGTTTGTCTGCCTACGTGATGAAGACCACAGATGAGGGCGTGAGCTCGTTGCTTCCATCTGATCGTGCTGCTGCTGAAGCCACCGCCACTGCTGACGTCGAGACTAAGTTGTCTGCAGAGGACATTGACAAGGCTAAGGCTGCTGATGCTCAAGAAGATGAAGATGACGGTGCTGAGGAAAACGTCGAGGAGGTTGAGTTGGATGAGTTCTCGCTGACCACTAAGACCCCAGGAGATGTGTTGTCGCAGCCTACACAGTTCGCATCCCCCACTTCTTCTCTTTTCTCCAAGTTTGTCTTCTTCGTTGGTCGTGAGGTGCCCTTGGACATCTTGGAGCTTTGCATTTTGTCTGCTGGCGGAGTGATTGTTTCGGAAATCGCCGTGGACGACTTGAAGATCAACAACCCCGCAGCCTACAAAAAGTTGGACTTGTCGACCATCACACATCAGATAGTGGACAGACCTAAGGTTGCCAGCAAAGTGGCAGGTCGTACCTACATTCAGCCACAGTGGGTTTTTGACTCGATCAACAACGGTGAATTGGTTCCCGTTGGTAGCTACGCACCAGGCGAGACATTGCCTCCTCATCTCTCACCATGGGGAGATGCTGGCAACTACAATCCTAATGAGGCAGTCGCCGAAGAGGAAGAGAGCGAGAGCGAAGGGGAGATCGAAGGCGAGGAGCTTCAAGATGAGGATGAAGATGATGAAGATGAGGACTTGAAGGAACAGAAGGAGTTGGAAATGGAGGCTGCTGGAGTTCAATTCTCAGAGGCTGCCAGCGAGCCTAAGAAGAAGAAGGCTAAGAAGGCCAAGGCCAAGAACAGCGCCGAAGAGGAAGAGAAGGAGTTAAAGACCATCATGATGACCAACAAGCAGAAGAAGTTGTACAATAAGATGCAATACGGCATTGACAAGAAGGAGAGCCGGGTGGAGCAGTTGACCAAGAAGAAGAAGCAGCTTGAGAAGGCTAAGAAGCAGTTGGGCAAGGTGCAGAAATAGGCATGTACGTTTAGTTTAGGACTAGTTGGGTGAGATCAGCTGATCACGACCTCAATAGATAACTGTATGAGTAGAAGTAGAAGAGGTGGAACTGAGGGCATTGAGTGGATCGTTTGCTTTCCCAGAGTATGGAGGCAGCAAGCTTGCAACTCAACAGATAATGATAAACCCACGGTTCATTGCACAACTCAGACATGTGGTACACATACCAGTTACAAAATGAACGGCTACAGCAGAAAAAGCTTCTACCAAAACTACTTCAGCTGTTCATGGTGAAGATTGAGTAGAATGACTTACTCTCTTATCAGTACATCCCGACGGAAGAATTATGGGGTCATGTTATTGAAAGGATAAAGCACATGAATGGTTATGCCCTCTGTTTGTCGAGCAATTCTCATCCAGTGTATTGCTCTCTCCAATATCGGATATCCTCCCAAATAATTTAGAGGGACTGGAAATTAACCGGATGAGTTCAAAAATGCTTCTATTTTTTTCTTTTGTCTATATGTCATCATCCTAGATCTTTCTTTGTTACATCCTTCCAATACCTCTACTACTCACTGTGGAATTTTAACGGACATCACGTGATGTAAAGTATCCACATACGTATTGAACTTATACATCTTATTCTAATTATACTCGTTAGTACTAGTGATTCCTAATTCGCTATTTCACTCTCTCTGCTCTTATGGATGTGGGAATACTATCCTCTTAAATAGTATTCCAGATGAGTCAGTGATGTCTCCTATGTAGGATATGGTACCACTTTTATCCTTACCTGACAAACTCACATCATATTTCCGGGTTAACCTGATCAATTATTCGCTTAAAGGATCAGGGTTCATTCCTTGGTATTCCCTTAGAGGGATCTCCAAATATGAAACCAAATGTTGAGTACTGCATACTATCATGACGCAGTTCAACATTCAACACTCACTACATCAACTGCCTGCACTCACAATTATCCAATACTAATCTTCAATATGCCCCAAATCACCCCAATCAGAGGCTTCACAAATACACCAGTAACAAAATCAATATGTATAGTGTCCACGGTGACTGCACTAGTCATTCTGATTTTGTCCCTCAAACCATATGTGGTACTTGCCATAGATCCATTCATAGTGGAATTCAATCAATACTGGCGAGTCATCACCTTCCAGTTGCTGGTGGTCAATGAGTCCGACTACATGCTAATAACTATTCTCTGGTTCAATTTCAAGACACTAGAGCGGTTTTTTGGCTCCCGCAAGTACTTTTCCGTCATTGTTCTCTTTGCTTTGTACAATGCGGTGATCACCTTCCTAGTCCTAGCTCTCGGTCAGCTACTTATTGTGGGAACTGCTGCTCTATTTCGCCTAGTGGTACTCAGACAACCTTTTACGGTGTTATACACCGATACAATCTTCAACACGGTTGTCCTGGGTCCATTGGGACTCATTTCTCTGTTGTATATGTGCCATGGAGCGTATATCCCGGTGTCGTACCACTTCAAGATTCTATTGAAGAAGCCAATAAACGACGAATCAGAGCACTCTGAGCCTTCCAATTCCGGCTCCACTCTCACGCTTACAAACCACTTCCAGATCCATGTTCTATTTACCATTCTCATGTTGAACAAAGGCTTTGCTTCGCTCACCCCCTGTCTTGTCGGGCTCTTGATCGGCCGCTTGTACACTCAGGACCTCTTGGCCGGCTCCAAAAACTGGGTTATCCCTCTGCTCATGTTTCGCATGTTTGTAAGTCCCAGAAAGCTCCAACGGTCAACGGCTCGGACTCTCCAAAACAGATTCCACGAGTATCAGCCAGTTTCTGAAGAACTTCCAACAGACCAGTCTCCAGTGGTGGGCGAAGAGGAAACTCCAGAGAGACACGATGAAGAAGACACTGAAGTTGCCCTTGATGATATCCGCAGCAATGAAGATACCCAGGAAGATAGATCGGCTACTCCAGTGCGTCCATTGGGTCGCCAGTTCCTAGATACATTCCGTGCATAGGTAGAGAGGGATCCATGCATAATACAGGGTGGTAGGAAAGGTGGTTTAGAACTATTTCTATTTTGTAGAACTATTTGGTCGTATGTCATTAGTCTATATCAATTCTTGGTGGTCTCTTCGGTCCGCAAGCTTTTCCTTCTCTCAACATCCCAGTTATACAATCTGGCAGTGTTGACTTCCATGGTGGTGATGTTCTCTCTCAAAAACTCCAAGTCCTCCTTGACAGTAGCCAACTGCTCCTTGTTATTCTTCAATCTCACATTCAAGAGCTCTACTGCTTCATCAAGTGGGTACTCCAACATCACTTCTGCTCCCAACCACAAGTATACGGAGTCTAGCTTTTCGGAGTCAATCACGGCTTTCGTATACAAAGTACTGTCCAACTCATAGTTTGTTTCAATGGTGTTGGATTCTCCATCTTCCTTGGTCTGTTCGATATGTGCAATCACCTGGAGATTCTTCTCGATATCCGGGATCTTGGTGTTCAAGTCAGCTAGCTGTTGCTTTTTGGAGAGCTCCATGTACTTATACTGCTGCAATCTCTCCTGGAAGGCCTGCAAGACTCCTTCAAACTCGGAGTCTGGGTTCTTGATGATGGCATCCACCTTCTCGATGAAGGGAGCCTCGGGAATTCCACGAGGGTTGGAGTTCTTGGGTCTGAGGGTTAGTCAACGGACTGAGAGTGCAAAATTGCTTATACATACTTGAGAAAGTCTGCCATGGTGGAGTAACTGAAGATAAAGATTGTCGAGGTGAAGAATCTTGGGTATGTGCACACCGTGGCAGTAGGTGGTATAGCTAGCTTTTGGTGATAAATTTTTGATTGGATATTTGGAAATGAGAGAGAAAATACAGTTTGATATTGGAGTTGTTTTGACATTTTAAAAATTGTTAGAGGAATGTCAGGCTGTAATGTTGGAAGCATTAAAGCTTCGCATCTGGTAGGGAAGTGAATGTCTCTACAAGTGCAGAAGGTTGTATGCTCTTAGTATCAATGCTCTGTCTCATTTCCTTGATTTCAGCAGAAGCTTCTCATTTCCAACGGTGGATCTTACATCCTATTGCTAGTATCTCTTTCTATTACTCTCTGAACATAATTCTAATTATTTCTCCACGATTACCATAATATACAATTCTAAACTCCAACACGCAAGATGTTCTGCCTCTGGTGACGGAACCGAATCACCTCGTGTCTCTCCATGATGTGCAACGCCTTATCTAGAGCTTCCGGTGTAGCCTTTCCAGACTCTACAATCTCACGGCGAAGCGTCTTGTATGCGGTCGACCAGCCAATAGGCAATCTGCGTCTCAACTCATGTTCGACAGCCCTGATTTGTTCTGCAAACTTACCTGTGGCCATCAATGCACCACTCTGAATACCCTGGTCAACAGCGTTCATGGTGGAAGCAGAGAACAACCGAATAGCCTCATCCACGTGGTCGATGGTAGCAATTGGCAGTAGTGTGAGCTTGGCCAATGACTCAGTGATACGGATAATGGCTTCGAGCTGACGAACAGTGATTGGAATCAGAGATCTCTCATTCATGTCGGCCTCGTTGACTTGCAAACGACGTCTGATGGCAACAAAATGGGAAGACAATTTCTCAGCAGCCTCGGGACTCAACCTTGGTGCACACTTGGACTTGGCGTATTGGATGTAGCGTTTCATAATATCGATCGGAATCTCACCTTCTTGGTCTTCGTTATTGTTGTTGTTGGAGTTGCCAGTATGGACGTTCATGACGTGCTGAGCGATCAGTCTATCTCTTGCTTCGTTGTGGTCATCTTTGACAATGAAAATCATATCGAAACGAGAAAGAATGGTAGTTTGGAAATCGATGTTCTCTCCCGGACTCTTCAAGTCATCGTATCTACCGAAAATCGGGTTGGCAGCAGCGAGAACGGAGGTTCTAGAGTTGAGAACGGTAGTGATACCGGCTTTGGCAATAGAAATCGTCTGCTGCTCCATAGCCTCGTGGATGGCAACTCTGTCTTCGTCTCTCATCTTGTCGAACTCATCAATACAAACCACCCCTCCGTCTGCCAAAACCATGGCGCCTCCTTCCAAGTAAAAATCTCTCGTTTGAGAGTCACGCTGCACGGAGGCAGTCAAACCGGCAGCAGACGAACCTTTACCGGAGGTGTAGACAGCAATGGGGGAGATTTTCTCTACAAACTTCAACAACTGCGACTTCGCAGTACCAGGGTCTCCCAACAACAAAACGTTGATGTCTCCACGCAATCTCATTCCGTCTGGCAAGATCTTTTTGGATCCTCCCATCAACAAGCATGTGATGGCTCTTTTGATGTCATCATTTCCGTAAATGGAGGGTGCAAACGACTTGGAGAACACATCATACAAATTGGGAATTCTAGACAATCTGATGAACTCTTCCTCTTCCTCCTCGGTGAAAGTGAGTCCTTGAGCAGCGGTATCCACGTCGGTCTGGATTCCTAGCACCTTAAGGTATGGGTTTCTAATGGCCACGGTATTGGTGGCAGCGCTACTTCTCTGTTTTGCCTGGTAGATCAGATAGGTCCCCACCAACGTCACTCTTGTTCCCGGCACAACCTGATTGGTCAAGTAACGGTCCACTTGCACCAAGATGTGACGGGGCATTTCTCCAACGGGAACAGCATCTGGAGATTCCTGCAACTTCAACACTTGCTGGTCAATGAAGGTGGATTTGTCGTGGACAACAACGTATGGGTCCGGAGGACATTTCTGCTGCGAGTGCACCTCATCGTGGTTGTGGGTGGCCAAACATTTTCCAGGCAAATTGAGCAGGCCAAATCCAGATGCAACCTTCATCTTCATGGTGTGTCTACAGTTCCGGCAAACTATCTGGACCTGGGTAGCTTTGGACGAGAGCACCGACGCGGAAATGATGATACCACTGACTCTGACGATCTTGGAGATGTGCTCGGAGTCAAGGTTTCTGATCGAGATCTTGCTCGAATTCGAATACAAGATCAACTGGCACAAGGGGAAATCTTTTGGTGCGTCTTCAGTCGAGAGATAGGCGATTCTTTTGGCGATGTCGGTGATGGCATTTTCAAAGAGCGGCACCATTTCGCCGGGCTCATCGGCCAATTTTTTATTGAGTTCCTCATTGAAGCCAATCAAGTGTTCTGAGCTTACCTTGAGGAAATAATTCTTGATCAACAAGTTTTCTCTCAATTGGTCTCTGTAGATGAACTGGTTGTTCAATCTGAATTCCAAAATGAATGAGCGGAACGCCTTGGTGATTTCATTAAACGAGTTGTCCAGAGGATCTTCACCAGGCAAAACATGTGCTGCGTAAACCTCTGGTCTCTCGTAGGACATTTTGGGAAGAATGAGGTAGATGATACGAAGGTAATTAGAATGCTGTATTGGGAGAAATAATTGGACGCGTCGGCTTATGTGCCGGTGAGAAGATGGCCGATTTGGTTCAATCGTGTGGATGTGGATGTACAGATCTCTTACCGGTATATCTAGTTAGACATTGTCTATGAATACTTTCAAAGAATTGCTAGAATTTTCTCTCCTTTCTGTCCTATAATTCGTTTGCAATATTTCTGGGAGTCGTGTGCCATGTATTGTCCATAACTCATCTCAAAAATTTTCTTTCGCAGCCTGAAACCGAGCATTGCTATCATTTCCCTGACCACTATGTTGATTCTTAAATAGAACCGCCAACCATCCAAAATATCTTGGATTTTGTCTGTATCGTTGTCAATTAGGTCGACTTTACTTCTACTTGGACACCCCTCTAAGAAGTTTCAAAGTTGCTTTTACGCAGGTCGAACGGGTTTAAATTGAGAACCTTAAGATCCAATCCAAATGCGAAATTAAAGCCCTTGCTCCGGAACCACCATTTGAATAATCCATTCGAAAGAGAAGGGATACAGTCATGCAAATAGGACCAATGCTCACCTATACCTCTAGGTAACTTCGTCATGTCTTTCAAGATTTACAAAATGATAATGTCACTCTTCTGTTCTCAGAAAGTCAAATAAAAAACAATCAGCCAGTTACGCGTAATTGCACTACTTAGGCAAACTATCACTTCTAGAAAGATCCTATAACTGTAACTATTGAGCCCTTCCGAGTAGCTGCAGCTCCAAAGCTATTCACCCACGGGGAAAATGCATCATGTGCATCAGATGAGGAGATATTCTTTGGGAGCACCATCCCAACTTTCACGAATTATAATTACTTTCTACAGATTTGGCTGCAAAACGAATCAAAAAGAAGTGTTGATCCTCTTCCCATGGAATTATCGGAGGCTATCTCGGCTAGGGGATTATTGAAAAGCTCGTTCGGCGATGTGATTTCGGAGATACTCGGGACATCCTCCAAACGGCATCACTGGTCATGTTTTGAAGTTCAGTTTTAAGTATCCCAGCAAAGTATAGGACAGTTCTTGACGGTGTGCATTCAAACGAGCCAAATTCGTGTGAAATGATCGGACTTGATGACCAAATATGGTTAAATCCGCAATAATACAGGATAACCTGAAATAGGTAATTTCCGCACAGAGTCCCGAGGTCTTATGTCCGCAATCTGGAACTAAACTGCTCCGAAAAGAGGTAATGCCCGTCACTCCACATTTCACTTGCATACACTTTCACATATCCGAGCTCAATCTAGATGTAGCAAATCAGCATTCACTGGGGTATAAAAGACTGGCCAATTCTCCAATTCTTCTCCATCACTTTTCATCATCTTCTTACAACAAGCAAAACATTATGAGCCTCACTACCGAACAACAAGCTTCCGTGGATGGAACCATCCAGTTCGTTCTCAACTCCTCGAATCTTGAGACGTCCTGATGAGTATGGAATGGACTACGAAGATGCATTTTTCCCAGCTTTGGATGGAGTCTCCTTGGAAGGCTGGTATATCCCCTCCAAGACCAACTCCAACAAGTTGGTCATTGCCAACCTTTTCATGCCTGGAAACAGATATGGGTTTGCTGGACACTTGCCAGAGTACAAGGACGCCTTTGGGGATTTGAGGTCAATTTCTTGCCCCACTACAAAGCGCTCCATGATGCTGGGTAAAACATTTCGTGTTATGACTTGAGAAACCACGGTCTTACTCCAGACACCAATGGACGCACCATTACGTTCGGAGTCAACAAGCTGAGAGATGTGGTTGGCTCCATCAACTATGCCAGCAGCCGTTCAGACACCAAGGGGATGGAGAAGTACTCGCTTTCCAATTGTTTGGGTGGAAACTCGACTCTTTTCGCCATGAAGAAATACCCTCAGTATTTCGTGGACATTAAGGCCATGGTTCTTCTTCAGCCAATTACCATGAAATGCTTCGTGGATACTTTCATTAAGAGAGAGGGTCTTGACTGCGAAAGTATTTACAAGTACATTGATGACAAGATCTTCCAGGGTTCGAGTTTCAAGCTCTCTGACTTTGGAGTGGCAGAGGTGGCCTCTGCCTGCAAGATTCCCACCAAAGTCCTCCAAGTTAAGGCAGACTTTTTGACCGATGTGCAGAATGTGCAAGATATTTACGACAACTTGGACACCAAGGAGAAGGAAATGTACTGGATCGAAGGCACTGACATGAGATTGCAGGGTTACAATTTCTTAGGACGGGAGCCTAAGCAGATGCTCGAGTGGTTCGCCAAATTCTGAGAGTTCTTTTTAAGTGAGGTATGATTTATTCAATATTACTTTTATTTTTTTAACTTCTCAATATTGCTTTGATTTTTTTTAGCTTCTCAATATTACTTTGATTTTTTTAACTTCTAGATTTGTATAATTCTGTTTTACGGAATTGTCAGAAATGGTTGGAGCAGTAAAGGTGAGTGTGCACCTAATAGCGACTCCGAAATTTAGAATTAAGAATTGCAAAATGCTACCTTTTCCTGTTCAAAAGCTTCAGCCGCTATTCACTCAAAATAGACGTGTAAATACATTCCTTCGATGTTTTTCCATGTCCAGCATCCTGCTGGCGATACCCAAGAAAAATAAGATGCCTCCTCGGCCCCTATGGCTAGTTAAAGAAGATGAGATTACTGAAGAGTTCTTAAAAGGAGGAAGAGGACCAGGAGGTCAGAAAATCAACAAAAGCAACAGCAAAGTCCAGCTAACTCATAAACCCACAGGAATTGTGGTGACTTGTCAATATTCCAGATCTCAAGAGCTGAATAGAAAGCGAGCTCGAGAGATTTTGGCACTAAAGTTGGAGGAGCTTGAAAACCCGGAGAATTGCCGAACGGCAGTGATTAACCAGCGGAAAATGATGGTGAAGAAAAATAAGGCGAAAAAGTCGAAAAAGAAATACACTCATGCAGACGAAGAGAGAGAAGCTCGACGTGCAAAGGAAGAAGCAGAGCTCTCGCAGATGATTGACCTAGACGCAGAGCTAGATATGTTAATTGCCGAAAAAAATATCAAATGAGTTGCTGTGTGCTATTTGAGATGCCTATACTTCTTCCAGTCCTCCAATGCCTTGATAGCCTCCTGCCACTTCTTCAGGAGCGACGTGTTTTCTTCTTTCAACGCATCGATTGTCTTCTTCCAGTCCAGAGTATCCGGAACCAGGTCCGCTTCGAGGTTTGACACTGCCACATCCACGAGCCCTGAAACATAGTGGTAGTTCTTGTATATGTTGGATAGTAGCGGTCGAGAAATGAACTCAAATGGTTCAACATCAGTGGAAGTCTCCTTCATAATCCTGTTGAGATCGATTTCATTGGACGGATTCACTAGACTGGAAGCGCTGAGTTTGCGGTAGTTCAGCACTGACATCTGAGAGTTGAATTTGTTGAAGTATCCATTGAGCTCGATGACGAAATTGGCGAACTTGCTGTTCTCCTTTATTAGGTTGTCAATCAACTGCGAGAGCTGCCCAGCGATGCCCTCATACTCCTGCTCCCTCATTGGCTCCAAAGAAGGTTGCTCTACTGGCTTGGAATTGTCAATAATTGGCTTGTTGTTGTAGATGACGTTGGTGTTGACTTCTGGAGATTCTGCCCGGTCACCAGGACTTGATCTTGGTGTCAATTGGAATGGCCGTCCAACGCTTAGGGTATTGGATAAGCTGCGAGAGTCTAACAATTTGTCTTTTAGCTGGGAGATCTCCAACGACTTCTTCCTCATGTCCACGGCGTATTTGGTGTTCAATTCAGCATTATGACTCTTGAGTCTCGAAACCTCGAGCGCCTGGATCTTATTCTTCCGCGAAAGCTCATTCACACGTTCAGTGAGCGAAATCTGATCAATGTGAACTGTCTTGTCCAATCTGTCTTCGTAGTTTTGCACCTGATGCTCAAGTTGGTGAACTTTGGCTAGTAGCTCTTCGATGGTGGCATTCTTCTGGGATATCGTGCGATTGAATGACTTTTGCTGTGCCTGGTGGCGTTCAATAGACTGGGTGAGCGAATAGATGATGTTGATGACATTTTTGTCGTTATTGTAGATTGTTGGGAGAATTTCTAGCCTGCCTAGATCGTCCCTCTTAGGCTGGTCTTGGATCAACTTGTGCCAGTCGATCACAGGGAACAACAACTCCTCGGAAATAAAGCCTTTGGAGAGCAACGACGTGTTGACCAACTCCGAGGCATTCCTAATAGCTTCTACGCTGAGGTTGCTGGACATCTGGGAAGTAGATGGTGTATGTTATGATGGTTGATTCTGTATGTAGGCAGAACAAGACATTAAGAAAAGCAGATGAAAGCATAAGCAATATATCGAAGAGACATAAAAACGGAAAAGGTAGAAATAATAGAGAAGAACTGAAAGTACTCGCAATCGTTCATTTTACTTCGATCCGGGAATATTCTTATTTAGAAACGTAGTGTGTCTATTCGTGACGTGACATGACTTAGTGGTGCTCCTCCTCGTCCTCGAACACAAACCAGTCCTCCTCAACAGGAGAAGCACCGGCGGCAGGAGCAGACTCAGTGTCAACTGGTGCAGTGTCGTAAGCAGCAACGGCGTCAGCAGTGATGTCATCCGATGGAAAAACAGGCTTGGCAGGCAACAGGAATGCCTTGATGTCGGCCAGAGAAGCAGAGAGCGGGGTTGGCTTGAACTGCTTAATCTGCTGAATGTACAAGTCAGAAATCAAGTTGTTTCTCTTTGGAGTCACAGAGAACAATCTTCTGGAAGACAACGCACGCTGAATGTTAGTAAGGAAGGACGGTGGCGGCACCAGTATAGGAAGTAATGGAGGAATAGGGGTAGGAAAAGAATATGGAGACTTTCTTGATTAAGTTCAACCCTGTGGGAAGGTGTGGGGGCCGAATTTTCTGTTGTTAATGCCTTACTGGGCGATATGAAGTAGAACAAAAACAGGGCGGACCAGCAAATTAATCCACTGAAATACACAAATAAACCTTCAATTATTGGGATAACTCGAATAACGAACGTGCGTTGGCCAATTTCAATCGAATTCGGAGATGTTTCGGCTGTTGGAGACTTGGAGATATTCGATGGAAAGGGCGCTACACTTGCGCTTGGACATGAAAATAAAAGATATGGGCCAGTGGCTGGGAAATGTGTCATCAGGTACATACAATCGATTGCTTGAACATGATTCCGGTAGAAGTAATGGATGGAGAGTTTTCTTGTGAGAAAGTAGTCGCTAAATCTTCACCGAGTCTCGGGTGCGTGTGCGGACCAGAACGAGTGTAGCACCAACTGCATTCTATTGGACAATTGGAGGTGGTGCACAGAGGTTTAGTTGGAGGGAAGAAGAAATGGGGCTGGAGGAGCAGAAGAGGAGAATTTAACGGAAGAGGGAAGTCGAGGAGAATGTTGCTCTCTTTATTTGTTTCTTTTTTGTTTTTGCTCTCAGATTTGAATTGAATTGTGGTGTATTCCTGGGACTGTGAGTTATGCGCATCAATCAGAGTGATGAGAGAGGTGGTGATTACACAAATGATACCATATTTAAATTAACAGAAGAAAGATCTTAGCACTTCTTTTCTTTCTAAAGATTCTCGAATCCACCTTTGTGACTAAACCTAGAGATTTCACTTGATAGAAAGTGTTATTTCCACCATAGTCCTACAGGAACTTTACTGCACAGAACTCATCTCTCTACAACTGTTCCACTATTCCACTACTGATACTACTGATACCACCACATCATGCCAAAGTACTACTGTGATTATTGCAAGTCGTACTTAACTCACGACAAGATGAGTGTCAGAAAGTCCCATCTCTCAGGTAAGAACCACATTAAGCTATACTGTGCTTATTACGAAGAGAGAGCCAAACAGCTCGGAATATGGGACGACAGCGAAGCCCAATATGAGATCGGATTGGACTACTTGACATCGTTCACGCCATCTCCCGAGAAATACGCCGAACAGGTTATTCGAGAAAAGGAGAAATCCACCGTGAAACGTCACGATGAAACAGATCAGGAATTCTGTCTACCTCCACCACCCACATTGGCTAGTATTCCGCCACCGCCTTCTGTTCTTCACAACACTGAGGAGTATACGAATGCCATTAATTTTCATATTGCACGGAATGCGCCGAAGTTCTGAGGATGTTTGACTAATGAATATACGATTAATGGATAGACCACCACTTTGAACCGCCTCTCAATCCATGGAACTTGGGATTATCTCAGTGATGAGCTCAGAAATGAGCGATTTTCTCTCTTATAACGCCAATTATCTATTTCTGTAGCTTCTATATTTTGTGTCTAATGTCTTCTATCTGGTTAACTTCAGTTATGAATCAGTTCTTCATCACATAAAACTTCCTCCGCTGTGAAGTCGACACCTTCCTCGCCTCTCATATTAACAATGTGAGTATTCACCTCACTTCTCCACTTTAATCTCCTTTCCTAATCTCCTACTCTCCTCTAAACATTGAAGTTTATTATTATATAACCGCAAGCCAGGCGCCGAGATCGCTCGCCTTGATCCATAGACTACAAAGCCTTCAGGCACTGCAACATCTATTCTACAAGTCGGCGTCGTCCTCATCAGGCAATGGCACCTCAGCAGCCTCGGACATCTCCTGCTGGTATTTTTGCATCAAGTCAGCGTCAACTTGCACCTCAGGTGGAGCCAATGCTGGGGAAGCAACAAACTCCAACTGTGGGTTACCAACCAACTTTCTGGCCAACCAGAGGAAAGGCTTCTCGAAGTTGTAGTTGGACTTGGCAGAGATGTCGTAGTACTGCAAGTTCTTCTTTCTGTGGAAAGTGATGGTTCTAGCCTTCACCTTACGCTCCTTGACATCCACCTTGTTACCACACAACACAATAGGAATGTTCTCGCACACTCTCACCAAGTCTCTGTGCCAGTTTGGAACGTTCTTGTAGGTGATTCTGGAGGTGACATCAAACATAATGATACCACACTGGCCGTTGATGTAGTAGCCGTCTCTCAAACCGCCAAACTTCTCCTGGCCGGCAGTGTCCCACACGTCGAACTTCAACTCACCGTAGTTGGTGTGGAATCCCAATGGGTGCACTTCAACACCCAAGGTAGCAATGTACTTTTTCTCAAACTCTCCAGTCAAGTGTCTCTTGACGAAGGTGGTCTTACCGGTACCACCGTCACCGACGAGGACCAACTTGAAGGTAGGGACTTCCTGAGTAGCCATGATGATTGATTGATTGATGGGATCAAAGGATGAGGAAGAGGAATACAAAAAAACAACGCAATAGGGACGAAAAAACTACTGGGAGCGATGACCTGCAGATACGCCGTGTGTTGACCATAGCAGATGAAGGGGGCGGTAATTGGGGAAAGGGAGACAGGTGAGAATATGGAGACAGTTGGGGGAATCAAAGACTTCAACATGACAGAATGTTGAGTGGAATTGACGGAGTCGTTGTGGAGTTTACGAAGGCGGATCAACTGGTCACGTGACTAGGCACGGGCGGATCCGACTGATTGTTCTTGCGAAGAATGCTGACGATGCAGGTGATTTGTGATCGGGCCTACAGTGTAATCACTCGACGAGACGGAATGCGGAATTTTTTTTTCTTCGGCGTAAGAATTTGTTTGGAGCAGATCTTTTGCCCCGCTGACTATTATTTCAATTATTGATCCAAGTGTGAGAATTAGACCATCGAAGGTCTCAGATCCTCGCTCTTCAATCTTCTCCATACTCGCTTCCCTCTTACCTCTTGGTCCCTAAGTTCTGAACTGCGAGTTTTTCTTCCTAACGTCTAGGTTGGTACCCTTTGTTTCTTGTATTCAATTGCTTTGTTATTTTGATTTGTAGGTACTCCTGGTAGGTACTCGCTGCTGTGCTTGTTTCCACGTTATCTAGCCAACCGACTGTATTCTGGTCAAATATCTCGGTCTGAGCCAGAACTAAGTGCAACTATGTAGTAATTCCATAGTTCAAAACACTCACGATTCTAAGTTCTACATCAGTACGAGGTACATAAAAACTTAGTAACTAGGGTAAGAATCCATTTTGTCCCTTGTGTTATCTAACTTGAAACCCTCATTCGATTGGATTTGCCTAGCAACAAAAAGTGAGGACGGAATGGCTGTAGAGATGAAAATCCTAGATTCGATCAAGGGGCTACATGAGTCTTCCTAAATCCCGAAACGTTCAAAAGAGCTTCAAATACAGATAACTCTACTCAATTCAGGTGGAATACTTTCCCGTAGCCCCACATCTTTTCTTTCTCAGAGAGTGTTTTGCCATTGCCAGTATCCTTGGTAGTGACATCTGAAACTCCCGAGCCTTTGGCACAGTTAACTTTGGCTTTCAGATTTATCCACCTTATTTCTTGGTGATCTTTTCATGGCCCCATTCAGCTTCCTCTCTACCTGCAAATCACTTTCATGATGTGCTTATTTTTTTCCCCTATTCTTAGAAAGAGCACACAGAAGATCTCATCGGCGTCGTGCCGAATTAAGGAAGGAGATAATAATCATTTTGTGATAAAGAAATCTAGAGAGTTAGTATTCCCATAACAGTGGATTTCAACGTCGCAATGAATTCCCGTCTACCACGGAATTGATTCTATGCTGTTTCTAGAATAGGAGTATTAAAAGAACCATGAGTTGGCACTTTCTATGCTTACTGAAAGTGTTCATGTTAAGATCTTCTCTGTTCTTCCCACGAGGACTAAAAAAACGTGGCATTTGCAACACATGTGAACCTTGTTCTTCTTCATTGGTTGTTGGTCAAAATATATATTTTCAGAAATTGATCCGAAGCTTCGACTAAGTTTCGGGTTGTTTCTTCGCCGGGGCCAGTTTCTCCCCTTTTTAAGTAGTTGAACGACTCCACAATACAAAAGAATTTCGGAGGATTCTTTCAAATCAGGTACTAAGACGATAGCAATCAGATTCCACACAAATCCAGCCGTGCTTCTCTAAAAAAAGTAACGATATCTCAATATATGAGCATGTGAATGCATTATCGGGCAACAGGGTTTGGCATTACGAATAGCGCCTTCTACAATTCCCGAAGGTGTTTCTGGTTGTTGACACATGGAGGCGCGTGGCTGCATCATGGGACATTCTAATCCTGCACCGATGATTATTTTTTGCAGCGAATGTTCGTCAACTCGTCAATTCGAAAGAAATGCCAAGGGCGACGTTCGCAATGTTGCTACAATAGGCAAGATTTCCCGATTTCTGCGAGTAGCCCGAAAGTGACGATCACCGGGAGAAGAAAAAGAAATATGTTGAATCTGATGGGGTCACATCTCCGATATGCTGACGCCACGATCCTTAAATAAAAAAATATCACTGACCGCTGCCCTAGAGTGCCCTATCGAGAGGTTTCCAAGAGTGAGCCAGGGGCACATTCTGTTCTTGGCACTTCGGCATCTAAGCATTGTATGATTTCATCCTCGCATTGAGCACTTAACGTCGGCAACTGAGCATTTTAGTACATTTGCATAACCATCGTCAAACCCATTAAGCCATCTGGCCACATTAGCCCTCGATATTCACTAGCGTACCCAGCTAGAAAAGTCCTAACAACATTCCGTACTTGACAGCAATTCGCGCAACATTCCCCGGGCCCAAGGGTCCACCATCGTGATAATAAAGTTTGGAACACCCGTTTCCGCGGGAACTCAACTTCGAACATAAGATCGATCTGTAGTACGCATGGAACGTTATCAAAAGTCGCCGTGCTGTGACGACATTCATTGTCGGCCAATGTGGTTTTGGTAATAGGACTGTCTGTTAGCAGTCTGTGCGTCCAATGTGCTCGCTTGGTGGCTATTCGAACTTCCCGCATCAACAACTCTCCACTAGGTTTCAAATAATTATCCCGTAGGAACGAAGTTGTCAACCTGCCACATTCCAGAAAACACTAATTATTTCTAACCGTGACCCTGGCACGTTGTCACCCACCGCGCTAACCAAACATCTCCGCCTATTTTTAGCGCTTCCCTCTTGTTCTCTGCACTCTGGCAATCGTCAGAAACGCGAGCATCGATCACTCCCAGTGGAAGCAACCTGGTCCAACCACCAGGAGCTTCTGGGGTAGTTTTTCGGCTCCACTGGAAAATCTCGCTCTGAAACTCATCCGTGTCCATTAGCCCTAACGTTTTCCTTGCCGAAATGCGGTCACGGCCCCGGTTTCTAGCGTTGCTCCACGTCCCCCACCCAATCGCCCTTTCCTGCGTCCCGGCACACACCACCACCGCTGCCTGCCAGACTTCCATATTCGCCCTGTTATTCTAGTTGAAATTCCCGGTTCCTCACCGAGTGCGCTACCATCGCTTCATCTCGCTTTTTCCTTCGTCTCGCTCGCCACGTCTGGAGGTTTCCCTTTTTTTTTTGCCCATCGCTTCCGATTCCAGATTCTCCGTTGGCTCCACACACCGTCGTTGCTGCCCGTTTGATCGTGGCCCCTCAGTCGCTGTTTCCGCATCTTCATTCTGGCCCAGTGGTGTCAAGTGTTTAATTCCACACTCACCAGAATTTTTCGTCACATATTATTCGTCGAAAGAGCGTCCCACTACCTACTCGCCATTCATCGCTACGTGTGTGCAATAATCGTGTCCACGTCACATTGGTATTTTTGGTGTCTCATACTTCTTCCAACAAGTCTATCCACCATCCGCTAACTGAATCGCTCGCTGCCTTCCGCCAATGTATCTGGGCTACTTCCACCCTTCAGACTCCCACGCGGTCCACCCGTACCCGCTGCTGCTGCTGCCGCAGATCCAGTATGGCTATTCTGGCCAGGTGCCCATGACTCCAATGGATCTCGCCTACTCCCAGTCGATGCTACCGGCCAACTTGCTTTCGGGGGTTCCATCGCCCTACGGGGCACGCCCGTCGTTTTTCCTGCTGCAGCCTTCGCTGCCGCTATATCATCCCAGAATGCATTCAGGTTACAGTTCGCAGTCATACCATAAGGCAACTGCGCTGCCTGGACTTCCGTACTTGACGCAATCCACGTCCAGCTCCAGCTTGGATCAGCTCAACTTGTCGAGAACCATCATCATGAAAAACTTGAATTCCGACCTCTCCCTACATGATCTCTTGTCGGAGATTGAATATGGTCCCATTGAATATTGCAAGATGTTCGAGACTGCGGCTCCCCACCACTTTCCCGATGTCGAAACGGTGAAAAATTGCTACATCTCCTTTGTCAACACCCATGCCCTGGTGGGCTTTCATAGCAAGTATGGCAGGAACTCCTACAACTTGCGCGATCTCAAAGATCGGTTAAAGAACTCAAAGTACCTCAAAATCTCCTTGAACGAGCCCAACAACCCGGCCGGGATGGCCTCGAATAACTTGAGCAATCAGGACTTTATCAAATTGAGGACTCTCAACTACATCAATGAATTTAATGCCACCCGTGCAGTCAAGGTGCTGTTCACTGTTGCTGATTCCGCATCGAAGGATTCCTTGAAAAACGATTTCCACTCTCGCTGCTCCAAGTATGGCGAGATTGAGGACTTCCAGTTCACTACAGATGGTGAAAAGCAAATAAGTTTCGTCTTGCACTTCACTTCCATTGATTCCGCCATTAAGATCTATGAGTACCACTTGAAGCGCATTCAAATCGACTACGTGAATCTGATGGAACTTGAAGCACCTGACGTGCTCCCGTTAATGTGCACTGGTGTCAACTTCCATAAGGACCGATGTGATCGAACCGAATTGAAAAAGACGCGACGTGTTGTTCAAAACACCAATTCCTCGCGGCTTGTGTCGTCTTCTTCATCGTCATCCGTTCCTTCATCGCCCACATCCAGCCGAAGGACTGCCACGCGTCATTACCAGTCGGACGATAACTTCAACCTTGTCAGTGATGTCGCTGTATCTCAGGAAAATTCTTCAAGCCCTCTCCATTCCACATCTATCCGAGAAGAGGAAGGAAGTGAGGAAAACCCACCTCCCGGAGGAGTTGAGCATAGTAAGACTACTGAATCTGAGCAGACTGAGTCGTTCGCTCCATGCTCTCTGCCTGTGTTATCTGCCTTGGAAGCGAAACCTTCGCTTGACTCCAATTCGGGTAGAGCTTTTAACTCATTGTCGGCGGCAGTCAGTGAAAGTTCTGACTTGCCACGCTTCAGAAACAGGGGACCTCATGGCAGAGTTTCCGACTCGCATTCCTTCGGTTCCCCATCCGTTCTGTCCCAGCGCAGTATTTCGAACGTGAGTGCATCCATGGGTTTGCCAAATTCCTACCACTACAATCCAGACCCTTTCAATGTCGGTAATCGGACTTTGTACTTGGGCAACTTGCATCCAAACACAACCGTGGAGGAAATTGCAAACAATGTCAGGGCTGGTGGCTTGGTGGAATCTATCAAGCACCATAGGGCCAAAAAGGTGTGCTTCGTGACGTTCATTGATGCAGCGATTGCTCTCAAGTTCTTCTTAAACCACCAGGTCTTACTTCAGCTTATCATTCACGGTAATGAAGTGAATGTCTCTTGGGGAAAAAACCATTCAGGACAATTATCTCGTGACATTGCCTTGGCTGTGACAGCTGGTGCATCAAGGAATGTTTATATTGGAGTTATTCCTGGAAATGGCTTTGGTATTGAAGAGAAAAAAGCTGAACTTCCCGACGAGCAGACTTTGAGAGAAGACTTTGGCAGATTCGGAGAGATGGAACAGATCAATTTCTACAATAATAATGACTGTGGTTTCATTAACTTCATGAACATCGCAGCTGCCATTAAAGTTGTTGAAATGTTTGAAATGAAGGATCCTAAGGCCGCCGCTGCTGCGGCCAATGACAATGGCGAGTTCTATGAGAAGTACAAAAATTTCAAGATCAGCTTCGGAAAGGATAGATGCGGAAACCCACCAAAGTTCAGTTACAAGAAAAGGAACACCAGTTATGAGTATTTGAGAGATAGGGATCTTGTTGATATGCCAGCTGTGCGTGAAGTCATCACTCCATCCGAAAAGGAGATTAGACCTATCAATAATGAGGCTGCCATGGTTTTCGGCATCAGTACTGAGCCAATTGATAGCGGAGATGAAGTGCCATCTCCACCTACAGGATATTTGGCAGAGAGCACAGTCCTTGAAGGCGCAAACGCAGAAAAGAAGGAGGATCTACCATCAGCCGATGACAGTTCGAGTGATGTTCCACTGAAATTGTCTATTGAAGATGTTGCCAAAGCATTGGACGTGCAACTCCATACCAAGTTTGGAGAGATTGCAAAGAAAGAAACTGCAAAACAAGAACCTGAAAATGAAGTGGAAGATGAAGAGGAGGATGTCGACAATGATGATGACGAAGATGATGACATATCAATTATCATTGGATCCGATGTCACAAATGACTCCGCTCGCAAGAAGTCTCACAAGAAGTACCAGAGACTTTATCATTACCCTTCTTATCTGAACGATGGAGGAAACTCAAATTGGGGTTTCTCGAGAAACTCTTCGGCGTTGTCGCTCAATTCGTCATATGCAAAGCACTATAATTATCATCCTGCAAGCTTCAGTCTGGCACCAGCTATTCCACAGCCAGTGATGTACCATCAGTCTCCTCAGTTCATTCCTCAAATGAGACCCGTAAACTACTACGGTGTTCCACATATGGCACCAATGCCGCAGCCACCGCTTTACCATCATAGTCCGTTTCCCATTCCAAACATGGGCTCACAGAAGGGATCTTACACCATGTCAGGTTCACAAGTGATGGCGCAGTATTTGGCCAAGTCACAACACGAGAATTATCTTTATGCGTCCAGCATCTTGAATAATGATGTCACAGCAGAGGAGATTCGTGAGTACAAGAAATCTTCAGGACGTGCATCGAGGAGACACGAGGCATCAGGAAAATAACTTGTACATCACTCATGGGACAAAAAATTAAGAAAACAGAAATCATCAGGGATGTATGAATTAAATTAATGTATATAATACAGCTAATTACATATCAAATGCAACAGAGGCGTAGGTTCCAGCAACTGCACCAGCAACACCCATAGCAATACCAAACATGGTGATCCATCTCAGAAATGGAGTTAATTCGTCTGCATTCAATTTCAAATGGAACATGCAAGGGAAAGTAATACAAATAGTAAAACAGATGGCACTTCCCAAAAAGGAAATGACCTTGCCGAAGGAAGTGAAAATGAACGACATAATGAGAAGCAATAAGACGAGGGCTACTCTGGAAACAAACTTCGTGGCTGTCATGGGAACAATCTTTCTTCCGTTCTTGTACGTGACGACCGTATGCTCATTCATACGGAAATGACTCTCATAGACCGAGATGATTGGGCGAGTGATCAAAGCCAACTTGGAGATTGGTAGAATACCCAAGAGCGTGCAAAAGAGTGGGTTGACCCACAGTGGGTATGATTTGCTCATCATAATGTTCTTTGTCAAACTGTCCTTACAGTCTATTCCAAACATCAAAAAGCCCAAGATTGCAATGATGTAGTCGGCCTTGAAAGTGAACAAAAAGGAAACATTGCAGCAATGGTTGTAATTCTTTGGATGTCTCATATCTCTGTAGAGTTCTGGGAACACAGGGTGGCCACCCCAAGGGGCCATAAAGATACCCAAACTCAAAATCACTTCGGGGAGTGAGGAAGGCCACAAGTAAGTCGATGATGGGTTCAATAGCGAGCCTGGAGATTCATTAGATAAGAATCCGCACACGGCGATGAGCACCAAAACGGTCACGGTGCTGATAATTCCCGTTAGACTCACAAGCGAAATCATAGCCAATGGCAAGAATGACAAGATAAATGTCACGGTAACAACAAAAATCTTGAACGTTGCTGGGCTCACATCGGGAAACAATAGCGAGAAAGAATCGCTGAAGAGAAGAACTAAAAGGACGGCAGCACCAAGGAGATCGACCATAAAGATACTGGTGGCCATGGCCTGGAACTTAGGGCCACCATAAATGAGGGCGATATCGCCGTAAGTGTGTAAGTCCTTGTTCCTTTTCAAAATGAGCCCAAGAATCTTCGCCGTCTTGGAGGTTGCCCACGCACATGCCACGAAGATAATAGTGCCAACTACCCAGCCACTCAAGCGCAAACCAAAAGAAAGAGAGAGCATAGCGACTCCCATGAGGGTATTCACTGCATTGAAGATGGTCTGTGGAGAGGTTGAGTTATTCTGGAAACCTACGGAAGACACGACACTGGACCTGCTGTTTTTGCGAACAAGTGGAGTGGTTTCATCCTGGGGAAAGTGGAAAGTGTGGATATCGGTATTGAACCCTGGGATGGCAGTTTCAGCAGCAACGTCATCGATGGCACCTTCACCAGCCTCTACGTCCTGAGCATGCAGAGTGCAAGGAGAAATGCTGTCAGCAAACACGTTGTCGGCGACACTAGCCCCCACAAACGACTGGGCACGGGTGTAAGAGGAGGCAAAGTTGTTGAAGGAATTGGCACCTCCCTTATCCAAGAAAGACATCCGTCTGGTGTTGGGCAGCTCCGAATAGGAGCTCATTGTTGAACAGGGGGTAAATTAATTAATTGACGACAGCTATTATGGCGGCTGGGTAATAGTCTGGTAGGGAGTCGTCTCGTTGCTTTAGAAAGTGCAGTAGAGGTGCTTTAGGTAGATAAATTTTTCGGTACTCGCTGGTCATGGGGTGGACATCGATCTGCATGGAAGATAATCCATATGCAAACGAAGTGTTTCTAGTGCAGTGCGCTTTGTGCTATCAACTTCGGCGTTAAAGTGGTTACAATCTTTGAAGATTGAAGGTGGAAGCAACAGTAAAGTGGGTTGGGAGTCCGTCGGAAACTTTACATTATATTTTTCAGAACGCAAAGTTGCTTCTTACTCTTGGATTATTGTCCATTTCCTTCTGTTGGTTGATGTGGACTTCTGGCTTGATGGTACCGAGCCACACTAACAATAAGTATTTGCTTGATAGTAGAAACACCAATCTGGAGGACTCTAGATGGAAGAATTGCCTTGTCCTTGCAATAGTAGCCCCGGAATTGCAATCTTGTTGCATGAAATATTCGGTACTTGTCCATATAAAGTATTTCGGGAGACCATCTGTTTCTTCTTTCTGTACTCGGGAATAGCGGTGCAGGCGAAATGCATTTGCAGCTCCATGTGCACAACTAGGGAACAGGTCCAGGTCCTACAAGGTTGCAAAAAAGTGCAACGACAGCATTATCTCTCAATCTGTCAACTGATTGGATTTTTAGTAAGTTTCGTAATCCATGCGGAGTTGAACCCTGCCAGTTGGCAACACGTTGCGGCGCATCGGGTTGCATGAACTTACATAGGGGTCGGTCAACAGTGCAAGTCGTAGACCCCAAAATCTAGACTATGGTGTCGACCAGTTCATAAGCCACTACTTTACACTTTATTCACGAAGTGGGGGACATCTTTTGTCCAAGCAAACTATAACTATTTCGCCCACCCTCCACCATTTTTCGCAGCATTACCATGGCGTCTTTCTTCGATACCGCTTTCGCTCTGCAATCGATGGAAATTCAACAAAAACACAACATGCTTCATTCCTCCCACATTAATCGCCCCAAAAACACTGAAGCTCTCTACATCTCTTCTCCTCATGAGTACGCTGGAGCTCACGAAAATCTCAAGATCGAAGATGAGACTGCTCAGGTCAACCTTGAGGTAAATCTGCCTACGCTTTGGCCCACCCTCCACCAAAATATCACCAACAGAGATTGCTCGCACGACGGTTTCCCAATGGGAACAATTTCTGACCATGCTTTGACCACAGATGTTCTGCTGTTCCAAAATGGCTACAGTGTTGGCCGCACATCACAGCAGTCAGTGGAGACAAGCTCCGTATCACCCCCATCGCCCTCTACAAAATCTACCTTCCCAAAGATTATTAAACCTCGAATTGCTACGCTTTACTGGGAGGAAGAGCACACCACCTGTTATCAGGTACGTGCTCACGATGTGGTTGTGTCCAGAAGAGAAAACGACAACTACATCAACGGCACAAAACTTCTCAATGTTACAGGAATGACTCGAGGGAGACGAGATGGTATGTTGAAGATAGAGAAGGGTCGTTCAGTTGTACGCAATGGGTCTATGGACCTCAAAGGGGTATGGATACCCTTCAGTAGAGCAGTGGAGATCGCACGCAATGAAGGTGTTGATCAGATATTATACCCGCTACTTGTGGAAAATATTCGAGACTTTTTCTGCAACGAGGGCCTGAAACTTCGACAAGAAGCTATCTTGGAGGGCGAAGAGGATAGTGAAAAGTCGGCCGATCAAGGACATAGATTGGGTCTGGGTTCTCTAGGCTCCCAGAGTTCGCAAGATTACGGAACACGTATGTACTGATTGAATCTGGCAGTTGCTTTTTTATCTCTTGGCTGAGATCTTCTCTGGAGTTTCCGTTTTAGTGTTGTATTTGAATTTTAGGTTTTGAACAGTTACAATGTCTCCCCGTAGCAAGTTGGTGCATGTCTCCCATGTATGTCTGAGCAATGGTAACTGGAGATTTCCTTTACTTGTACGGAGGGATGCTAATTGTCGGCAGATGGTAGACTTTCTAGCCCTTTGAAATCTGCCATATGGCTAGATGGCAATCCTTGCGATCCCCCACTACCCCTACTCTTATTCTTAATGGGGAGCTGGTCTTGTGTAACAAATCGGATAACGATTTTCTGTAGAGTAGAATCTCGTCAAGTGTTGCACAATGGACTTGCGAAGTGGACGAAATTCCAAAACAAATTGTATTCAACAAAACTGGTTTCTTAGGCACGAATGCTCCCTATTGCCAATTGCTCAGATTCTAGATTTGTAGTTGAATACCCGAGGCGACTTGAGTATCAACACATTATTGGTGGCTAGGGGTGCAGCATGCGTCAACTCACTTGCTGAAATTTCCTGATTTGAAAACACATCACCATGTAGTATATTCGCTCAAAAAGGAAAATTCCAGAATCCCTTCTTTGGAAACCCAGAACCTAGTTTAGTTTCTTGCTTGATACCTCGTACATGTCTGTCGTTCGAAGCGTATCCTTATTCAAGTGCTATTGGGATGGAAAAAGAACTCTGACAAATGGCGATTTCCGGATATAAGGTGTAGCGTTTCTAATTTTCTGGGGGTTAAAATTTGGGCTCTATCAACTATATTGTCTGGCTTCTTCTACTAATTCATAGAAGGACACTCAATATCCTAAAAATGTTATCAAACCATAAATAGAGAAAAAATACCTTGAGGAAGTGTAAATGACTGAAATACTGGCAGTTCAGCGAACTCGCATGTACTAAATCAGGCTTCTATCACTGTTGGCAGATACCAGTTGTACAGTATTGTCTCCACTAAATTTCTCTCCCTTTTCTTCGATATCTGAGGCTTCGTCCTTGTTTTGCTTGATTGTTGCCAACTTGAGCACGTTTTCTTTTCCGAAAACAATAACGGGGTGGAAAGGAATAAATATGAGGCCAGCGATTGCAATCATCAGAGCGTCAAGAGTCATGAGGAATACCTCGTGCGTAATAAGGTATCCCGAGAACCCCTGCTTCAATTCCACCACTCTGTAGATACAACGGATGTAGATAACGAGCACAGAAGCACTAATAGCAAGAGGGTAGTAGGGCACAAATCTACGAGCCCTGATGCTGGCGTACTTTGGGTTATAGAAGTGTTCTAGCTCATTCTGTCTGTATGAGTGCACAGACTTAACGTTAAGCAACAATAAGAACCAGTTCATTATGGTCTTTTCCTTATACTTGGTATCAGTGGTGATCTTCTTTGCATCCTTGAAGTGAATACGAGTGATGAACTCTAACCAAAAGATGATGAAAATTGACATCGCAACCACCTGGAACACGACACCTCCAAACATAGTCCAAGTTCCTGGATGAGGGTCTTGGTTATTTTTTGAAGCTACTGAGGCCATTCCACCACCAATACCTTGAATAATCAAGGAGAACACGTCACAAAAAACGAAGAAGTACGAGTACCACATTGGTTTCAAAATAGAGTAACTTCTGCCATGGACAACGACATTCTGAGCAAACAAAAAGTAGATTCCACCCATGATGAAAGCCGGTGACAACATCGAGCTCACGTACTGTAGCAAGTAGTAGTTGATGTTGGTGTCATCGGTGAAGGAGAGAATTCTTCCCAAGAAACACAACACCTGGAGCACGAATCCACACACAAAGGTGATATTGTACCAGTGGTAGCGAGAGTAACGAAGCATGCCCACGTTGAAGAGCAAGATTGCTAAGAAAAATATGAAAAAGAAAATGTTACCGCCTCTATTCAAGTAGTGGCCATACAAGTTTTCGTCATTGGCAAGCTCCTTCAAGTTGTAACTGGCCTCGAAGATTGCCTCGGTGGCAGCAGCAACTACTGCTTCATCAGTGGCCGTGGCCAACACCTGCTGAGCGTAAATGACCGTCAACGAGGCCTGACATCCACGAATCACTTGCGACAACATTTGCAACTCCCCAGCATAAGTAGCAGTTGCAATGCTCACCAACGCATCAGACAACAGCGCACTTAAGCCCGATGTGTGAGTTGGATTAATTGACGAGAATGAGGTTGGTGTGGAGATGGGATACCCACTAGTGGGGCTCCACGTTAACTCAGACATGATCGACAGAATGTCCATGGTTTGCTGCAGCGAAAAAAGTGGCGTAGTTGATCTCAGCCCATCTATTTAAGCAACATCTCGAATTCAGGTGCATCGGCACTTCGGAGCCGTATATAAAGTCCGTGGCTGCGGCAGCCGCACCCCTGGCATAAACTTTTTCTTAATTCCGTTGCGACGGGTACACAACCAGGAATGCCGAAGGTTATGGGTACAGTTGGGTGAGGCTATGCTGCTTAATAAGCGCACTTCTCGAGCTAAGATTAGATTTAGATCGACATGCAGAGAAGGGTGAGTAGATAAGTGGATAATAGATGTTTTGGAGTCTTAAGCAGGAGGACCCGTAGATACCTCGCCTCAAGGGGGGTTGATAGCTCGTCGAGCGATTTTCCTACCTGGTTAGCTCGTTAATTGAAAGCTATTTTTAAATATTAAAAACAGATTGACGAGAACCGGGGCAAGACTGTGTGAAGCTGGTTGGAGATTGGGAAAACAATAGTGCTTGGGTTTGGGTTTGCAAAACGATGGGACACCAATCGATCCGAAAGTAAATAGAGTTTGGCTGTTGAAGAGTGTGGTGAAATTGCAGAATTAGGGTTCCAGATGTAGTCGATCTGATGAATTACATCGAATGTCGAGATCATTCTAAATCGTGCTCAGCCATCAACTGCGGGCAAGTATTGTGACCAAGCCTTGAAGATCACCCAATTCCAATTCTCTTGCCCTTCCTTTCCCCTTCGTCTTTCTGTCATTCTTTAAGATTATCTCTCTACAGCGTCTCAGCAGCGAAGCTTAATTAATCCTATGAATATTACCGTCGACATCTCACGTGGCGATGTTGGTTTGAATGGTATCCTCGTATTCAATCTCAACATGAGGTCTCTTCCTTCTTGCATTCTTGCCTGGTGCCTTCTTGGTCTTGTCGTCCTCATCCTCATCCTCATCATCATCTTCTTGGTCTTCCTCCTCACTCTCATCTCCAAGCCACTTCTGCAAATCCTCCATGTCGAGCAACTCATCTTCTCCATCATCTTCCACGTACTCAATTTCTCCAACGTCGCTATCATCTTCATCGCCACTTTCCAAAACAACGTCGTCATCCTCATCAAACTCTTCCTCCTCCTCGACTTGGTCCACCTTACCCAACACCTTCTGCCAGATCTTCTCATCCACATTCAATGGCTTGTCTCCGTATGCTCCACTCTTTAATCTTTCTAACAACTCCTTCTCGATAGCCTTCTCGATCTTGGCGGCCGCTAATGCCTTTCTCTCTCTGTTTTCTTCTCTTCTCTTGACCTTTGGCTTTACTCCCACGTAGTGACGTTCTTCTTCTCTTAATGCAAGTCTCTTTTCCGTAATGGCCACCTGGGTCAACCTCGTCAATCTCTGCTTGCACTTGTGGATGAGAAATGTCTGCCAGTACTGCAAATGTTCGTCCACTTGTTCCAAGGCTTTATTGTAGTTTTTCAGCAATCGAACTCTTTCCCAGAGCTTCGAGGGCATATGTGCTCTTTCGGCGGTCTTCATGTAGAGGTAAAGCTTTCCTTCCACGTTCTTGACGGTGGCGTATCTGGCGTTGGCCAATGGACACGAGAGTCGGTCACATACACCGCTGACGTTATATTCGTTTCTGCAGAAATCCTGGCCCTTGCCAGTTTTAATCTTGAACGAGCAGAAGGAGTAGTTGATCACCTCCCAAATGACTTCGTCGGACGACATGCTAATGCTGGGTTATTAATGCAAATTTGGACTAATTAATCGGTAGTCCGTTGGATAAATGGTGTGTCAGTAGACAAAATGTGTGGTAGGCCAGTGGATGGATAATGAATACTACGCAGAAAAAAAAATCATGAGAGCAGAGATGAGATGGGTATACACCCGTACACCAGAAGAGGGATGGGATAAGTGTGAGATAGACATAGATAAAAGGTCAATGTTTTATTTTAGTATGATTTCAATGAGGTGATGGGGGTCGCTTTATTCTTTGGACAACTTAAATTCATCCTTAGAGGTGTAACGTCCTAATGACATTGGAGTGGCTAATGAGATTGCCCTGTATGAACTCCAGTTGCCAAAACCATTTCAAGGATTTGACTTTCAAACGAACGCAAATAAAAATAGTTAATAAGAGGGTAAATTATGGAAGAGTGCCGTCGTCCTTTTAAGTTTCAAATTGTAATGGAGCAACAAACCGCAAGAGACCCCATTCAGCCAAATTCGCCATAGTTAAGCTCACTCTCCAGAAGGTGACAGCACAGTCACCTAGGCAGCAAAACGCTAAACTCTTTGAATCTAAAACTCTGTAGCTCTATGACACTGTGGCATTAATTTTGTCCATTTTTAATTTCTTTCTTCTCGCATCTTATCCACTGGCACTGGCACCATTAGAATCACTGGAGTCAAAGATCCCACTTCCTCTACTACTTCCTCTCATTCCCCTAGCTCCTCAAACCAATGGGCTTCCTGGGCACCGGAGGCTTCACCTTCACCGCCTTGGGCCCAATCACCTTTGTGAAAACTGTCCCATTCGTCTCCTTTGCCCTACGGGAAAACGACATTAGCGTCACAATCACCTGATATGGATCCTTGCGATCAAACAAATCAACTGTCTGGAAGATTTCGTCGTGGGCAACACCCACCATCTCGCATGCCTTCAAGAAGAACAGAATATTCTCCATTTGCACAAATGGCATCTTGGAGCTTTTATATTTCTTTGTCGGGCTGTTAGGAAGATTCAACAAATCGCCCAACTGACACAAGATGTATCCGTCCTTCAAGATTTCGATCAAATCGTAGCGTTGGTACTGGAGTCTCTCGTTCTGGGGAGTGTGAAGGACGTTGAAGATCCACTCCACCACCTCCTTCTCTGATTTTTTATACTTTGCATCTCGAGACAAGCGGAGGTCCTGGTCTAGATTGGTGGATGCATTTTGGTCTGATGACGTTTGTGTTTTTCTGGTGTAGTAGCTCATGATAATCAGATCTCTTAAGGCAGTGCAGGTAACCACAGATACTGCTCGCACTACAGTGAACCTCCTCTATAGTTAATTACTATGACCCTAAAATACAAACTTTTTGTGGGCTATGCACTTAGTTGTGCAACTTCTTCTCGTAAGAGTGCAAGCCGTGCACACCACCCTCCAACTGAGCAGAAGCAGTTCTAAACTCGAATCTAACTTCTCCCTTGTAAACCTGCTCTCTCAATTCATCAACAGACTGGACTCCAATGTCCTGCAACGAGTGCTGCAAACCATTGAACAAGTATGGAATGAACTTGGAAATCGATCCCTTGTCAACGACAGATCCAGAAACACCCTGGGCAACCAACACCTTATCGGCCTCAGAGAAGTAACGAGAGGTGGAAGCGTTGGCATTGGTGGAGGTCTGCTGCATGGCATCGATCGAGCCCATACCACGGTAAACCTTCAATCTCTTACCGTCACTGTAGAAGTAGTCACCTGGAGTCTCGGAGGTTCCAGCCAACAAACCTCCCATCATGACACAGGAAGCACCCAAAGCCAAAGCCTTGGTGATGTGGCCAATGTTTCCGATACCACCGTCAGCAATGCATGGAACACCAAACTGCAGGGCAAACTCACAGACGTTGTACACAGCAGTACCCTGAGGTCTACCGCAAGCCATCACTTCCTGGGTGATACAGATGGATCCAGAACCCATACCAATTCTCAAACCATCGGCACCGGCCTCAATCAACAAAGCAGCCTGTTCTCTGGTGACAACGTTACCAGCAATAACCTCCAACTGTGGGTACTTGCCCTTGATCCACTTGATCATGTCCAACTGGAAAACCGAAGATCCGTTGGATGAGTCCAACACGACAACATCCAAGCCAGCCTCAACCAACTTGTCCAATCTCTCTCTGTCAGCTGGAATGGTACCGATGGCAGCACCACACAACAACTGCTTGGAGTCGAACGACTTGGAAGCGTCTGGGTAGGACTGGTTCTTCTGCAAGTCAGTCAACGAGATCATAGACACCAAGTTGTTGTTGGAGTCTACAATTGGCAACTTACCCTTCTTGGAGCTTCTCAACAAGTCGTTACCCTCGGTCAAGGTGATACCCTGCTGACCAGTGATCAAGTCCTTGGTCATAACCTCGGAAACTGGGGTAGAGTTGTCGTCGTGGAACTGGACGTCACGAGAAGTGACGATTCCGACAAGCTTTCCGCCAACCTTTCCGTCTTCTAGAAGATGTTAGTATGAATATTGAGAAAAGTGCAACGTTTTCAGGGAAAGGGTGTCCTCAACATCGTTAGATGCTATTCGGTAGAACGAAAGTTATTAATTGGTAGGTTGATCATCAGGAAACGTTGCAACAGTAAAACAGAAATGTCTTCACATACCAGTAACTGGGAAAGAAGAGAAACCAATCTTCTCCTTCAAGGCCTTGATCTCGCCAACAGTGACGGTTGGCTCAACCACAAATGGATCACTGATGAATCCATTCTCGTACTTCTTCACCTTCTTCACCATAGCAGCCTGCTCCTCAGCAGTACAGTTGTGGTGAATGATACCAATACCACCCAACAACGCCATGTGGACAGCCATGTTGTCCTCAGTAACGGTGTCCATCGGAGACGATACGAAGGGGGACTTGATGCTGATGTTCTTTGTCAACTTAGACTCCAAGTTCACGGCAGAAGATGGGAAGTTGATCAAACCTGGCAAAACCAAGAAGTCATTGTAGGTCAACCCACCAAAGTTGGCGGAGTCGATCAAAGTCTGAACGTCCAAGCCGTCCTTCTTGGCGTAAGTCTTCAAGTGAGCAGTAGCGGTAGCACAGTCCAAAACCATTGTGAATATGGGGCAACAGTTAGCCAGAAGAGAAAGGTGGTTTTCTATGCGAAGAGGGTCTTTATATAGGCCTGCGCAAAATTTTTTTTTACTGCTGCTCATAATTTTACTAAGCATTCATGCATGGTGGAGTCACACCGATTATTACTGACGTTGTCATCGGAGGGGACTCCGCCATGGAAACCTATAGATCTTATTTTGAGATGTCTTGGAGTACTTTTTTTTACCATGATTGCAGGCGAAAAGGCATAATTGGCTCGCTCTCCAGTCACCGCCGGCTCTGCCTCGGCATTCCTCGTCAGTAGTGCATGTACACTGACGATTAGTGATAATCACAATCGTGGAAAATGATAAGCAGATGCAAGAATATGGCTCCGAAGGGTAATTGATTCGCCCCATTGGGTCTTTCGGTGTAGGTTGTTGGGTACTGCTTCGCCACCATGACCTTGTTATGGCGTGGTCACCACATAGGTTAATTAGAGGTGACTGCGTACAAGTTGTTTAAGGTGAATCTTACTTTAGTATGCATTTATTCGCAATGAAGGTAGATATGTGGCTTTCAAACAAATATATCTGAGTGAGCGAGCTGCATCCAACAGTTAGCCGTTTCTGCTTCCGACACTCCATATGTGCCAAACCTCGAGGTCAACGTCTCCATACTCGCGCTTCTCAATGAGCATTGACGCCTGAATCAGACATCTGATCCTTTCCAGCTCCTTCTTTGCATATTTTGACGAGCTCGTCAATTTTCTTCCATCCTTCTTGTCTAGACTGCTCTCTCAACTTCTGCTCCTCGACAGATTGGTGGTACAACATGGTGCAGTGATCGTACAAAATTGGGTTATGGTCGATGAAAACCTTCAACGAACCAAAAGCAAGCTGGTGTATGCTCTTGTTCCAGTTGGAAGTGGCCAGATTGTGTGGAGGAATGTTACTGAAATCGACCATGTCCATGTGTTGTTGTGGGGACGAGAATGAATCGTAATACTCCTCGTCGGTCATGTCATGAATCATGTGGGCGTCTTCCATGTTCACATTTGGATCTGCTCCATTTCCATTTCCATCGTAGGAACTGTTCAAAACTAGACCCTGGTCAATCAAGTTGCCGTTGGCATCCGTAAGTGAGTTTGGGTTATCCGCAAGCTTTTGCTGAAGAGCCCCTGTCGCAATTCCAGGCTGTGTGGCATTAGTCAACTCATAAAGAGATGCAAAGATGATAGGGAGAACCACTTCTGCATTCTCGCTTACCAATGTCAAAAAGTACTCGTTCTGCCAGAAGCATAGCACTTTCTCGCTAACCTGGAAATGAGAGGAAGAAATACATTTCAGCAACTGGGCAAACAATGGAATTTGGATCTTCAAGAATTCGTTTGGCTCCATCACTTCGAAGATATCTTCAATTTCATTCAAGAACATCACCTCCTTGGGTGAGTTGATCTTGGGCCAGTATCTCAACAAGCCCATGATCACATCCTCCGTCAATGAAGGGTCTTTCTCCAAAAATTGAACAATGCAGTAAGCTAGCTGCGGGTGATATAACGACAAAGACTTGACTTTGTGCAAAGGAAGAAGTACTCTGATCAAGAAGATCTTATGCTCTTCCTTCAATGGCAAGGCAAACCCATTAATAATGGAACCCAAAATCTCCAAAAGTTCCCCAATACCGTTGAACCTTTCAGTCTCGTAGACAAATTGTAGGAAAACATTGTTGATGGACTTTCTGATGAAGGATCTCAAACTCAAGAACTTTCCATAAATGCGGTGCAATGTAGTCTTCAAGCAGTCCCTCTCTCTTGGATCTTCACTGTCAAACAATTCCAAGATTCTTAAGATGAATTCGTGGTCAATGTACTGTTTCGCCACCTGGTGGTGGAAGTCGGGACTCTCCACAAATCTCAAGAAGAACTCATAGATTGATTGCATGTGAGGCCAAGCCAACTCCGAAACAGGTTCATCTTCATCGGGATCGTAAAGCTCTCCGATAGGATTCACTGGTGGTGGGATGGGACGGAACAAGTTCTTCTTGAACATGTTAATCACATGCTTGTACATCTCGTCTGTATAGTTGAATCTGTTGCTGACAATGAATTGGATCAACTCCTGCAATGTGATGCGCTTGATTTCCTTACCTCTGATATCATGAGTAGGGTCCCTGAAGTCGAAGATGATGTTGCATTGGTCCACTTTCTGGATGAATAGCGATATCTGTTCTTCCGGTGCAACCTCGTCAAAGCTAGGGAGTTTCACTATTTCTCTGTAGAGCTCGGATGTGGTGGGTTCGAACCGCGAAGACGAGTGTCTCTTCGGAGTCACGATCAAGTCGATGTCAAACGCTTCTCTGTTTGGCGTCGAGATGTTAGGGTTCAACGGCGATGCGTGCAGCTGCAGAGAGTGAGTCGCCAAACGACCATCTAGGTGAATGCTGTTTGGTCCAAACGCATTATTCTGCGCAATGGGCGAACTTGGGGTTGGAGTTATGGGAGTGGTGGTGGCAAGCGACGTTTGGGGCTCGTTGATGATGATTTTCGGCGACTCCGGGCCGGCAATTCCCGCGAAAGCAACTTGTGCAACGGGAGGAGGCGTCAGGGGCAGAGAAGCGCTCGCAGAAAACTGGGCCACAGCGTTGGGGTTGACCAGCAGCTTGACCCCCGATGCCAGATCGGTCAGCTTAGTCTGCAGCAGCGGATCGGGACCTGGCAGTGGCTGCTCGGTTCTGGAAGGGCTGGGGGACACCGATTTGATGGAGGAGTTAGAGCTCGAGGACTTTGGCCCCGTGAGCAGTGATTGCTGCTGCAGCAGCAGTTTCTTGCCGGCGTCCTTGTCCTTTTCTTTGACATCCTTCTTGTCGGATTTCTTCGACGACGTCTGGTTCTTGTTTCTCGAGAGCCTGTTCTTGAATCCTTTCATCATCTTGGCGGGATTTGTGACGCGATGTCAGGATCTGGGGTTGGCGGAGCACTTGGTAATGGGAAAGTCAGGAGAGCGCCGGAATCAGCGATTCAGCACCACTCGAGTCAGATTTTCAGTGCAAGTGAATTGGAGAATAGCCCGGGAAGCAGTGGCTGGAACCTTTGCGTTTGGATGGAGTCAGCAAGCGGAATTGGGACTAGTCTAGCAAAAAAATCACACCCTAACAGTGGAAAGTCGACAAGGTGGACGACCAGTAGGACCCAGGATTAGTAGGGTGAGCGGAGGAAACGAATCGAGAAAAACTTTGCTACAACTCGAAACTCAAAGGTGGATTGCTCGGGTAACACGAAACCTGTAGCAATGAGATGGGAGTTAGTGGGTTGGCTAGAAAGTGCACACTGTGAACGTCAACATGAGTTCCTTGGGCTAGTTACGTATCACGCCCTGGCGGGACACGACGGTATGGGCACGACCGTGTGGAGGTGAGGCGTAGTGGATAGATATGAAGAGAGGAGGGGTTTAGGGGAATTAGGGAGGATGTTAGAGCGAAGAATGGTAGTGCTTTTTATGTTTTCCGAGAGATTTTGAGTTCGGTGACCCAAAACGGTTTGAAGTTTTGTGGATTCGGAGAGTGCGATGTTGGACCGAGGCGGAGGAAAAGGAGAGGCTAGTCTGGGAGGTTTGGAGGGAGAAAAGTTGATGTGAATATGAGATGAACGGCGGTAAGGAATTAGAGGTGAGTTCTAGAGATGAATTTCTAGAGATATTTTTCTTAAGGTTTTGTAGATGTATATTGCTGGCTTGTAATGAACCGAGAGTAGTTGGCGAGTTTCCAGAATAATGCGAAGTGGGTGAGAATGGGTCGAAGGTGAAAACTGCGGGGACGAAGATAAAATCGAAAACTGAGCAAGGAAATTCCGAGAAGCGAATGGTGGGGAAAGACGAGATGAGAGATCTGCCCCGACAGTTTGGCGAGTTTTAGTGGGGAATTGAAGAAGTTCGATTGAGATTCATGGATACTATTGAAAAAGAGTTCAGTATGGAGGGAAGCAAATGAATGCACTTTGTTGAAGTGAGAGGAAAGTCACATCAGTGATAGAAGTACATAGTTGGCCTCAGTTATGGCTTTCTTGAATAGCCTTGTCACTTAACTTTATCTCATTGTGAGTCGCACAGAGTTTTACTTCTAGTCTCGCCGATTCTCACTCCTACTCTCACTTTTTGTCTCGACAAACCACTCTTAGTCTAATTCACATTCCCAGTCTAATCAGTGACAAACCCCTGGCCCTCCTTTCTCTCTTCATTAATCATATAATCATCTCCTCCTCTATGCTGTCGTTCATCACCATCAGCAAGTAGCAGTTCCAGCCGATGCTCACCACATTCACCACCAAAAGTCGAAGCTGAACTGGAACAAATCCAAAGTTCAACGCCTGAATACCAGGCCAAACCATCCAATTGGTAGTCAATGTGCTCCACCAATTGTCCTTGATCTTCTTTTTCATGGCCTCTCCGTCTCCTCCCTCCATTGCTGTCATGGCTGAGTAGTAGAGTGGAATTCCGATAAATGGTGCAAATATCCCTTGATCTATTGCCACACGAGCAATCGTGTTGGCCAAAACAGAATGTCCATACTTTGGCATCCTCACTCGTGGCAACAATTTGTACCATTTATCTCCCAACGGAGCAAACACAATGCTTCCGTAGATAACTGCTCGCAATGTTCGGAAATAGTTGTAGTCCTTGACAGTTTCCAGCTTCGAAAGGCCAATTTGTTGGGCCAAGTAGTCACCGGCTCCAAAAAGAAACCCAGTGGATACCACATTGGTTGCCAAAGGTCTTGTTTTCAAGAGATGGTTGTACTTGGAGTAGAATGTCATGGTATCTTATCGCGAGAAGAGTGCGATGGAGAAATATCCACACCACGATAACCAATCCACATTTTCGCTTATAATTTGTATGGAATCTGTCTATTATTAGTCCGAATGATGCCCAACGCCTCCAATCTATCAATATTCTCACATCTCTAATGCTCCTGAATCTCTATGCGTAAACCATGGTCTGCTCCTCGTCAGCAGTCTCAATGTCGACAAGTTCTTCCAACATCTTTCCAGAACCCTTTCCGTGACCTTGAGTGTTGTGGATGAAGCTCAAGTAGCAGTTCCATCCAATCGACCACGCATTAGCAACCACAATACGAAGGTGCACTGGAACGAAAAACAAGTTAGCAAGCTGCAATGGCGGCCACACCGTCCAGTTGGCCTTCAACACGTTCCACCAATTGTTTCTCAACTTGTCGGCTGCCACATCTAAAAAGTTGTCGTGAAGGGCAAGTGCACTCATCACAGTGTTGTACATTGGAATCCACACAAGACTGGGCATGAACAACGAGTCCACCACAAGTCTGTAGAGGTTATCATGGATTTCAATACGCCTTAGCGACATTCTCGATCTTCTCAATGTAGAAAGGAAGGGACTCTGAATGAAGGGAAGCGTTTTGGTAGTCCACTTCACACTAATTGGTGCAAAGAAAAACGACCCGTAGATCATCGCACGAATAGTTCTGTCGGAATGGAACACCGTTGGTTTCTTAATATCGTCGTCGATGTGGTGGGGAAAAAGGTACTGAGCCAAGCAGTCGCCTGTTCCAAAAAGCACACCAGTGGTGGCCATGTTGGTTTTGTAAGGATGCACCTTGAGCATCTGGTTGTAGAACCTGAAAAAGCTTGCCATGTTTGGGTGTAACTAGGGCAGGGTGGGAGTTGTGTGGAAAAAACGAAGGTTGAAAAAGTTGAAATGAGTGATCACAGAAAGGAATAAATAAAGATACTTCAGTGTATCAATGTTCGTGGAGCCAAAATTTATAATGGACAGAAACTGAAGAATGCGCGAACGATGCCTATCGGAGGCTAACCTCCGAATCGAGTATCTCAGCAATCGGTTTTTCCGAGAGGGCCCGGAAAAGCGACCAAAGGGGCGGAAGAAGAAACAGGAAATTGACAATCACTAAAGGGAAGCATTTAGGTTCATTTTTATGTTTTCTGGTGGATTTGCTACTGGGGATCACCAAGTATGGCTACCGATGGAACGAAGAGTATCGCTATCGCTTTCCCTAGAGAGCGAACAGATGCAGGTCGCCTCAGTTAACCAGGCCGGTTGAAAAAACATCAGGCAGGAGATAGCGGAGACGAGGAGTTTCTTTTTAGGGGTTTTCGCGAACAACTAGAAAGGAAAAGAGGCACAAAAAAGGGATTCGGCAAAAATGGGAGCACCAGGATGAAAAAAAATTGGAGCCGAACAAAAACCCATTTACAATGAAGCCATTGACACGACAAGTAGATGAATTGTTCACATACCTGCAACGACAACGTTGATCAGATTTCATGAAAAATTTGATTTGAAGGCGCTTATGTCCTAATGGATAGTGAGTAGCAATGTATCTATCGCCAACTACCGGAAACATACACATCAGTCCGATCGAATTACTGGTCGCATGCTGCTCCAACTGTCAGAATCGCCTATCTACCTGAATTCCGACCAGCTCAGGTTACCGATAGACGATTTCTTCAATCGCGTGAGCTATCTGAATGATTTGTGTCTTGTTGGATTCATTAGCCGCGATTTTCTCTTGTTTCTTCTTGGATGATATTCCGTTGACTGAACATACTTCTTACTGTTAACTATGCCTTCTTGAACACTTAGACGTCTAAATTGGTTCTGGAGATCTTACATGTTCTATCTAGATTCTGGATGAACGTTTGACCTTCTATTGTATGGAGGTCCCATCGTTGTGCGCCCCTGTACTATTCTACCTTGCCCAGAACACGATCAAGTTTATGTATTGATCACTGGGAAGGTTCATGCTTAATATCTTCCGGTAGAGATTAGGGACATTAACGTTTCGCGATAGATGTAAATTGTGCTTCAGTAGAGTTCCGTTTTCATGCGTCAATAGGTAAGGACAATATTGTGTCTAAGGAGCCAACATGGGCAGAGGTTGATGAGGCGCGAGAAACAAAAAGAAACGTCAACGAAGGGAAGCGAAAATGAAGCGAAAAAAAAAGCAAAAAGGGAAAAAAAGGGAAAAGCGGGACAAAAACCGAATGGAACATGCACGTGCGGCACCAACTCCCGCCATGGCAGATTATCTAGTGGGCGTTCCTCTCGTTCCTCTACCAAAGTCCTTACCACTTCCTCCTATGTACCGTACAGGACGCGCACCTCCCACATTTCCCGTCGTCTGGGCCTGCACAGCTCCTCCATAGAAGGCAAATTGTTGCAATTCCCAAGTGTGGGACGCCTCGGAATAGCGGCAACTTTTGAAAGAGTGAAATGGCTGGTGGTGCCAGCAAAATGCATCAGTTGGGAACCATACCACAAACCAGCCACCGACCCATCGACCCGCCCCCGTTTGCCATTCCTGCCCATACCTGGAGCATCCTATATTCTTCCCCATTGTGGTAATGATAAGGTGGCTGGTTGTACTGCATAATGGCGAAGGCATGGACGTCCACTCTGACCCCGGGCAACCTGGACAAATACACCGCAACCCCCAGTGTCACTTTCTTTTCCCATCCTCTTTTCCACACCACCGTCGCCATGCACAGAACTTACTCGTTGAGATCCCAGAGAGCTCCAACCGCTGCTCAATTGCAGTCTCCGCCACCTCCACCTTCGTCCACCAAGTCGAAGTTCTTTGGCAAGAGCTCCATTTCCCACTCTTTCAGAAGATCTGCTGCCGGCGTCATGGGCCCTGAGATGGCCAGAAAGTTGGCCCAGTTGATCAAGATGGAGAAGAACTTGATGAGATCGATCGAGATCACCGCCAGAGAGAGAAAGGAAGTTGCTAAGCAATTGTCGGTGTGGGGTGAGACCAACGACGACGACATTTCCGACATCACCGACAAGTTGGGTGTGTTGATCTACGAGATTGGTGAGTTGGAGGACCAGTTCATCGACAGATACGACCAGTACAGAATCACCATGAAGTCTATCAGAGACATTGAGGGTTCTGTGCAGCCATCCAGAGAGAGAAAGCAGAAGATCACCGACCTGATTGCTTACTTGAAGTACAAGGACCCCCAGTCTCCTAAGATCAACGTTTTGGAGCAGGAGTTGGTGAGAGCCGAGGCTGAGTCGTTGGTTGCTGAGGCCCAGTTGTCCAACATCACCAGAGAGAAGTTGAAGACCGCCTTCAACTACCAGTTTGACTCGATGCGCGAGCACGCCGAGAAGATTGCCTTGATTGCTGGTTACGGTAAGGCATTGTTGGAGTTGTTGGACGAGGCCCCAGTCACTCCTGGTGAGATGAGACCTGCCTACGACGGATACGAGGCTTCCAAGCAGATTATTATTGACGCCGAGAATGCCTTGGCCACCTGGACTTTTGACTCTGCTGTTGTGAAGCCAACTTTGTCGTTTGCTGCCCATGAGGAAGACTACGATGCTGACGAGTTGGCCGACGAGGCTGAGCAATTGCAAGTGACTGAAAGTGAGTGGAACGAGGAGCTGAAGGTTGCTGCATAAATAAAAGTTGTTCGCTAGCGAAAATATTTGTTTGTTCTGTATCACTACTAGTTTAAGTGCCCAAAATTGCTGCCTTCCTGAGGTGTAGAATGTAGGAGTCAAGTATCAGTAGTTTCAACGCAGTCTACAATGCGTAGAGGGACAATTACGAGAGAGGGGGTGCAGGGAAACGGAAAATAACCGGAGAGTGTAATGGAAAAGGAAGAGAAAAGTGAAGACTAAGCGGCAAAGAGCAACGGTAAATTGAAAGCAGTGGACAATTTTGTGGGCTCAGTCAAAACAGCACCATTGATTTCAAGTTTGAGTTATCATTGAGTTATCCTGTAATTTCCCGCGATCTTACCCACCCAAATTACACCAGTAGCAACCATGTCTCAAAGCTGACCAAAGAGAATAAAAAGTGGCAACCAAATCTGGCAATAATCGAGTCATCTTGACCATAAAAGACTACGACCCACCGAGAATCTTCCAAATCCTCCAAAGCCCAAAATCCTAACGAGTCAATGCCCCAATTCTCCCTCTCTTCCACCTCCACATCCTCCGCACATTCTCGCTACCGTGAATCAGAGGTCGTGGGCTTACCTGCACTCCCACCACAAACTTTCTCGCACACCACAACAAAACCTTTGCTAATCATCTACGTTCTTCTCTAGTTCCTCTTGCTGAAGTTCTCTTGAATCCGTGGATACTCCTCCAACTACACGTCTGCCATTCGAATCCCGGCGTTTCCCGGCTCTCCCGGCGTTTTCCTTTCGCTTTCTTGCTCCCAGCTTTAACTCCAAACTCCTAGAGCATCTCCTACCCGCCATGTCGTCGCCCTCTCGGCTAGTGATCGACCCGGCAATGTACAACTATCCTGATCTGGCCGGGGCCTCTGCCAAAAACACCAATTCCGCTGCTCTTCCGCCAGCGTCGAAGCTCCTTCCCTCAACTTCCCTGACTTCCAACGCTCCAATCACCGGATGGACGCCTTTGATCTCGCGGACGTTCTCCAACGAGATCATTTCGTATAATTCCACTCCCAGCTCCAAATTGCTTCCTTCCGTGTACAAACAGGGGGCGAATCTTGGGTCAGCAGCGGGCCCCCAAAACGCCTCGGACTTTGACTATCCAGGGTTGAACTTGACGCCCTTTTTGACCCACAACTTGAATCTCATGTACAATCCGAATAGTGCTGGTAACCCCTCGAATAACGTCTTCACGCCCTTGTACGATAAGTCCATGCATTTGGCGGATTTCTTCATGGACTCACCCATCAGAACGAATCTGAATGTTGAGTCCATTACTCCATCCAAGTTTTCCATCCAACATGGTGCTCTGGGTTCAGCAAAGAGACTTGATTCCAAATTGAACGCCGCTCTCTCGCTGAAACGTTCAATTACTCAGATCGACACTCCGGCAAGACATCCATTCAAGAAGTACGATACAGGTATCAAAATAGAGTCGGACGATCAGCTGGATTCGGAAGGTGAGGATGACAACATCGGGGATCCTCCGAACGGCTTTGGTGATAGCCTTGTTACTCCTTCGAAGAAGAAGGTCTTGCATGAAGTACCTCCTAATATGATGAACAAGACCCCAACAGTGCTAAATTCCGCCAAGGGTAAAAACTTGTACCAGACGCCAGCTAAGCCCATTCTAGTGTCTTCTCCATCAACAGTCATCATGTCCAGCGCTGCAAGGTCTCCCGAAAACGAGGTTGCTAAGCAAATACCTCCGAGCCCAACACCCCTCAAGGATAAGATTGAAGTCTCCGAACCGGTTATGGGTATTTTCTCCGAGAGAAAGACCAAGGAGCCAAAGCCTACCAGAAAGCCAAAGAAACAGCTGTCGGGAATGAACAGATTCCAAATTGTTTTTACAGACGTACACACATTGATGAACAACCGGAAGAAGAAGAGCTCCAATAATTCATCATCTTCCAAGTTGGAGAAGACTGAAATGAAAAGGAATCAGCAAAGACTACCGAACCAGGATAACCACTCACCTACCTTTTCACAGCAGCACCAACCACAATTTCTATCGTTCCAGCAGGCCCTGTCGAGCCTATCTGCTTCGCAAGATTTTAACAGCACTATAAACACATCTCGAGAGTTTAGCGTCCTCGGGAATAATTCGACAGTCAACACGACCAACTCGAATCTCAATGTCGCTTCCGACCAGTCGTCTTTTGAGATCATGCATGGAGGATTAATGTCCACACCAAATGGCAAGTACTTACTTGATAATCTGTTCGACAGAGGATCACCACAATCTATCAATCAGATGACCTCTACGTTGAATCATGTCAACATTGAGGCAAAGGGACATGAGCATGTGAGACAAGGTGCGCAGCATATGCCGCCACCTCCAAGGGCATTTCAGCAGGCTACACAACAGGTGTCACGCCCAGATGCACATCAACAAATGAACATGATGATGAGTACGCCTCAACACGAGAACATCATTAACGCACATCCTGGCGTGTACCGGCAAGAGGAGTTTTCTCCGTCCAATAAGGACTCCATGGCGTTCATGTATCACCAATTGCATCAATTTCACAACATGAATTCCCCCAGGAACATGAACTTGCACAATGTGCACCCACAGTCACTTCCCGAGATTGTCCACGATCAACAGCATCTTAATTCTCACAACAAGGTTCCACTTCCACCCAACTTTAAGGATTCTGGGAAAATGCCGAAAGGTCCCAAGAAGCGACCAGCTGGCCGAACGAAATAATCGCTGACTTATTATTTGCTTTCAAATATATACATGAACACTTTATACGTTAGGGGGTAAGAGCAATGCGGCAATTACACCTGGACGCTCTGTAGCCAAAAGATCATAGATCTTAGCAGCATTAGGCGAGTCGCTTACTTCTAGCTGGATTCCCAACTGCAAGAAGAACCTGCGGCTCTCCTCCGAAAGTCTCCTGGACTTCTTACCAAGACCCACCACCAAAATCTCTGGTTTTGGATGCACCTTGCCAAATATCGAGAGAATCTGTTCCTCGTTAAAGTAAACTATGAATCCGTTGACCACCTTATAACCGCCATCTGCCAAATTCACCTCAAAACTTTCATTTTCAATAAGTAGCGTGCCAATCTCTTGTCCTTGTTCGTTGGGCGAACTAATTAGAATATTATTGGCCAAGTGAAAACCGTTCTCTTTCACCGATTCGATATAGTTGATTGGCTTCTGCGAGTACATCAATATATCGTTTCTCTTCAAGATATCGGCCGGATTGCTGGCAGTCTCCAGTTTGTTGGAAGGTGCCATGTTCTGGGTTGGACCAATAGTAACAGTTTTTCCTCCTCCAAACAAGTTTTTGGAGGCAAGAGAAGTCGAGAAATTTCGCCGGAGAGCCCTTCTGCTGAGATTTGTGTACATTATGAATGGTGTAGTAGCAACAAGTTGATGTATGCAATTAGATCTCAATATCTGATTCTGCACGCAGACCCAGAGAAGACGAAGTAAGAATGCTAATTAAAATTGTTCATTGAATGTATAATTAGTTTCATCTGGAAGCGTCAAGTATCTTTAACTCTCTGGAGAGCTTCTCCCCTATTGAATTCTGGGCTTTCTCCCAGATATCTGTTCGCACCTCTCGTCCACAGAGTGTAGAGTACAACAGGGAAGTTCCAGAGAATTCCCCATATCCGGATGCGGAACCCTTGCTTTTTTCCGGGCTCGGTGGCGAGGCAACCGGATTATATATCTCGTTTGCATTGAAATTGGAGATGGACGGCCGTGAGGTCAATAATGGCCCGCGTAGATTGGCCCTCGACTTCTGAGGACTCAACGGTCTCTGATTTGGTGAAGTTGGTCGCAGAACTCCTGTGGGAGACAGAGGAAGGTTTGAATATGAATTGACGTTTCTGAGCTTCGTGGGAGACGATGGCCGTGTGGGTTGCTCCATTTTGATGTAGTGGTCATATATCCTAATGACCTGGACGGTGAAGGCAAGTTCCTTCAAGTACTCGAAGAGAATATCCGCTTTGGAGTCCTCAGAGAGCGTGATTGTGATGCCTTCGCTAGTTGTGCCCAAAACAGTCCCAATCGCCTTACTGGCAATGAGGTACCTCGCAACTGTAGAGACGTAGGAGAAATGCTCAACGTACAAGAGTGAGTTGGCCAATTCCGACGCAAGTTGTCTAGATGTGAGAGGGGTGTCCACTGGAAGTATCGAGAAGCTGAAATTCATCACTTTCCGATCTTTATAGTCTCTGAGCACTGGAAACCCGCTGGCCATCTCCTCAGAAGTTGATCCAAACTTGGTGGGCGACAGCGGTCGGGAAAAATTGGCACTTGGGTATTCAGACAAAATACAGAACATACGGAACTTATTCTTGGGGAAGTCGATCAACACGCGGTACTGATCACAGACTAGGAGGTTTTCGAATCCAGCTAAATTGTACATTCCATCCAACTTGGAGATGTTCATATCTGTTCCAGACAGAACGTCATCCCAGAGCTTTCCGTCGGTGTACTTTAGGGAGTAACCGCTGGGGAACAGCGCCAAACGGTTGATTCGGAGCCGCTTGAATAAATAAAGTAGTGATCTGATCAGAAGATCGGTGGTATCTCTACCTGAGCCTTGGGCAAAGTTGGGCACCGAGACAGGGGCTATCGAAGAACCCAAGAAGTCAAAGAGTCCCATGAACGAATCGGGCTTTTAGAATTTCGGCACTTTGTGGTGTGGAGAGCAGATAGAGCGGTTGTGATTCCATACAGGGTGTTGATATAGTATTCGCACAAGAGCCCAAAATGTCTACTTTCGCGTTCAAGATCGACAGGAAACTTGGTATTCGCATTCAGCAATGGCCAACGGCGATTCCTGAAGTTGAGGCAGATAAAATCAAATTGCAACGTTACTTCTGTTTTTTGTGTCCCTTCTTAATTAATGTCCAGAACTCTGCCGACGGATTTCATGCATATTGTAATATTTTAGTTGAAGAGTGGGCTCCAAAGCACCTGGTTATACTTATAACGGTATAGAAATTTGGCCCTTTAAGTGGTCGGAGAAGAAAATAGCAATATCGACAACAGACAGAAGGTAGCAGATAATTCTAATGTAAAAGGATTATCGAGGACTTTGATTGGTTTACAATCCATTCAAATGCAACTTCGTCAAACATGCTCCGTTTTCTTGAGCCACTGCGAAGCAAGATGAAAACAATGACACAATCGAAAGCGCCATGATTTTATTTTTCATGATATTAAAACCATCACTTGCACTCTGGTATGGGTTAGCCTTGGTGTAAGGTAACCCGCCGACACAGAAAAATGTTTTCTTTTGGCCATTATACACTGAGTGTGTGCCAGAAACTTCATACCAAATCTCACATGACGACTACATGATCTGTTATGGTAGAAGAACCCAAAAGATTAGATCAATAGTACCAGAAACCTTGCGATACTTGGGTGAAATACTGGGAAATTTACCTTGTTTCTCAAAGTAGGGAAACCGGAGTTAAGAAAGAAGAAGGTCGCATTCCAGTCGATCCCTAGGGCGAAATTTAAACGGGAAGAGCCTTTCCAGTGAATGGCCCTCTCGGATTATATCTGATCCACATGATAAAATATTTGAATTTCATTGCATTGCGTTAATCTTCATGCAAGGAGGATGCTAAATTCCACTCCTTTGTTGTCGCAAATATTGTATGTTCGAGAAGATAAGCAGAAAACCTCACGCACGCAAGAAGAAAGTGACAGTGTAGTATTGCTTATGTCAAGAGAAACGAACGAATAGAAGATTGCAAGGTTCAACAAGTTAATTAACTTCATTGCAGAAAAGCTCTCAGTTTTTTACACTGACAAGCATCTTTATCATATCATAACGAAGCACTGTCTACGTCGTCGAAAGATGAGTGCATGTACTTGCAAAATCTCCACCACGTGTAATCGACTTGTAGTTGGTAGCAATACAAATATTTGAACGTCATTAGTCCACTCCAGCACTGAAATTTCACTTCAGAACGCGCAGTTTGGCGAACTACGGAAACAGCATCGGGTGCCGAAGTAAAAAGGAGGGGATGCAATACGGCATATGGGCACTAAGTTCCTGCTGCACGTCATTGATACGATGTATGGCATGTATATTTAGATGCTGTACCACTGTTGGCCAATTAAACTCAGATCAGGGAAAAATAAGCAGCCATAGTCTCCTACACATATTGCTAGGACATGTGGGTGAATTGACGATCCGATGATCAGAAAAGCATATTTTTGAAATAAGGAACCCCTCCTGCTCATGAGAGTGGATATGCTGGCCTCACGCACGCATCTCTTAGGAGAAACGGGCTCGATGATAATAATTCTAGATCAACTTGGAGAAATTCCATAGACAGTCGAAGTAAATAGCGATACCGAAAATTGTCCCAGGATGGTAGTATCGAGGTTGGGTTAATCATCGGTGCCAGCTGAAGTGGTGGACTCGGTGGTTGTAACACCGTACTGGCCCGAGGGCAGTCGGATCCCTATGGTGAAACCGGTGAATTAATAGAAAGAATACTGTTCGGTAATCTATAGCAGGCTAATGGTTTTCGTTTGTGAAGGCTCTTTCTTTAAATACTCCACTTTGCTGTGATAGATTGAGTATTAGACTCTATGAAAACAAGTGGATGATTATTCAATAAACGAAGCGCTGCAGTTCTCTCTCTAAATAGCTTTCCGACATAGTCCCACCAATAGTAGAAAACGTTTAATTAGGATAACAGTGTCATTACCGAATCAGACCCTGAGTACTATGATTACACAAGGCTCCACGGTAGCCTATCTACTCAAAGATCCCCATTTTCCCTAATGTACTCAAATGACACACTTTTCCCCATATCGAACATTTCACTCTTATATTCCATTATCTCTGTCCCGTTGCCTATCATTCTTTTCCGGGTGTATGAATACACCCGATCTACCCTGCAGGGCAATATCGTTCCTCAAACTCCCATCATGGCTACCCAATCTGGAATCTCGGCATCCCAGGAGCTCCTCCAGAGTTTTAAATCGTTAGACTCTACCTTGGTAATCACCATATCCGATGACTCCACTCAATTGGTGGAGGATGTCACCTTCACCTCTCCAACATCAACCGATCTATCCACCGTGTTCACAAGCTTGAACAATCACTTCTCGGAACAATATCCCACCCCTGGCTACGCCATTTTTCCTCGTGGACCAAACGACTATGTTTTCGTCAGCTTCATTCCGGACCTGGCTCCAATCAGACAGAAGATGCTCTTTGCATCGACTAAGAATACTTTGATTCAGCAGTTGGGATCAGGCTCGTTTGGTAAGAACCACATTTTGGCATTCAGCGAGCTTGATGAATTGTCCAAAAGCCACTACGACCACGCTACTCTGACGAAAGAGGATCCCTCGTTGTTGACTGAGTCGGAAAGATCGTTGAAGGAAATCAACTCCCTTCAGAATTTGACATTATCTCAGACTACAATCAATGCCTTCAAGAAGGAATTGCCTTCGATGCACGCCCTGAGCAGCGGCGGGTTGTTTTTTAAAATAGACGAAAAACTCGCTGCAGAGCTAGGTCGCGATGTCGAGTCCACTCTTCTCGTCATGAACATTAACTCTTCCGAGGAATTGGAATTGGCGTTCAAGAAGTCAGACGTCCAGGTATCCAATTTGGTGGAGGTGATTCTGGATGAAACCGGTCAGAAATCTGCATCACCTTCGTATATTTTGTTTGGGTATGGCCCGGGCAAAGTTTCCTTCATCTACCTGTGTCCATCGGGATCCAAGGTAAGAGATCGGATGTTGTATGCTGCCAACAAGCAGGGCTTGCTCTCGCACTTGAAGAGTGATTATTTCAAACAGGGACAAATCGACCAGATTTTAGAGGTCGGTGACTTGGACGAATTGGATACCTCGAAGTTGTCGGACACTGCGGCCATATTTACATCCTCCGAAAAGAGTGGGTTACGATTCTCCAAGCCCAAGGGTCCCCGCAGAAGATAAGCTAATATAATTAATATTCGAATCATGATGTACCTGCTTATTTCCCTATTTCCTATGTAGCGTTCTTGTCGAGGTTCCAGCCCTCCACATGGCCATCAACCAATTCTTTTAGTTTTGTCTCGTCAACTGAGAAATAGTCTTCCAACGCCTTAGGGCCCTGTGTCACACACTGCGACAAGATGGACGCATAAACCTGGCGGGAGATGCGTTTGTTGACGTCAATGTACTCTTTTTCCGAGCGGATGTGTCCACTTTCGCCATTCGATGCGAAATATTCGTTAGACGCCAGAGGGTTATACAACGGGCGGAGGTGGTTGCGGACATACTTCTGTACCCTTCTTTTCTGGTCCAACGTGAGCTCTGTCACATAATTACAGTGTCTCTTGGCATCAACCTCACTTCCCGAATCACTTTCTGCCAAGTTCAGGCATTCTGAGCTGAGTGGGGAGTGCTCTATGGGCGGCACCAACACATGGTGCGAGAAACGATTTCGGCGGTTGATTTGACTCATTAGCGATGCAATTCTTGATGGCCGATTCCCAGTGCCCTCCAGGGGCGTGGCTGAAGTGTGTAGCTGGATACTACTAGATTTACTCTGCACCTCACTTAGGTCTTCTCCTTTCACTTCTTGCACTTCTCTTTTGGTTTCTTCGCTATTGTCCATTTGGGCCGAACTATTCTCCACAGGTGCTTGTCTTCTCCTCCGCTTCCTCGTCTCGGAACTTTGTGCGGGAATAGCAGCGTCCATACTAGACTCACCATTGCGAGCCAGTTCAAGTAATTCCCAAGACTTGGATTCCTCGGGCGAGAGATTTTGAATGGCACGAGCCTCCCGTCGGAGGAGTATCCCGCCGTTTAATACAGACGTTGATCGCACCACCTCTTCGGCGTCGTCGAACTCTTCAATTTCGTTGTTCTCATTGAAGAGAACTAAACCTCTGGAAGGCGTCGCTGCTGGCCGTCGGGCTCTTCTTTCGGGCCGAACATTGGCAATTTCCTGTCGACAGTCACACACTGGACAGAACCAAAATGTCTCTTCCCGGTGGCCCAAGCACAGGCGATGAAACTTGGCCCCACAATTTATGCATGGAAGTAGTGATCGGGCCAGCCGAGAATACTGGGCACTGGAACATATCGTGCATACACCCGAGCTCACCTCAGGTTCTTCAGACCTTGTGAGTGTGTATGAATCGGTATAGGCCGGGGGTGGGATGATGAACTCGGGAGGAATATGGTTGATGGCGTCGTTTTCGATGAGCCGGTCTTTAACTTTGATGGTTTCCAACACCTGGTCACGGTTATCGTTGGCCACGATGTCTATGGCATAGTAGAGCTTTCGACATGTAGGACACGAGTTAGAAAGGGACGACCACTGGGTTATACACCTTTTATGATAGTGGTGGAGGCATTGATTGATTCTGCCTAATAGATCTCGAAAACCTAGAGGGTCCAAACAGATTGGACATTCTGCCATGGCGAAGACGTGGAATTTGGAATAGGAGACTTTTCTGGAGACTATGAGATTTTTGATATTATTGATTATGTTCAAAAAAGTTGTTCTGAGTAGAGGCAGTACTTATAATTAGTCCTAGTGCGCATCGTGGAGTATAGCATACGGAGGAAGGTAGAGGAAAAAAGGCATGTAGAGGAGTCCAACTGAGAATGGTATTTTTTTTTGTCTGAGTATCTTTCTTCGGGGATAAGCCTACTCTGGCAATTTCAAGATATCTGGAGTTGAGATGACATTGGTTGAATCTTTTAGAATGTGTCCCTTAGCTAACATTTGTACTAAGTCCGACTTGAGCTGTTCCCACAGAACTCGGGGAGTGGAGACCTTACTATTAAGCCAAATGAGACGTCGAAGCTCGAAGTGAAAGGATTTACAAATCATTTATGAAATGCCCAAGTATCCACGCGCATCTGTGTACATCATCCTATGTCCGGACTATATAAATGGGGTCTACAAAGACCGTTCACAAAAGAATCTCATTCTCTTTTCTTATTGGGTTTCTACGAATACACATGATTTTTGGACTTCTCTTGTTGTTTATCAACTTCGTTCCATGTTTGTGTTACGACTATTACATGGAATACAATCCGTTATGGAATGGATCCGGCGTTCGGGGCTTAAGCAATGAAGAAGATGTAGAGGACCTGCCATGCAAGTTATATTACATGGGGAATGACACCTCTGTAAAGTAGCACTTATTCTTTTTCACCAAAGTCCATGATTCTTGGACTTCTCTTATTTTCTACGATTACCTTTCTATGTTTGTGCTATGACTACTACACTATTCATGAACCATTGCATGGATCTGATGATGGCTTCAAGTTATTTTATGTGGAGAATGACACCACTGTGCCCGGTTGCATTGTGCAGCAGTTAATGGTTCCTCCACTCTCAAAAGATGGTGAGCTCACGAAGCCTTTTTCTTTTGAAGTTCGTGTACCAGAGCACATCATAAAAGAGTTCAATGATACTTATACATATCCCAACGGCACTAATAAGTATGGTTCAGAGTGAGAACTCACCAGCATATTACGATGGTTGACGTGGTTGATTCATTCATCCTATTGTTGAAAGAATTCTTTTTGTCTGAAAGTTGACATACGAGCATGGACTAAATTAAAAACTGCTGCGATCTCCATAATTGCCAAAAAGAATATGAGATGGCTCTTGAAGTCACTAGGTACGCAAAAGACATACTACAAAAATGCACAACTCAAACCAACGAGAATAGTTTCTTGCAAGAGATTTTGTATCTGTTTAATTTTTTTTTACCGTTCCCAACCAATGAAACATATCACTCAAGAGAACATGGAAGAGTATTTAGAGAAAGAAATTAGTGGTTAATCCGATAGCTTGTACACCAAATTCCATCGCTGATCTCATCAGGAGAAGCTTTTTCTAAGATCATGCATTCCTAATTGTATTGCAAGAGAAAAGAAGGAGAAGAGAATCTAGAAGTCATTGGAGTCAGCATTCACATTGCTATGCCAGAACCTCAGAAAGTGACCATCTGTTCAGAAAATGATGAGGAAATTATGATGTGGAAATTATGATGTGGAAATCATGATGAAGGGTTATTATTTGAAGATTAAAAGGGGAAGAAAAGTACCAAGACTGCCCGACGCAGAATCAACGAATTTTGATGAGCCTAATGTCTGAATTAGGAAAACACACACATAGAGAGGAGTACGTATAGTTGGAGATATTTATGCCACGAGAGACTAACGAACTTCCTAAAATGAAAGAGATGTGTATAATTTAACTATTCCTCCAGCGTGAATTTACAAAGTAATACTCTCATTCTTGCCCACTCTTAATCCTGAATATGACAAATCTTTGCATTGCAACTCCGCAACCTCTATGCATACAACACTGTTGTGCACACATCTCATCAGCCTTGAACTACATGTCCCGCCACCAGTATGATCTAATACAGTGCATGAAGCGACCCGGTACCCATTTCGGGTATCTCTGTCTGCTGTGCGACGGCAAGTGTCCAATTTGTGACTCGTTCGTCAAGCCCCACGATAAGGTGAGAGTTTGTGATGGGTGCTCATATGGTCATGTAGGAAAGCGGTGTATTTTGTGTGGACAACACTTGGGAGAGAACTTGGAAACGGCATCTCAGGCTTATTACTGCTCTGAATGTGTGCTGCAGGAGAAACATCGAGAGGGATGTCCACGAATCATCAATGTTGGAAGCTCGAGGGCGGACATGATGGTCAATAGGAAGAAAAAGGCATTCGACAGGTAGCATGGGTATTCATACAAAAATAACAGGGATAGACATTCACTTCACAGTAGGATAGAAACTAATCTTTTCAGGTAATGATAGAAATGGTAATTTGACATACCTTTCGAGGCAAAAATTAAATGTTGACACTGTTGGTCATCAATCTACATTCTCTAACATTACGTTTGTATTCATCAAATCATTATTCTTGTGCACGTTGGATGCCGAGGTCCACCATCAGCCGGATCCCGTCCTGCCATTTCTGCTCAAGGTAGCTTCCCACTGGCTCAAACTCCAACTGCCTTCTCTTGCGCTCCTCATTTATCTCGTCTACCCTCAGGCGTTTCCGCGCAGCCTCCTCCTGATACACATTTTCCAACTCCGACAAATACGCCAGGTGTGTCCGCTGAGCATGCTGGATGTGGGGGGCATTCTGCGCCATTAACGAAGTGCTTCTTTCTCGTAGCATAGCATAAGATAATGCCGTATACATGTGGGTGTTGCCGTCTTCCTCGGCACCGAAATCAGAATATCTGTCCATGGATATTCCCTGTGGAAGGATTCTGTCGTCTATGTCATGGTCGTCATCATCATCGTCATCCTCATATTTCTGAATATCTTGGAAAAGAGCAGAGTTTCCCGAGTTGGCCGAAAGCGGGAGAAGCTCGTTCACTCTAGGGTGTAACCCTGTGGAAGCAGATCCTTGGAGATTTCTCTCTCTCTGAATAAGCACTTCCACTGCCTGGCGTTCTTCGGGAGTTATAGAGACATCAAGATCTATCGGTTAGTTTGTTCTGAGAGAGGCGAAATGGCCAAATGTTGAAACATAGAAATTACGTACAAGATAAGCTTTCCAACGGTTCAGGGTTGATAGCGATCATGTTAACGCACCAGTCGTTGTAGGTAGAAAGTGAATCTAGTTGGCTACCAAGAGTGATGAGAGCAACTGGTTGCCTGCAGGTGGAGGACACACCCTGGAGCCGCTTGGTTGGATGGTATCGATGGTATCGGTATTAATGTGATTAGGTTGGAGTAAGTACTACTTATGTTATTATTGAGTAGAACTTTTGTATGATGATGAGACCTTTTGTATGATGATGAGACCTTTTGTATGATGATGAGACCTTTTGTATGATGATGAGACCTTTTGTATGGAGAGTAGATGCGCTTATGAGACTCAGTGCGCACTCATTGGGTGGAGTGTTTAGATGGGAAGGATTCTCGATGTAAGGTAATGTATCGTAAGTGAAGGATATTAAAAATGTGGACATGAAAGAATGTTGTGATCATTGTTGTGGAATCAATCCTGGATGCCGCGTAACATAGTGCCATCTCTATTAAATGTTGAAGGGAAAGTGGATCACTGTTCCGAAGAGAAAGTCAACCTTTGAAAAAGATGATTCTTGAAGAAGGATTCTTGATATGGCTCATGAAATCACTATCTTTGATAAAACAGTGTCTCTTACTTGAAAAAAAGAAATAAACGATAAGCACTACTTCGAGAAACACCACATCTCTAAGTTCTGGTAAGAAGACGATGAGTGGACAACGTTCGACCTCCGTCAGTTATCCGCCGCAAGCAACCAACTCACAAAACAAATCTCCTTGAATATTCTCAAATCACTATATCTACCCCTACAATTCACATCAACAGATTAATGATTGAAGCTACTTACTTCTCCAAAACCTCAGCATCGTACTTTTGCTTGAACCAAGCAATAGACTCCTCCTGGTTGGTCTTGTGGGAGTTACCGACTCTGCCTCTGCATCTCTTTCTTCTGGCAACTCTGGCACCATGTCTGCCCATGACAACGTAGAAGTCCATACCGTAAATACCGATACCTGGGTCGTACTTGATACCCAAGTCGATGTGCTCGTCAATACCGAAACCGAAGTTACCAGTGGCAGAGAAGTTTCTGCTCTTCAACTGGAACTCCTTGACTCTCAAACCTCTCTCCAAGATCTCCTCGGCCTTTGGACCTCTGATGGTGACGTGGACAGAAATCTTTTCGTTTCTTCTGATACCGAAAGTTCTCACGGTGTATCTAGCCTTGGACTGGACTGGGGTCTGACCAGACAACTGCTCCAACACCTTGGAGGCTCTGGTCAATCTGTCACCGGACTCACCGACACAGATGTTCAAGACCAACTTCTCGATACGCAACTCACGCATAGGGTTTTGAGCGGACATGATGGATGGATATGTTGAGAAGATTGTGTTCTAAAAATTTTCAATATAGTGCGAGTGGGAGGACGGCAGGTCATGTGATACGGTCATGTGACGAGATGGGCTGCAGGACTGGGGCTGCGTTAGGGCACAAGCCCTGGGTGCGAGTGTTAAGTAGGTGAAGGCATAGTGAATCGATTCTATTATCCATCAATTCTGGATGTTAATTCTGGATGTTGATTCTGGATGTTGATTCTGGATGTTGATTCTGGATATTGGTCTTTGTCAATTAGAAACCTCGCCTGGACTTCTTCAGCACTACTCCCGGGCCTAGAAACGTGGTCTCTATTGTAGCTATGTCGTAATACTAGTGTACCCTCGCACTCTATCCATCAACATTGTTAAACGACCCCTCCTGGGCCTTGATGTCATAGAAAATATCGCCCACGTTGTGGTTACCGTGGTACACCCATCCTTGTTCCGTCACATGGTACAAATTGATCGATCCTCCCGAGTATGCATCTCTATGGGTGGCAGCCAAAATACTTCTCTTTCCCAAGTACAACGCCTCCTCCACAGACAAATCCCACTTGTACTCCGAGTCCAACACACCGTACGCAAACGTTTGACCCGATCCCACACAGAACAAGTCTCCCTTCATCCTGGTGCCGTCAGAGTCAACATAGTATATAGTAGGACCTTCCTTCTTGGTGTATCCACACACCATCGTACCCATGGACAATCCCATTCCCTTGTACTGATACACCAAATTTCCCAAGATCTTGGATGCTGCAGCAACCGAGATCCGTTCCTTCTCTCTCAACTCGTGCAATCTACATTGGGTACCCAACCAGGTCTCCCAGTACTGACAGTCGGCCGCACCTCCGGCCATGGTTCCCAACAAAAAAGGATTGATACGAATGACCTTATTGACGGTCTGCGATGCCACCCAATTGCCGGCGGTGGCTCTGGAATCCACAGCCACAACAATTCCTCCTTGGAATCTGAATGCTAACGTGGTGGTACCGTGAGCGATTTTGATTTTACAGTCGGGGTTGGTGGCGTCATCTGTGTGTGCCCGCAAGAAGTCTGTTGGCTGTGAAATCGGTGGTAATTGGATGGTTGGCGCCAAATTCAATTGTGGTGGGCCAGACACGTTTGTTCTAGCCTCGGCGAATTCTCTGTGGAGAGAGTTGGCGGAATTGGAGAACTGGTTTGCGATCGAATTCATATTATTGTGAATCCACTGCGGTGTCTGTATCTTTAGTGTGGCTCTGGATGGATTCGACCCAGTTGATAAGAAGTTAGTGTTGAGTTGCCACTATTGATGGTGGTGAGTGCAGGAACACCGTATAATGCGGAGCAGTGAGATATATTAGTCTGGTTGCAAAATAGAAGTCGTTATCAAATATCGCATATTGTTCGTTGCATCATGCAATCATGGAGTAATAGAGCCATTTTATCTTTTTTCTATCAATTCATGGTTCGTAGAATTCATCTTTCTACCTACACTTTCTGCGTCCATCCTGTATTTCTATGCTAGTGGGTGCGAAAATCACCCAACTTAATCACCTTGTTTGGCTCCTCTCCATCCTCATTGGGTCTTTTTTCCGCCCGGGGTTTATTGGAAAGGAACTGCGGTGGTTTTGTTAATGCTCCGGGCTTCGAGAAACTCTGCGGCTTCGAGAGTCCAGAAAATGCCGGACGACCGAGCCCTCCAAAACTGGGTTTGGAGAGTCCCGATTGTGGCCGAGCTGGAGGAGTGGGAGTAGATTGCGAAGCGGTGCGTGAAATCGGTTCGTTTGCTGTGGCGATATCGCTGGTACCATGCGGAGGTTTTGAAACGTGGCTTGGGGTCAAAGGCTGAGGCGTAGCGTCTTTGCTTCGAGGCGTAGCGTCTTTGCTTCCAGGCTTAGACGAACGGCCTTCTTTCTCCTTGATAGATTTTGTCAACGCAATATCTAAAATCTTGCTCACCTGCTGAGGCGCTTTCTCTACTAGAAAACTCAACGAATTGTCTCCGCATCCCGCTTTCGCTCCAATGATATTCACCTGGGCAATAGTGGTTGCAAGAGCCTTTGTGATGATCTCGGTGGTGACTGCCGTATTGTAATTGAGCTTCCGCGCCTTGTATAACGTGAACAACTCTTTCTGGAGATATGTCAACGACTTTTTTGTGTCTTGGTTCATCGCTGGCAAAGTTGCACCTCCAGAGGGTTGTTGTGTAGCTGGACCGCTTGTGTTTGCTGGTGGGCTGATGGCAGTTGTTGAAGTGCTGCGAGACCGATTGGCTGCAAGTTGATCCTTAATATTAGTAGGTCCATCTGGGGTAGAGCTGTGTGAATCTCCAAGGGGAGACAGTCTTTGGAAATACTGTGGAGCCTTACCCAATGTGGACGATCCATCTCGGTTGATCTCACTGGCAAGCTCTGCGATCGATTTGGGTTTGACCCCGTCGGGGGTAGAAGGTGCCGATCCATATCTCGGGGCTGTTTCGTGAATATCTGATGACATGTATCCACGACCAAGAACGCCGTACTGTGGGATGTCCAACCGTTGTCTTTGGCGAAGCTCCATGGCTTTGAGCGCAGATTCCTTTGCTTTAGCCATGGCCAATTCCTGTTGCTTCTTCCTTGTCTTATCCCTTTCGCTGATGAAGACGTCATCCACTTTCCAAAGCCATTCGGCTTCGTAGCCAATCTTGACATTGGCTGAGAAAATCTTGTTGAATCTGACGTTGTGAGTTACGGTGGCCTGCCATCCATCCGGACAATATTTGTAGTACGGAAACAACTCCTTGATGCTTTCATGAATTTCACTTAGGGTGAGCCCTTTCTTGTCGGTGGGAATATTTCTCAATACACTGAGAACCATAGCCAGAATGCTGACGTTGGGCTTGGTTTTGAACTGGTCCGGAATTTCTTTCAAGTTTTGCAACTTGGGAATCTTGCGAGCTCCATCTTTGCGTCTCAGAGGAATTTTGGGAACGTTTGAAGGTGGCTCTGTCGACTTGAACACACAAATTGGCGCTTTCTCGAACGTTTCCGCGCTTGAGGTAATGCCCCTGAAGGGAACAATCAGATTGATGATTGGCACCGTGGCAATTGTCTCCACTACAACCTCCAACTTCGGAGGAGGCGGTCGAGAGTCCATATGGTTGTACATCGAACCGTTGTACCCTCCATACGTGTAGCCTGAAGTAGCAGCGTGGTATGTAGAAGCAAACGTACCTCCTGACCTCATAGGGATATTTGCCTGACGTCCGTACACTCTGTCTGCTGGAGGCTGGATGCTTGCAGGTTTACCCATCCTTGGGGCTGTTGGTTTTCCCATCAATGGACCATTTCGAGGTAGGTGGGGGTCGGTGGTTGGATCATAGTATTGACCGTTGGTGCCAAAAGTATAACTGGCACCAAATTTTTTGTGTTCTTCCCCATCCTTCGCCTTATCTCGATCTAGTGGTTCCGTTTGGGCATCAATAAGGGGGGCCAAAGATGCAATCTCTTGATCTAGAATGGTGATGTCCATTTCCGGCTTCCCGCCATCTTTAGGTGCCGCATCGTCTAATATAACGCCTTGTTGCATGTTGTGTTCTTTGACCAACTTATCAATCTCGGCCTCCTCCTTCTCTATTTCTGCTTGCGTTAGAGGCTTAGTATCGTGCTGATCTAGAAGCTCGGACACCTCTGCATCTAGACGCTCGAGATCGAAATCATCATCATCACCCTCTAAACTTTCGAGTTCCTTTAATAGAGCATTGATTTCATCGTTGGTGGATGGGTGCGATTTCCTTCTAGCTGTAGATAAACGTCTTACAATCTCTGCTTTGGAATTTCGGTGGGCTTGCCTTGTGTGCTCATCAACAATGGATTTCTTCTTATCTCTCAACGGCAGAGATTTCGTCAGGTACAAGTTTGTATGAAGATTGAGAGCGTCGCTGGGATTGAATGGTTTGCCCGCACCAAGTTTCTTTTCATCCAACTCGTGCAACTCCAAAGAAGGTAGAACAAACGAGAAGGGAATGTCGCCAATTTGAATTTTAGTGCCATCCACAAGTGGGACCGTCATACCCTTTTCAACAAACATGTCGTCTACGAAGGCTCCGTTACGGCCCATAATGGAGATTTCGAATCTCTGGGTGCCAAAGTTGTAGAAAATCTTAGCATGACGCCTGGAAATAGCCTTTTTGGAGCTGAGATGGACATCCACCGAGTGATGCGATGTGTGGATCTCGTCGTTTGACTTTCTTCCGAGCACTACCTGAAGCGTCTGAACATAAAACGTGTAGTTGTCAAAGTCTAGACGAGCATATGCGGAGATCTTGGATGCATTTCTATCGGCATCCTCAGCACCCGAACCATGCTCGGATGCGATGAGCATCATGGGCGTGTTCTTTCGTAGAAGGTCTAAATCACCACGTTGGTTGCCAAGTAGCGGAGATGAGTTTGATGGAGTTTGGACAGCCGGAAAGTTGTTTTCGAAGTGAACCTTAGGCGGGTCTGATGATGGCGCTGGTGGCGCCGTCGGGCTGCTCTGGCTGATTCTGTTCGCCAGCCAACTCATGGAAAATCACTGAGATGAAGTTCCTGATGAGATGAGAAGTGACGTTTAGTGGAGTAATTGTACCGGGAACAAGCTGGCAGTGTCCAGTTACGGGCCAGATATGTAGTGCTGTTGCCACCAGAATTCAATTTTTGTATTGCAGTGTGAGGAAAATTCGCTATCGGTGAAACGTGGTGGTTTGGTGCTGGTGGTGTTTTCTCACTCATCTCATTTTCCTACAGGATAGATGGTTATCATAGTGGAGGTTGAAGAGATACGTACGTGGTATCATGGATATGGAGAAGAGTAATTGGATAGGATAGAAGGGACTAATGTATATGATTATGGAGAGTTTTGTTGATTTTGAGAAGTTATTGCACTTTTTAAGCTTCTTTTCGATTTTTTTGGCCATAGGAGTATTACAGTATTCAATGGCAGATTTTAGGAATCTGTGCGAATAATGCCGAGGTTGCAAAATAAAGATTACAAGAGATAATTTTATTGCGTAATGTTCATGGGGCGAATTTAAGAATAGAATGCGAGATTCAAATCAAGACCAATAATTTCAATCAAGGTTCTTTAAGAGGTATTTTGAAGGGATTGCATCTATATCCAGATACAGCCAACAGCTATTCTCACGAAATACAACCCCAAAACAATAAAAATGAATCCTGATACTAAAAGTGATTCCTTTATAAACACCATCACCCTAACAAAGGGATTCATATCTATTAATTAGCCCAGACATATTTTCCCCATGCTGGCAAGCATCTGTAGAGAAGGCATCCCGCACTGCAGACAAAAATAAAGTAGAGAAATTCTTCTGAGTTATTCAACCTGAAACGAAGAGAAAATGGTACGTAAAAAGGTCACGAGATCTCTGAAGCAAAGCGCTAACAACATAGGCCATCAAGAAGAAATCAGGACTCAGGGATAAACTGTCCAAGAGGTCCACCATCGCCAGCAAGATTGCAGAGTTCAAGCAAGATCAAGACAATGAGAGCCAGATCCATGGAAACCCCATGTTGAGGTTGCTGACCACCTCGAAGAAGGACAAGCAATTGGTCAAGTCAAGCAAGTTCACGGAAAAAGTGATTTCCAAAGTTACATTCAATACGAGCGGAGGAGTGTCCAAATCTGCGCTTCGAAGACGCAAGAGAAAAGAAAGAGAGCAGTTGAAGCCTAAGATGGAGGATTTGTTGCTGAGTCTTCCAGAGTCAGTGAATATTGTCGAAACCACCAAGACTAAGGAAGTGAAGTACATAGCAGATCACAAGAAGCCCACCAACCAGCCCAACCCTCAGAAGCACACGGGCCACACCAAACTTCTAGAAGCGGAAAACAAACGGTTCAACCAGGTGCTCAGCAACAGCCAGTTTAAGAAGACGCCGTTTGCATTGCTACAGCAGGCGATCAACCAGAACATGGGCAAGTAATGGGAATGTACATGAAGGAGCAATAGTTGACGATAGAGCAGTAGGTGAAGAACGGAATAGGTGAAAAGAGGAATGAAAGAAAATAAAATTGTAGGCGAATATAGTCAGGACGGAGAGCAGGAGAAGGCTCGATGGACGAAAGTAACAGTGACCAGAAGTGATAGAATTCCTCCAGCAGGAATTCTTCACTCGGCTCCGCGAGAAAACCAGCTTAGGCTGCGAAAGAAGCGCGAACTTCAAGCACCGAGCAAACATAAAGAGAGCATCGGCGATAATGGTAATTCCTAATGTTAAATTTAAATCCTTCTAGGTTTATCACCAATTGCTCACCGTGTCAACTATAGTTTACTCCGTATAGAATGTATGAGATTGTTCTTGTCAGGTCTAGTTAGTTGGGGTTCTGTGCATGAGCTAGGCGAGCAACCTTGACTTACAGTATGAAACTAGGAATGGAAACAAAATATCGACAAGTAACAAAAATCAGCTTGATCAATTGAAATTCATTCGATGTCGAGCCTTCCATGATTTCCCAAATTCGTATCTCCGAAATTCATATCTCCCAAATTCGTATCTCCCAAATTCATCCCTTCAAAACCCCATCCTAGCCCTCACTAACACTCCACATACTTCGCGCTCTCCTCCTACACACAGGAAGAAACGGATGAGTAAACAAAAACACCATAAACACAGGATCCCATTCCTTACCAGAAGCAGCACTCATTTTCGAGTCTAAAAACGAGCACATCCGTCACCACACCATGGCTCAGCAAATGGCTGCCGACTGGGACATCCCCATGGCCGTCCTCTCCTTGGAAAGCGATAACGAGGCGTTTCTCTACAATCGTCATAACGAAGCCATTTTTGATGATGTCCGCTACTTTCCAGGATTGAAGCATGACCAGGAAAGTGTGGTCAAATTCGACGCCACCAACGAGGAATTCATCAACCACGCCACATTGCGTGCGCTCATTGTCCAGTTGACATCTCCCGAAGTCATTGACTACAACTTGATCTGCGACTTCTTTCTCACTTACAGAACTTTCACCGACAGCCACACGGTGATGAGCTTGTTGCTTACCCGATTGATATGGTCGTTGCAATACGTCAATTCATTCAAGAACGATACCGAGAAGATCGGCAAGTTGGTGCTCTTGAGAACTTTTGTAGTGTTGAGACACTGGATTCTCAACTACTTCATCGATGACTTTCTCCCCGACGACAAGCTCTGCGATACCTTCTCGTTCTACATCAACCAAATCACTCACGAGTCTCACCTCATCCGCTCAAACATGGTGTTTGAGTTGAAAATCGTCACCGACTTGAAGATCCACTGGACGTCCCAAATCAATGAGTTTCTCAAGGCTGGCCTCCCGCTGGACGCCTCGCAGAACGTCTTTACCTTCTTGTTGCCTCCAGTATCAGATTTGGCCTCCTTCAAGAAACTCTCCAAATCGAACACAGAGGCGTCAATCCACACTAATCCTTCGTTCAGACGCTCAGCTATGCTCTCACTTTACGATCAGAAAACCCACCACAAGTGCCTCATTTACGACGACTTCAATGCCAATGATGAAAATCCTCAGCTTTCAATTAACAACTTGCTTTCGCAGCATAAGTCTTCGCGAACGTCCTTGAATGATAAGTTGAAGGATTTCCAGGGGAAGAACCTCAAGAAACTCGATCGCAGGACGACCACATCCAAGAAGGCTGTTAAGACAAACAAGCACAAATACATCAACCTTACGGACTCCTCGCTTGCCCTCAAGAAGACCACCAACATGACTAATGACATGGAAACTAAACCATATGAAGCTGAAAAGGAAAACTTAATGCCAGTGGGCTTTTCCACGAACGGTCACATCAAACTCCCTTCCTCCAGAGTTGCAGAAATAGTACCGCTGACCCCTGCCAAGAAGATGGAGTATAGACTAATCAAGGATCTCCCGGCTACTCCGAAGAGTCCTGACTTTCACGCCAATATGGACGAGACGGATGAGATGGGTAGAAAGAAGTCATTGAAGAAAATTGTCAACGAATGGAAGCGCTCGTTTAACTCTCCTGACTTGAAGAATGAGAAGTTTGAGACGTTCGAATCAATAAAGCCACCTCCCGACTCTCCCCTCTTAGATGAGGGAAAGCCACTTGGAGACAGAATGGACGTCTTGAGCGCAAGAATCATTGATGAGTTGGAATACTTGATTCGCTATTATATCATGAATCTGAACACCATTGACGAGGCTGATGACAGAGATTACATCAGCAAGTCTGCAATCGACTTCACTCCAATCCAACTGAATGCACCAAACAATGCAGCAACCACCAGCGAGGGCAACGGAGATGAAATCTGGGGGAAGGTGCCTGAGACCACTATGACTTCCATAGAGACTAAGGAACGAGTGTCCGTTCATAATGTTTCTGGCTTGAGCATAGAAAAGATCGGCAACTTATTAAGTCAGGAGGACATTCTCCTTGAGGAGAATTTCCACACTTCACCCCATGATATCTCCAAATTGTCGCATGGAAATTCTGGAGATGCAGACAACTCAAAGAGATCATCTTTTGGTGGCAGGGTGGCTAGCATCAACTGGAACGATGAAGGTGACCTCAACCTTGAGGTGTCTGAACTGTTGGAAGAGGAAGCCTCTAACATTCTGGACAATGATTTGAAAGAGACTAGTTTTAATCCCAACCGCATGATCAAGACCAGCACACAATACTTTGACGTTAGTAATGAGATGCCACTTGATATCGACGGCCCAACGACACCCTCATCAGCATCCACACCAAGTGATATTGATAACTATAATGAGGAGGTTTCGGATTTGGGTATTGCAATGAGCCCTCAATCAATTCAGCAGGGTTTATTCAAGACCACTTTCAATGACCAAATGAGCACGTTCAACAAGAGAATGTCATTACTCTCCAGGACCTCCACAAGCTCACAATTCAAGCGTGATTCTGTCAAGTCGTACGTCAGTTATGACTCTGCGTTCTCAGTCTCCTCCAACAGCAAAACTGCCAATAACGATGGAAACTTGAGAAAGAAGCACGGATATAACAATTTGCGGAACCTTGCTTGCAAGCCAGATTTCGAAAATGTGGAAATCGTTTCAAGTGAAAAAGTTTCTGAGATGACACTGAACCATAAATCAACTTCGGTAATCTCTCACATGTCTTCCCTTAGAAGAAGTGTCAGATTTAGCACTCTTTGTGCTTTGACAGAATTGCCATTCAATGAATTTGAGGAATCTGAAACTATTACAAAGAGCAACAATGTCGTTACTGATAGAATGAGAAAACTGTCTGATATCCTTGACAACTCTGTGATTATTGGGCGCAAGACTACGATTCATTCTACTAGAAAATCAAGTGACCAGTCTTCATCAATGTCTGTGGCCATACCTGGTATTAGCAATTTTGACTTGAAGGAACTTGCTGCCATTCCAGACGAGTCTTATGTTCGTCAAAACCCTGTTCAGTCTGCTTTATACAGATTGGAAGGCAGAAAGAAATCAGAGCATGTTTCGATCGAGGATTTGTACGTACGGAGCTCTACTTCTGAGAGAGATCTGGTTAAAGATTTAGAGCCCGACTCGACCAATGTTGACGAATCAATCAGACGAGCAAGCGCCCTGAGACTGACGCTAGGTGAATGCCACACCAACAATACTCAAGACATTTTGACAGAGATTAATAACGCTGCTACGGAAGACGTGATTGATTACTCTTCGGAGGTTGAGAAAGAATTGAGAGAAAAGCCGGTCACTCCAATCAAGACTCAATCGAGAGTGTTGGGTGTGCCATCCTCATCCATCACTAACATGAACGCTTTGCTCACTAGTGTCCCTAGAAGCGAAAACACTAGTCCTTATTCAATCCTTAATCCGAAGGTAGTTTTGGATGGTTATGCACTCACATCTCCCAGTTTAACCGTGGAGAATGCGATTAAGAATGGGTCCCACGTATCTTTTGTTTTGAGTTGCAACTCAAAATCATTGGCGGAGCATCTTACGATAATTGAGAAGGACATGCTACAAGAAATCGATTGGAAAGAATTAATTGAACTCCAATGGAATAAGGAATTGACTCCAGTGAACAGTTGGTTGGAAATTATTGTCAACGAGAGTTACTATAACAAAAACAAAGGTGTTAATTTGGTGATCGCCAGATTTAATCTCATGGTTAACTGGGTCATTTCTGAGATCATGTTGACAACCACAGAATCGGAGCAAATTGCTATCATCTCCAGATATATTCACGTGGCGTACCATTGCTTGGCTGTACAAAACTTTTCGACGTTAATGCAGATTGTGTTGGCGCTCACAAGCGAGAAGGTAGTCAAATTAAAGAGCACTTGGAAGAACTTACCTCCAGGAGATATCTTGACGTTGAAGAACCTTGAAGCATTGGCTTCGCCAATCAAAAACTTCTTCAAGATTCGTCTATGCATGAACCAGCTTCAGCCATCGAGAGGATGCATTCCATTCGTTGGGTTGTATCTTTCCGACTTGATATTCAACGCAGAAAGACCCAAATTTGTTAAAACGAACAACTCTGCACTCGAAGCGCCTACACCTCGCTTGAACGATCCAATACCGGGACCACAAAGATCACAATCAGCTGGAGATACACCAAACATGCGGCCCTGGTCTCCTCCAAATGTCATTAACAACTCCGTCGCTAGCACGCCTACATTGATGGGACCTAATGCACCGGTTGCATTCTATGATTCATTTGAAGGAAGCGTCACCATTGGAGACCTGACCATCAACTCCAACTTTTCTGATGGCGATAGAGAGAAGATGATCAACTTCTCGCGGTTCCGGACTTCGGTTCACATAGTCAAGTCGCTATCGCAATGCATTGAGTGGTCGAAGAAGTACGAGTTTGATGTGAACGAAGAATTACTCCGCAAGTGTCTCTACATAAAGTCCCTCGATGAAGAGGAGATGAACTACTGTCTTGGGACCATGGACCTCTGATGCACGCAATCGTTCATAAACTCTAATCAGGTTCTGTGGTAGATGATCCCCTCCACCTAATTCTATCATCTAATACCATACGGTTTGTAGCTCATAATTGGCAAGTGGAGATTGAGATGTTGGGTTAAAGGACATCCGAGGGAGTTTTCGAGGGCGCACCCGAGCCTGGAGTAGCATGCCCTGTCTCGTTTGTTTATATTGCACCTGATGCCCAAGACCTGCGCATACATCCCCGAAACTCGGCCGGAAATCACTAGGCCCCCCTCGGATGTACTCCACAACCAACATTTCTCGCAGTCAAACTAGATAACACTCCCTTCATCTACCAGATCTCCTTCTGGTTGCCTCATAAGATTGCTGACTACTATGGCCAGAGGAAGGAAAAACCCACAATTATTGTTGGCAGCATTTGTGGCGTCTTCAGTTGCCTTGATTTCCTACAAAGTCTATCAGAACCTCACTGGTTCAGTTCACAACACCGAGTCGGCCCAGGACAACAACATCACCAAAAGAAAGAAGGGCTACACAAACAAGTCGATTGCATTGACGCTACTGCACACCATCTTGAACTCGGATTTGCCCCTCAACGAGATCTTGATGAACTCGGAGAACGTTACCTTCATTCTTCCTCCCTATTTATCAGTTGATGATTTAGCATGTAATATCCACGGGGCAGACAACGACAGCGTGTATGCGTTGCCCCGCACTCTTATCAAAAACTACAAACTTCTCAGGTGTCTGAACATCCAGGGGTACTTCCACCTTTTGAAGAACTTGAAGCCGGACATGCTCTTCGTGTGCTCGGACGACTTGGGAATCACCCTGAAAGTTCCGGCGGATTTGGGGCGGTTCGTCAAGGAGATAATTACAATTGACCAGAACAAGGACGACGTGCACTCGATCTTGTCGAAGGTGTTTCTCTAGGAGGTGGGCCGTCGATCCGCGCAAGGAACTAATATTGAGAAACTGGAATATAGTGGCTGGGCATTTATGAATATACACTTTTAACGACCAGCAAGTCTCTTTTCGGGAGCAATGGAGTCGATGCTGACGCCAAACATCAACTCGCCCAAGTCGGTGGAGCACTCCAAGATCTTGGCGGGATCCTCGTAGTGAGTCACTGCGTCGACAATAGCCTTGGCCAACATGTCTGGGTTCTTCGACTTGAAGATTCCCAGTCCGACAAACACACCGTCGCACCCCAACTGCATGCACATAGCAGCATCGCTTGGAGTGGCCACACCACCCGCAGCGAAATTCACCACGGGAAGTTTACCCTTGGACTCAATCAACTGATCCAAGAGAGCACGAGGAACTCTGTACTCTTTGGCCAACTTTTCGATTTCGTCGTCCTGGCCACCCAACGAACAGACGTGGCTGATGGCTTCGCGCACAATGCGGATGTGCTTGATGGCCTCGGAAATGTCACCAGTGCCGGCCTCACCTTTCGTACGCAACATAGCTGCACCCTCGTTGACTCTTCTCAATGCCTCACCCAAGTCCTTGGCTCCACACACAAATGGCACCTTGTAGGAGCTCTTGGGGATGTGGTGCTTCATGTCGGCTGGAGTAAGCACTTCCGACTCGTCAATGTAGTCCACACCCAACTGCTGGAGCACCTGGGCCTCCACAATGTGGCCGATTCTGCACTTAGCCATGACCGGAATGGAGACAGCCTCCATGATCTGCTTGATCATATGAGGGTCCGACATTCTACACACCTGGCCCGAGTTTCTCATGTCTGCGGGAATTCTCTCCAACGCCATCACCGCACAGGCTCCAGCTTTCTCGGCGATCTTGGCTTGTTCGACATTGACCACGTCCATGATGACTCCACCTTTGAGCATCTGGGCCAATCCGGCCTTAAGTTGAAAGTCTGACATAGTTGGTGAAACTTCGAATGGAGTCACAAGTATGCCATGACCACTATATATACCACGCCTAGACACTTGTGCCTGGACAGAATGAGCTTATACAGAGGCCTATGCGCGTTTGCAATGGAGCGCTTGGCGGGCAGTTCTGCGAGTCCTATTTCGGTTGTGCACCTGCAATGCATATGCGCTGCGGAGTGGAGCAGTGATTTCGAGATGAGTCATGGAGAATTGGAATGCGGGTGGATGTGTCGGCGCAGAAATGGGCCACGGTGGACGAATTGATGTAATTGCAATTGCTAGGTTTCGCTGGAGTTGTTGGCCGTATCTCCATCGGAATTGATCTTCTTTTCTTCCCCCTCATTCTGGATGACACTGCCCCAACTATGCAGGGTGCTCGGGGTCAGAGTCATACTTTCTTCATATGATTTTTCCAACGCTGACTCGATATAGAAGGGTGCTTCCGCTCGCAGTCTGAACTGCGTCATACGCAGGAAAAATCGCTGAGTCCTGTGAGTCGCTTAGGTGGACCGCCAGTGAGCGAATTTTCATATATTGGAGTTCCATTCGCCTATCAGGACCATCTCGCCAAATTCTTATCTCGTCGATTCCCCACCTCCCGACTACTTGAGTCACCATCTGCATATTCAGGTATATTTCGAGGTTCTCTATATTTCCACCAGTTCTTCAGGTTCTCCACCCTCGTCTCCTTTTCCCATGACAAAAAGCTATTTCGTTGGTGTGCTCGCTCTCCAGGGTGCTTTCGCAGAGCATTTGGAGGACTTGGCCCAGGCCGCAAGTGCACCAAATCTTTCCAAATATACCTTCAGCTTCCAGGCCGTCCGCACCCCACAACAACTCGAATCCTGCGATGCCCTCGTCATTCCCGGCGGAGAGTCCACCTCCATGTCGCTTATCGCTGAACGGACGGGAATGTTGCAACCACTCGTGGATTTTGCAGCCTCTAAACCCGTGTGGGGCACCTGTGCGGGTTTGATTTTCCTCTCCAGCGAAATCACCAACGCTCGGCCCCACCAAAAGGCGTTGGGCGGAATGGCGGTTCTGGTAGCGCGCAATGCGTTTGGTCGTCAGCTTGATCTGTTTGAGCTGGGGCAGGATTTTTCTGCATTTGCGCCAGGCTTGTCGAACTTTCGCACCGTTTTCATCAGAGCGCCCGTGGTGGCTGGCGTCTTACAGGGCGCGAAAATGGCATCGGTGGGGCCCCTGGGCATTGTCCAGGGCGAGCATGCTACTGTAGTGCGCGCGGAGTGCTCCAATCTGGCTCCAGTGGAGATACTCCATAGTTTGGACAATGGGCTCGTTGTCGCTGTGCGTCAGGGTAATAAGTTGGGAACCTCGTTTCACCCGGAACTTGCAAAGGACAGTCGATTCCACGGATGGTTTTTAGAGGAGTTTGTGGTGAAGGATTATAGTAGCTGAGAGTAATAGGTGCGAATAATGCGATTGTGCGATCAGTGCGATTGTGCGATCACTGCGATTACTGAGAGACTCGCACGATGAATGTGCTTCAGATGTTATTTAATCCTAGTGTGTAATAGAGATTGAGAGGTGTTTGTGTTATCCAATTGAGAGGTACCCTAATTCTCTTTTTCCATCGTTCTTTTCCCATCATCCATCCTTTCCTTTATCATCTACTTGTCTTATATATTCTAGTTGCCTGATTTCGTCTGGCAAGTACTCGCACCCAATACTCCACTTCACCGGTATCATCCTTATTCTACTATCAATTCAAAAATCACAACAGCTCTACCATATCCTAAATCGTTCAGTGATCTGACCACAATTATCTATCTTCTCCCTCTTCCATATATTCATTCCCTCCCCATGCCCCACTCTATTCTTTCCTCTGCTCAATCAACCCGTGCACCACATATACCTCCACCATCATCATCTACCACGAATGCATCGGGCTGCCATGGCCACTGGCTCCAAAAATACGTCTTCGTCCAAAGACAATGATCTCTCATCTTACCTACGACTTAACCCTCCGGCGCATGTGCCCTTGGGACGAATAGCTGCCAGAAAGAGCTCTCATTCAGTCGGTACAATGAACACCACAGGAACCACGCTTATCGTGGGCAAGAACAAAGTAACATCAGCGCCTGGGGCTAAGAATGACCATCGAATATTTACAGATCCACCTGTTCGGCTGAAATCTCACATAAATGGCCATCCAATGAGTCCCAGCCACTCACATGTCGGACATTTCAAAGACAGTCAGTCATCTAATCTGGTGCCACCAATTGGTGCTGACGAGCCCGTGCAAATGACCGTGTGGTTTCACGAGCCACGAAATTACGAGCAGGATGTTGTCATAGATCTGGCGGCATTACCAGGCCTCAAACCTGGAAATGTCTATGAGTTGGAACCAGTGAAGAAAGATTCAACTACAGCACTGAAGAAATTCGTCTTCATTGTCAGAGACCACAACATAATCTCCAAGGACCCTGCTGGCAATACTGCTGCAACCACATCCAAGAATAAATCAAACTTTCAGATCTCATTGTTGTCAAACTTACAGAAACTACTTGACATCCCTCCACGGTCTTTGGTCCAGGTCAAACGTGTACGTGATGTCTCCACCGTAGAAGCAGATACCGTGGAAGTGTACCTTAAAGATGTCAATTTCCCCCGGGATTCACAGTGGAGTATTTCTTCTTCCATGGTGGGGACATGCTGCTACGTCGACGAGCGTGTGTCGTACTTAAGCAATAGAATAGGCTCGTTAAGGTCAATCTTCAAGGATGGCCGAAAACTATTCAGTGGGTATATTGGCCCCAACACAAACATAACTTTCCGTTCAGAAAGTGCCAAGCTTGTATTCTTGGTTCAGCTCTCCCGAGAAATGTGGAATTTCGAGGAGAACGGTGAGGTCATGTTTCACAAGCTTGTCAACACTTTATTTCCAAAGATCTTCAGAAATTGGCGGTTGAACAACTCCCATCATTCGATAACAATTGTTTTGTTCACTAGTGTGGACTTCACCATGTCTCCATGGACATCCTTAGGAGGCGGAGAACGCCCTTCACTATGCAAGGATTACTATAGAGTAGTAGTGGACCAAGTTAGCGTCTTCATCTGGGACAAGATCATGGCAAACTTGCGACTCGAGTTTGCCAATTTCAAGCGAGACATTTTATTAGATTTACAGAATGGGAACATAGAGATCAGAGGTGAACCGTGTCCTTCTGTGAAGGCAAATCTCTTAGAAGCCATCAATCTAAGTTTGAGTTTAGTTTGTGACCGATTCAGAAACACAGACTTGAGACACACTATCAACCATTTGGTGGTCATCTCTCCTGGAACTGGCCTTTTCGATGTGGACTACGATGACATGCTTAGTACTTCCAAGAAGATGTTCGGTCTTGATATTGCACTTGATATTATTTGTTTGAGTCAGCCACCATTGCATACTGTTCCGTTATTTCGGTACCGAGATGTACAGGGAAAAGTCCGCCATTGTGTTCCTAAATGGTGTGATATTTCATTCTACACTGAATCTTCAGTTCTGACATCTCATTGGATCCCTCGGTGCAAGATTTATGAACTTCAAATGATGGGGGTGATGGAGAACGAGTTGAGTGAAATTCAAATTGATCGATTGCATTTTAAGGACAAGATCCCCATCACAGAGTCTATGGACAATTATGATGAAATGATTTTCCGCCCGATTAATAATAAACCATTGACGTCTAGTTCAACACCGAAACTGAAACCTAAGGTCACCACGTCAGATAATCACGCAACCTTATCTTTGATTGGAGGACCCGAAAGGGGAAGCAAACCAGCAGCTGCCAAAATTAATACTTCTTTGACATCCTCATCAGCTCTGGGAACTGTGGCCACAACAAAGAATTCGGCATTGTCCACCCTTTACAATTTGAACAAGAATGGGGACGAAACTAGAGGAAATTTATTCACGTCTCTTCGCCCACTTTCAACAACTCCAACATTGAAAAGTGAAGAAAGTCGTTTCACGCTGAAGGTTGCCCCACTTAACAATCCGATATCAAGACACCCGCTTCCAGAACATTCTATCAACACGGAGCCTACCAAGAACAAAACCAAAAGCCGATTGCGCAAAAGGGACCTACAAGAGACCAGAAGAACTGAGCAAAAGCAGAACGCTTCAGAACATGAGCAAGCGGAAAGAGAGGAGAATAATCCTTATTGGATGCCAGTGGCTAATCCTTCGAAAGAGAAATCCACAATCATAGCTCAACGCAACCGGTGGGCAGACGTATTTCCACCGAAAGTTATTAGAAGTATGTTCAATTGGAGATCTCTCAAAGCTCCTGCTGCTCTTCCAATTGCAACTTCCTTGTTTCCTACTAGTAAGCAACTAGAGTCACAATACACTTTCCAGATCTATGTGGTGACTCTCAATCTCGAAAATAAACTTGAACTCAAGACGACACAAGAGCTTATGAGGGAAATGATCAGATTACGTCTTGCGATGGGATTTCAGATTTGCTATGGTGAAAGAGTGAAACGGATAGAAGCAGAAAGAAAACCAAGTGGAAGCCCCGAGAGCGTCATAAAATATTTCCTGAGTCGTGATGCTACTGGTGCTCGTATCTATTTGTCATTGAATGATGAAATTCATCGTTTGTTTTTTGATTACAACGGAACTTTGAATGTTCAACTTTACCGACAAGTGAAGAGTCAAGAACAATCTAAAATTCCATTGGCATCTAGGAAGAAAAATAACCCGGATTCGATAGTGATAAGAACGAGATACGCGGACGAGTATACTAAATCAAAGATCACAGACTCGAATCCGACATCATTCAATTGGAATCAATTCGATCAATTTCTTGCCGGTTACGACGATGGTTTGACAAGCGTGGCCAAAGAATATCATAAAATGAAATTCGTTGTTATTCCTGGGCAAATGCCTGTCAATGCCTTCAACATCAATAATGAAAAACTCACGGAAGAAGAAATCAGAATGGAGGGATTGAGAAAGTTGATTGCAACTATCGAGAGGGGAAAGTACGTGAGGGCCGAGAACAAGAAAAGTCGGAAAAAGGAGGAGATTCTTCCTGATATTAGTTTCTATACTGGAAACTTATACGATTTTTTAAACGAACAGGCGGAGTACTTTGATTTGATTGGTGCAAAACCAGACAACTCCTTAATGCTTGATGGCGTGAGATTTAACATGAATGTTAAATTGTCAACTTTGGCGGTCCAATTGCAAGGTCCAGGTGGACTCAAGTTGGTGGATAGGACGTGGCATTTCAAAGTGCATCCACACTGTTTTCTTGGAAGCGAGCTCGTGTCGTGGCTCATCGAAGCATTTGAAGATATTGACAGTCGAGAAGAAGCAAATTTGTACGGCCAATCGTTGATGGACAGGGGAGTTTTCCGCCATGTGGAACAAAGACATGGATTTTTGGATGGTCATTTTTTTTACGAATTCAACGAGGAATTTGCGGACCAAAGTTACAAGGCAAAACAAGCGTCTTCTGGCTGGTTCCGAAGGAAAGAAGGCATTGAAATCAATACCCAAATTGCAGTGGAGTCATCACACACCAGAAATAACTCGGACAACGAATCATCAATATCTGCTAGTGCAGAAGCTTCTCTTGACCTTCGAAGAGTTCTTTCGCAAACCTGGCAGCCGGAAAGCGAGAATTCTTCCCTCACCGACTCTCAGAAACTAAAGAAGGCTAAGAAGTTTCTTATCAGCAAACAAGTAAATTATGATTGTGATCCCGCCAGAAAGTCTTTCAGACCAGAATTGTTGGATGTTCATTATGATCGGGTTCATAATCCAGAACACTGTTACCATATACGTCTTCAATGGCTCAATACCACACCAAAGTTCATTGACGAGACAATTATCAGTTGGTCACGACTATGTGAAAGATATGGGTTGAGATTAGTGGAGACGCCCTGGAGAGAATTGTGTGTTATCCCTGAATTGAACCCATTCCATTCGTTTGTGGACTTGAATCTTGCAGTGAACCCATTAACAGATCGAGAGTTCAAGGATACCGATGTTCTCAAGATCAACAAGTTTTTCTACCATCTTCATCTCTTGAAGAAAGCCGATTTCTTGTTAGACAACAGAGGTTCATCATTCTTCCGTAGAAATAACATTGAAATTCACTACAGTTGGGGAGCACCTTCATTTAAGTATGCTCAGTTCATCCACAAGACAGGCGCTTACATCGTTGAACTAAGAGACAATGGAAATTTTTTCATGGCACCAAACAATGTGCACATTTTGAGAGTCAATACCCTCTCCAATGTTACTGCAGAACAGAGTGGAAAGTACAATGTGTTCGACTCACAAGGAGTGATGATGAAATTCCGGGAATGCTGTAAAGATCCTCAATACTTGCGAGGAGTTTTTAATGAGGCACTCCAACACTTCCGCCAGGATGACCAGGAAGATTCAATATTAGCAATGTAATGTCAGACACGAATTATATTATTAACCTACTGAGCAATTCTCTCGGCAACCTTAAGCACATCAGACAAAACACCGTGGGCAGTAATCTCAGCACCAGCACCAGCACCTTGGATAATCAACGGGTTCTGGTATCTCTCGGTCTTGATGGAGACGACATTGTCCGAGCCCTTCAAAGAAGCAAATGGGTGATCAAAGTCGTACTTGGCAATACCAACAGAAACCTTGTTGGCAGTGAAGTCGACCTGGCCAACGTATCTCAAAACCTTGTTCTCAGCGAGAGCGGCATCCTTGCGGTTCTGGAAATCACCATCGAAGTCTGGCAACTTCTCTAAGAACTCGGCACCAGTAGCAAGCGACTCCAACTCCTTTGGCACCAAGGAGTCCACAGAGAAGGAGGTTGGCGATTCGACCTCGAAACCGGCGATTCTAGCCAAGATGGTGACCTTTCTGGCGAAATCCATACCGTTCAAGTCGTCTCTTGGATCAGGCTCAAGGTAGCCCAAGTCCTTGGCGACCTTAACGACGTCAGAGAACTTGGCGGTAGAAGGCTCGCTGGTGGAAAGAGAGTTGAAGATGTACGACAACGAGCCAGACAAGATACCCTCGATCTTCTCAACTTTGTCGCCAGTGGTGACCAAGTCCTTCAATGTGCCAATAATAGGCAACGCAGCACCAACAGTGGCCTCGTGGTAGACCAAACCACCGCCTGGAGCAGCAGAGGACTCGAAGATTTCGTTCCAAGTGGCCAAATCCGACGAGAAGGCCTTCTTGTTTGGAGTAGCGATGGAGATTCCTGCCTTGATGAACTTAGGATAGTAGTCAGCGATAGAAGCATTGGAAGTGTTGTCCACCAAGACAGTAGGCTTGGCGGCGGCAACCAAGAACTTGGTCAACTCATCTAACGACAAAATTGGCTGAGCAACGGCGGTTTTGTAGGTGGACAAGTCAACTGGCTTGAAGTCAGCAGAGTAGAGGGCTTCCTTGGAGCTTCTGGCCAAGTAGACGACATTGAAGGCGATTGGCGACTTCAAGTTCTTCAACTGGTTAATAAAAGCAGAGCCAACAACACCAGAACCAATAATAGCAACGTTAACAGACTTCATTTTGGTTGAGTAGCGGAAAGTCGTTGAACGGTGGACCTTGAAAATTGTAATGCTGGCACGTGACATCGAGTCACGATAAATCCCGCTTGAAAATCCCAAGAATGGAGAGACGAAATTAGTGAAACCACATTGGGAGGATGGTTCGGATGAAGCTTAGTGAACTATTTTTGGATCCAAGATGAATATTTTCAAACACATATTCCAGTTGTGGGTCTTCGAACTTGATTCAGTGCGGGTTCCATTTCCACCCAGCATGAGCTTTCAACTCGGTGCGAGTCCAACTTGACGAGATGCGGCTTTATTCTCCAAAGCAGGAAAGAAAAAAAGAAAGGGAGAAAGAGAGAACCTACATGATCGCCATTGATGGTGATGACCTTGCCAACTCCTCCGTTTTATTGCAACCCCTGCAATGTACGCTTACTAATTATGAACCCATTGGGATACTATGGTTAGGAGGAACGCGGATTTGTAAGCGAATCCACAGTATAAGTAGCCATTGTTCCACCAATGTTTGACGAAAATCAGCAATTATTTCTCAATGGTCGCAATTAGAGCTTTGAAGGACACTGACGTGTTTACTCCAATTACAGTAGGTGGTCACACCCTCTCCAACAAGGTTGTCTATGCTCCAACCACCAGACAGAGAGCATTGGACACCAACGTTGTATCTGATCTTACTGCACAATATTACGACGAAAGATCAAAATTTCCAGGTTCGTTGTTGATTTCGGAGGCTTCCATGGCTTCGCCAAGATTCGGATTGTACAGAAGAGTACCAGGAATCTACAACGACGCCCAAGTACAGGGATGGAAGAAGATTACCGATTTGGTGCATGCCAATGGATCATTGATGGCAGCGCAATTATGGAATTTGGGTCGTGTTGCTGATCCAGTCTATACGAAAGAATCTGGTTACCCAATGGTGGCTCCTTCCGCTATATACTACAGCGAAGAGTCTAAAGAGGCTGCTGTGGCCGCAGGTAACGAGTTGCACGAGTTGACTACTCAAGAAGTGGAGGAGTTTGTTCAAGAATTCGTGAAAGCTGCAAAGAATGCTGTCGCAGCAGGCTTCGACTATGTCGAGATCCACGGTGCCCATGGATACATGGTTGACCAATTTTTCTACCCTAGCTCCAATCAGAGAACCGACAAGTACGGTGGTTCTATTGAGAACAGAGCTCGGTTTGCGTTGGAGGTGATCGACGCATTGAGTGCCACTATTGGTGCACACAAGGTGGCCATCAGACTCTCTCCATGGGCCAAGTTCCAGGCCATGAAGGCTGAGGAAGAAGAGGTGAGTCCAGTTGTTCAGTTGGGATACTTCTTGAGCGAGTTGCAGAAGAGAGCCAAAGGAGGCAAGGAGATTGCATATGTGTCTGTGGTGGAACCAAGAGTGTCGGGAATCACTAATGTTGATGCCTCGGAGCAGTTTGGCGACAACTCGTTTGTGAGATCGATCTGGAAGGGCGTGTTGGTTAAGGCTGGTAACTACACCTACGATGCCCCAGAATTCAAGACGGCATTGGAGGATATCAAGGACGGTAATACGTTGGTTGCATTCTCGAGATATTTTACTTCGAACCCAGACTTTGTTCAGAGACTTCACGATGGTCTTGACTTGACACCTTACGATAGAGGTACATTCTACAACCCAGACAACTGGGGTTACAACACATACAATGCTTCGGGAGCAAACATTGTTTTTGACGAGGCTACTGAGAGACTGAGAGTTCCTCTGCCGATCCCTTAGGGCTCCATTTAGTAACGGGTTTAGAGAATATTAGAAATGTTGCATTGCACATTGCTTAGAGTTGGACTTTTCCACCATTTCGCAGCCAAGATCCTACTTGCATTTCTTGAGGTCTTCGTTAGTAGCCAACTACCGAAAGATTCTGGGAGTCAGTTGACCTCAATAAAAAATACACTCCATGGCATTCAATTCTTCTAGTACCGTAATTCCTCCACAGTCCCAAGAATATCTAATCGTTTCCGACTCGCCAGACTATTGATCTCCACACGACTTCCACATATATCTCACTACGCCAACACATTCTCCACCAACAACTCCATGTACAACCCGTACGCCTCGGCCGCGGAGGTCCCCCCACAGCAGAATAACTTACAGCATCCTCGTCCCCACCATGCATCCTCCTCATTCGGCTCCTCCAGCCAATATTCGCAGTACAATGCCCAGGGCCAGCAACAGCAACAACTCCACCACAATCAATTTCAGCCCCAACAACAGTACCAGCAGCCACAATACAATTACCAGGGCAACCAGTACCAGGAAAGCACCCAGCAGGCACACCCCCAAAGTCACCCGCAACACCAACAGCAGCAGGATGGCCCCTACGCCAACTTTCTTAGTGAACCCGCAGCGTCCATGGCAGCACAGTTTGCCAAGTCTAGTTTTGGCCAGTCAAACCAGTACATCCAGCAGAACTTCGGGTCGTACATGCCTCCGGCCGGCGAGTTGAAGTACTACTTCAAGGTTAGCAACTCCTACGTGTGGCGAAAGCTTGCGCTAATATTGTTTCCTTACCGCCACCAGAACTGGGCGCGGATGACCACGGCAGAGACATCGGGGACCAGTGGCTCCGGGGTGTCGTACGCGCCTCCGTGTGAAGATGTAAACGCCCCCGATTTGTATATTCCGTTGATGTCTTTCGTCACCTATATTTTGCTCTGGGCGCTCTTCCTGGGGTTGAGAGGAGACTTCCACCCCGAGGTGTTTGGCTACTTGGCATCGCAGACGTTGGCGTGTCTGTTTTTAGACATTTTGATTTTTAAGGTTGGGCTCTACTTGTTGAATTGTTCCACCCAGAGCCTGTTTTGGGACTTGGTGAGTTTCTCATCGTACAAGTTTGTGGCCATCATTGTATTGTTGTGTTGGAAAACGGCATTTGGCGGCCTGTGGATCATGTTCTACACGGTGTTTTTGCTTGTGGTTACTGGGTTGTCGCTTTTCTTGATGCGTTCTTTGAAGTTCTTGGTTTTGCCCATTGGTGCGACTGATAGCTCTGCCAATACCATTTCCAACAGTCAGAGACGTCTTCGTGTGCAGTTCCTTTTCATCTACTCAGTGGTGGTGCAATTTCTCATTGTATTGTTCATGTCTCGCTAAGACTAAACACTGAATATCCCAGTTTCACTCCACTGGAAGACTTCCTCTGACTACTACCCATTGCTCGGTGGTGCAGGTGGTTGGACGGGAGTGCATGTGGCGGCCCAAGTCCATCACTGCGCGTCTCACGCGTGCAGACGTTACATAGGTAATCAACTCTCTACATTACAATCCCCATATTTATGGCCCTGATGACAGTCGCCACTAATTCGACGTTCAAGGGCTCGAGCTCGGCCCGTTTTGTGAAAAACAAACTGACTAAAGTCACCTCCCAGTTCAAAGTTTCCCAGCGTATGGACGACAAGGAATCCACCAATCCAATGCTCAATGACTCCATAACTCGTAGTGATTTGGTGGAGAAAATCGACGCATTAGACTCGGTCATGGGATTCAATCGCTTTGACGAGGGCGAAATGGACGGTGCCGCTCCCAGAAAGGGATGGTTGATCAACATGCATGCCACTACGATTCCCTCCGAAGAGTATTTAGCCGGATATTCAGGAGTAGACTTCTACTTTTTGGACGAGGAGGGCGGCTCCTTCAAGTCCACAATCCAGTACGATCCATACTTTTTCCTCATTGTGTTCCCGGGAAGAGAACCAGAGGTCGAAGAGGCGTTGAAGAAGTCTCTAGAACAAGTTAGAGTGAAGCTGGTATCTCGAGAGCTCAAGGACGATCTAGCACTTCCTAACCACTTGGTGGGATTGCAGAGAACGCTTATCCGGCTTCTGTTCCACAATATTTCCGATCTTCTAGGGGCACGGCGCATTTTGGCTCCCATCGTGAAGGAGAATCAGAGTCGACGAGACACGAGAGATCTTTTCCAGATCATGAACTTTAACAACTCCACAAGCATCGACAGTGGCATGAATGACTACAGCACAGACGCACCCACATTGAAGACCGACACCGTGACCGATCCGTTAACCCTTATAGATGACATCAGAGAATACGATGTACCATACCATGTCAGAGTGTCAATCGACAAGAATATCCGTGTGGGTAAGTGGTATGACGTATATGCCAAACATGGCGAAATCACGCTAGAGGAGGACATGGAGAAGATTGCATTTGCTGACCCGGTAGTCATGGCATTCGATATCGAAACCACAAAAGCTCCATTGAAGTTTCCCGACGCCAAAACTGATCAAATCATGATGATTTCCTATATGATTGACGGCGAAGGTTTTTTGATCACCAACAGAGAGATCATATCCGAGGATATCGACGACTTTGAGTATACTCCCAAACCAGAATATCCTGGCCAGTTCACAATTTTCAATGAGCCAGATGAAAAGCATGTGTTGATGAGGTTTTTCGAGCATATCCGTGATGCCAGGCCCACGGTCATTGCTACGTTTAACGGTGACTTTTTCGATTGGCCATTTGTCGAGAAAAGAACAAACTTCCACGACATGGACATGTTTGACGAGATTGGGTTCGCCAAGGATAATGATGGCGAGTATAAATCAAAATACTGTGTTCATATGGATTGCTTTCGGTGGGTGAAGAGAGACTCGTACTTGCCCCAGGGTTCTCAAGGTTTGAAAGCAGTGACGACCGCCAAATTGGGATACAATCCCATCGAATTGGATCCCGAACTCATGACTCCTTACGCATATGAAAAGCCTCAGACTTTGTCCGAGTATTCGGTGTCTGATGCTGTGGCCACCTACTACTTATACTACAAATATGTGCATCCCTTTATCTTTTCCTTGTGTACCATCATTCCATTAAATCCGGACGAGGTGCTTAGAAAAGGTACTGGTACTTTGTGTGAGATGTTGTTGATGGTGCAAGCATACGAGAAGCATATTCTTCTTCCAAATAAGTACACTGATCCCATTGAGAGGTTCTTCGAGGGCCACTTGCTAGAGTCAGAGACTTACGTTGGTGGTCATGTCGAATCCTTGGAAGCAGGAGTGTTCAGAAGTGATATCTCTAACGACTTCAAGATCGACCCGACTGCAATCGATGAGCTCATAAGAGACCTTCGAAATTCTATAAAGTTTTGCATTGAAGTTGAAAGTGGAAAGTCTGTTGACGATGTCGAGAACTTTGAAGAGGTTTATCAGTCTATTAAGTCGAAGCTTGAAGAACTCAAGGCCAATCCGATCAGACAAGAGGAGCCCTTGATCTATCACGTTGATGTGGCCTCCATGTACCCAAACATCATGACCTCCAACAGATTACAGCCGGACTCCATGAAAAGCGACGAAGACTGTGCTGCTTGCGACTTTAATAGACCAGGAAAGAATTGTGATAGACGACTTCCGTGGGCCTGGAGAGGAGAATTCTTTCCTGCCGAGCAGAACGAATATGGGATGGTCAAGAGAACTCTTCAGAATGAATCGTTTCCTGGTGCCAGACCATGGTTACCTAACCGAACCTTTGATGAACTCCCATATCCCGAACAAGCTCAATTAATCAAGAAGAGATTATCCGATTACTCTAGAAAGGTTTACAATCGAATCAAACAGACGAAAACCATTACTAGAGAAGCTATTGTTTGCCAGAGAGAAAATCCCTTCTATGTGAATACGGTGAGAACTTTCAGAGATCGTCGTTATGAATTCAAAACTTTGGCCAAGGTTTGGAAAGGAAAAGCTGCTGATTGCAAAGACGCAATTTCCAAGGATGAGGCCAAGAAGATGATTGTGTTATATGATTCGTTGCAATTGGCACATAAGGTTATTTTGAATTCGTTCTACGGTTATGTCATGAGAAAGGGATCACGTTGGTACTCGATGGAAATGGCCGGTATTACTTGCCTTACTGGTGCTACCATCATTCAGATGGCTCGTTCATTGGTGGAAAGAATTGGTCGACCATTGGAATTGGATACTGACGGTATTTGGTGTATCTTGCCTAAGTCCTTTCCCGAGAATTACAACTTGAAGTGCAAAGATGGCAAGAAAATCTTCTTGGAATACCCATGTTCCATGTTGAATTACTTGGTTCACCAAAAATTTACCAACCATCAATATCAAGATTTAGTTGACAAAGAGCAGTTCAGGTATGAGACAAAGTCCGAAAATTCCATCTTTTTCGAGGTTGATGGGCCATACAAAGCTATGATCTTGCCAACTTCGAAAGAAGAAGGAAAGGGTTTGAAGAAGAGATATGCTGTCTTCAGCATGGATGGCTCTCTCGCTGAATTGAAGGGATTTGAATTGAAGAGAAGAGGAGAATTGCAACTTATCAAGAACTTTCAATCGGACATCTTCAAGCTTTTCCTCGAAGGAGACACTCTTGAGAATTGTTACAAGGCTGTGGCGACCGTTGCCAACAACTGGTTAGATGTGTTGGACACCAAGGGTGGACATCTCGAGGATGAGGATTTGATTGAGCTTATTTGTGAGAACAGAAGTATGAGCAAAGCCTTGTCAGAGTACGAGGGACAAAAATCCACTTCCATCACCACTGCTAAGAGGTTAGGTGAATTCTTGGGTGAGGAAATGGTGAGAGATGCGGGTTTAGCCTGTAAGTACATTATCAGTGCTAGACCGCTTGGAAGTCCTGTCACCGAAAGAGCTATTCCAGTTTCGATCTTCTCATCTGAAAAGAAGGAATTTTTCTTGAAGAAATGGTTGAAAGATCAGTCCATGACTGACTTTGATCCCCGATCTGTGATCGATTGGGAGTACTACCACGAGCGTCTTGCTTCTGTTGTCCAGAAAATCATCACTATTCCTGCTGCACTTCAAAATGTGAAGAATCCAGTTCCGAGAATTGCTCACCCTGACTGGTTGCTGAAGAGAATTCGTGCAAGCGAGGATAAGCTTCAACAGAAATCCATTTCTCAGTTCTTTCAGTCCTCTTCGAAACAGGACTATCAGTCTAAGACTGTAAAAGACATTGAAGACTTCGGAGAAGTTGATGAGATAAACTTGAAGTCAAAGGTCAGCAAAGTGACTGTTCGCAAGAGAAAGTTGAGAGAGGCCCAGAGATTACGTACTGAAGAAGAGGAAAGAGAAAATGCGATTCTCAATGGCCCATGTCCTTCAATGACCGAAGATTATGCTGGTTTCCTTCAGTACCAGAAAGCAAAATGGAGATTGCAAGCTAATAACAGACAAAGAAGAAAGAAATTGTTTGGTGATAGTTCCGAAGCTTCTCATCGTTCCTCTGTTGGAAATATGATCAGAAAGCAAGCTGAGAATGTCGCTGGTTCTAACTGGGAAATCTTAGAATACAAGATGGATCCACTGCACGCGGGAGCTCTCAAGGTGTTTGTTCTTTCCGGCAAGAAAGTGCATTCTTTCCTCTTCCATATTCCTAAGGAGATTTATGCTACATTTAAGGTTGATTTGTCTAAAAGGAAGACTATTGCTAACTGTGAAATTGAGGAATCTAATTCAATCTTGCCAAATGGACACGATTCCTCATATTTGTACAAGCTTACAATGCCAGAGACTGTTTTCAATGACGAAATAAGTCGAGTTGATGGTCTATTGAACGACTCAAGAGTTTTGGGTCTTTATGAAACTCAAGTTGCTTCTATTGATAGGGCAATCATTAAATTGGGGAATACTGTTCGGTTTGACGACACAAGAGTCGGAGCCCTTGGTAAATGCATGAAGAACGGTTTCACTACTAAAGACTTGATCGCTGTTGAGAAGGACTCGTACTTGAAAAAGTTTGGTCTTGACATCATTTTCCTTTTGCATATTGCCACCAACAACTATGAGTTCTTCACGGTATTCAACTCCTGGGATAATAATGCAGCCATATTTGTATTGAAACCATCCAGCGGTGCCCAAGAACTACCAGGTAATCTTAGCAAGCTTTACAAGGAGATTTATCAGGCAAAGAAGAACAAGGTTGCAAAACTTTACAATATTCTCGAATACCAGGAAGAAATGGCATTTGATACAACATACTACAACAATGCATCCAGCTTGTACAGAAAGTTGAATTCCACTCTCAGAAAGTTTCATGAGAGTAGAAGTACTAAGGCGTTGCTTACAATTCAGTCCCCTTACTGCAACCGTGTCTTGAATGTGCTTGATTCAGCATCCAACTTTCCAACAATCAAGATGAGTGTGGGCGAAGTGTCCTTACCTGCAATTGGTTGGCAATCGTTGATTCTGAAAAGAATCATGAACCACTATTTCTTACTTGCTTCGTGGCTCAAAAACTTGATTGCATTGTCCAATTATGGAAGGATTCCGTTGTGTAACTTGCAAATCGAAAATATGGGTTACGTGATTGATGTCGAATATGCTAGAAGATTGACAGAGAACAACATTGTCTTATGGTGGTGCAAGAGTCCTTTCCCGGACCATGGAGGATTTGAAGACGACAGAATTCAAGACTTTGACAACCTAGACTTCCTCACCATTAATAATCCTGAGATTTATGAGACAGCATGCTTGGAAGTCGAAATCGGAACATTGACTATCAATACAATTTTGACTGGGTCCCTCATTAACGAAGCCGAAGGAACTGATATGTCAGACGATCCCTTAATTACCGATGAGAATAACGGAACTTCCACGTTGGCTCTTGACACATTCTCTCCAGCATCTTTATCTGTTTTGAGATCTATGGTTAGGAATTGGTGGGACGACGCAATGGTGAGCAACTTGAATGCTGACGCTATGATGAATACATTGGTATCTTGGATCCAGAGAAAGGACTCATTCTTATATGACTACACCCTCCACAACCATATTCATAATCTTACTTGCAAGTCGTTGTTACAGTTGGTGGGTGAATTTAAGAGAATGAATGCAAATGTTGTTTTTGCAAACAGGCAAAAGTTGATCATTCGAACTTCGAAAATTTCAGTTGAGAATTCCTATGCATTTGGCCAATATGTTGTTCACGCTACACGTTCGAAGCCTTTGTTTAATTTCGTTGACTTAAGAATCACACGGTACTGGGATATCTTGGTGTGGATGGACGAGTTCAATTATGCTGGAAGAAGCTGCACCCATATCACCAACGATGACATTCAAAACTTGAATCCTGTGAGCCACTGGCAAATCAAGAAGTTCCTACCAATCATTTTCCAGAATGACTTCGAAGACTGGTTGGTGATTTTCTTGGATGCCTTGACGAAATTCAAGAGTGAAAACTTGTTGGGGGGAACTCAAACACAAAACCAAAGAGTTACCCAGCTTGCACACATCTTGAAGGGTCAAAAGAAGCAGGACTCCAAGGAGGACGAAGAAGAAGGGGAGTTTGTTAGTGAAGTTATGAATAACTTCAGAAAGCCGCTCCAGAAGAGAATCGAGAAGCTCTTCCGTCGCCAGAATGAATCGATTCTCAACCCGGAGATGAGTGAGGAGTATGCGTTCCCAATACTTCCAGGATCACATCTCAAGATGAAAAATCCAGCATTGGAGTTGGTGAAGTTATTGTGTGCTGTTTTCGGATTATCGAAGAAGAGAAGCATTGAGGTTCGCATGCTCCGGAGAGACCTCTTGGCGGCATTGGATATCAAGGAGTTCAGCAACGAATCCATATTTGTCAACCCCTGTGCCTCATTGAAGTTGTCGTCGATAATTTGCGACTACTGTAACTTCATTCGAGACATTGACTTCTGTCGTGAGGAAGAGCAGAATATATGGGCATGTACAAATTGTCACAAGTTCTACAATAAGGTTTCTTTAGAAGAGGAGCTCATTGCTCAGTGTCAGCGTATGGTGACTAAGTACTTGACTCAGGACTACCAGTGTTCAAGATGTTTGATGATAAAGGCAGACAATATGAGTGAGTTCTGCAAGTGTTCTGGGTCATGGGCAGAAACTGTGCCGTTTACCGATGTTGAACAGAGGATTGACACATTCAAGAACGTTTCTCAGAGTTACGGCTTAAAGATGTTGCAAGCTCATATAGAAGAGCATTTTTAACTCATGTACATTACTTAATCGGAGAAGGCATAATATCGCATAGAAGTTGATCGAGTACACAGTAGGCCGCACCCAGCATGTGGGACTGCATCACCAAAGTACATCTTCCACGAACTTGAAATGGTGAAATTTCGAAATACCCAGCTAGATCTTCTAGGTGCTTTTATTTCCAAAGACTCCAGTCAACTGTGTCCCAATGTCATTGTTCAAGGCTACAAGTCTGTTGGTAAGACATATACCGTACAGAAGTACTTGGAACAACTTGATGTCAAGCACACCATCATTAATTGTGACGATTGCATAACCCACAAGATCCTTCTTCAGCGATGTTTAACAAGTATCATTGCAGACAGCGGGTTCGCATACGATTTGCTCAACTTTATGTACAAAGGGTTGAAAGCAGCCCGAACATCAGTACTTTGCGAGAACTTTGCCTACTTCCTAATGCTGTTGGAACAATTTATCGTGGAGACAGGCTACAACGAACATCATGTGTTGGTGTTGGATCGTTTCGACCAATGCTGTGATGCTACTGATGAGCTCTTTGCTGAGTTCTTGAAACTCAGGGAATACTCGGTGATTCGAAACATCTCCGTCATCTACATCACTTCCCACGGTGATCCTCGAGAGATATCTACGTCTGCGATTCCTCACATCCATTTCGGACCTTATTCACACGGTGAATTAGTTTCCATTCTACAAGAGAACCAGCTTGGACGTCTAGAGAGCGTATCTGAAGAGCGTTCGCAGATATTCTGGAACCAGTTTGCTAAGATTGTGCTAGATCTTTTCATCGACTACACCGGGTCAGATCTCTCCCTACTTGAGGACTTGTGCTTAAAACTCTGGCCTAAATTCAAAGAAGCAGTCGATCTGGGAAGATTTCAAGCTAGTGAATTTATTCAGATATACAGAGAGTTGAAGGATCAGATATTCAACGACGACGTGATAAGCAACAGCGTTGTGGCCACGTATGCTCAAGAAGACCCCGACGAGCTCCAGGTCACCGCCCTCTCGGACCTCCCGTACCACTCAAAGTTCATTTTATTAGCATCTTATTTGGCATCGTACGTTGAACCGAAGAATGATCTTCAGGTATTCTCACGTATCAGCTCAAACAAAAAGAAAAGAGTAGCTAGATCAACAGAGCTGATCACCAAACATCAAATTGACAACAAGTTGTTGACGGCCGGTTTCTTTGACTTGGAGAGACTAAAAGCCATCTTGTCTGTCATCTACAGAAACGAGTCCAAGACCATGTCAGCAGAAAATCTGGAATTCGTCAACTTATACCAGGATCTCTCTGAGAGAGAGCTTGCGAAAAAGGAAAATGAGCTTGCCACTTTTACGTTGAATTCGAATGTGGATGTCAACACCCAGTTGTCTACCTTGGTTTCGTTAGGCCTCATCACCAGAACCTACGCACTGGCTATCCTCAGTTCTAAAATCCGGTGGAAATGCAATGTGAACTGGGACATCATCGATGGAATTTCTCGTGAAATCCAGTTTCCTCTAGGAAATTATGTGGAATAGTCAATATCGTCGGGAAATTCTGAGATGTGCTGAATACGTAGATCTCCAACTCTGCGCACTTCCACATTATTTTCAAAGTAGTTCTCCTTCCAGTAGGTGATTTCGTAGGTGCTGTGGGGGCCATTCCAAGCATTATCTTCATCTAGCCAGCGATACTCCCACAAAACTTCGGGTTGCGGATGCGGATGCAGTTGGCCCCCATCATTAGTGTCGCTATCTTCATTTTGCTCGAGGGCCCGTTTTCGTTCATTCCCATGATAATCTTCACCTGTTTCTCTCTTGAATGCTCTTAAGAGTTCTTCTTTTGTCATGTCGTAGATCTGGGACGCTCCTTTGTCATTCAAAAGGCGCTCGCAGCTCTCTGTAAGCCTGAACACTGTCTGTTTCCTAGCCAAATCTTCAGGGAAAGTAGCAATATTGACTTTACGCTTCTTTCGTGTTCTTGAAGGTCGGAGTCTTGCCAATGCTTCCATGGGTGTTTCTGCTGGTTCGAGAATATCCAAAATCGCCGCGAGCAAAGATTCTGTAGAGACGGGATCTTTCTTGGAGACTTTGTTGACTTGCCTAAGCTGCGCTTGTTTAGCATTTTCAATGTCGCTCTTCTTGATGTTGGCCATCCATGCATCCTCATCGTCTTCATCGTCACTATTCTTTTTTCGAACATAATTCATGTTCTTGTCAAATTCTCCTTCTTCAGCTTCTTCTCGTAAGTTGAATGCTTCCATAGCCAATTCCTGTTTGGGACGAATAATATCTTCTCCGTCGAAATTCTCGATGTTGTTATAATAATCTATAAGTTCCTGCTCCTCTTGTGGATCAACAACATCTTTATGTCTTGTCGTGGCTGCAACATTGTCCTCGTCATACTTCCCGAGACGCTGTTCCTGCTCGAATTTATCCATATCCAAAATCTTGGACTTTTTCTTCTCAGGAACTACCTCATCGTCACTAGCAAACATATCGTCATCGCTTGCTCCATCCTTTTCTTCCTCTTTTTCGCTCTTCAGAGACTCTTCAGACTCCTCTAGGTCGCTGTGATCAGGATCTTCAGAATCAGATGCATACCCCAATTGCACGGATTCACTTCGAGAAGATTTGTGTCGTTTGTTTCCTGGAAGATCTTCCTTGAAATAATCCACTTCCAGCATTCTATTCTTCTATAGACATGAAAATCAAGGGCTCCTTAGTATGGGTTTATAAGTTCGAATTGAAGACTGCACAACTTTGAGATGACCATTACAACCTCATGGCAGACTTGACATTGGATGGAGCATTGGACATAGAAGAGAATTTCTATGCAGAAGGTTATAAAGATGGCCAGGAACAGTCGGCCAGAGAGCAATTTTTAGAAGGGAAGGTGTTCGGGCTCCAGACTGGGTTCCAACGGTTTCTAGTTGTTGGATATATCCAGGGACTCATTGAAGACTGGAAGAAACTTGAAAATCCTAGCATAGAGGCCCACTTGCGCCAGCTAGAAAAGTTGGTTGCCGAAGTTCCCTTGACCAATGGTGACAAGGAGGTGGAGATCTATGAGAAGGTGGTGCTTAGAGCCAGAAATAAGGTAAGAGTGGTAGCCACCATCACGAAAACCACCGACAGAGTTCTGGGGTTGGACACTCTCATTAAGGACGTTGGTGGGAACTTACAAGTTTCAGAAAATGTAGATGAAATGTGGTGATTCCATTCGTGTATTCCCAGGCTCACATACCTGCTAAAATGTGAAATCAAAATCTAAGGGTTTGTCAGTAGCCTCAAGCTGGTAGTTGAGAATGCCGCCTAGCGGACAATCGTTGACACCAATCACAAGTTGCTCCCCGTAGCCGGAATCTTGTGGGCACAAGTTTAGTCCAATGCACTTTCCAATAAAGTCAATCGACTGGACTCTGGAGTGGACAAGCTCACAGTCCGACTTCATGTCGCTGACCTTCATTATTCCAACATGATCCAAGCTTTCTGCCCACACAATGTGTTTCCCGTGGTAGCCAAACTTACAATTTCTCACTGGCCCTCCGACGGTCAGACCATCAATGTCAAACACATCGGATCCCAAGGCACTGCTCCAGCCGAATATGCTTGCATTCGTCTTACGACGATCCCACAATCTAACCGTGCCATCTTGGTTTCCTGAGAGAAGAACATTTTCATCTGCTGGAGACCAATCGCAGCCAAAACCGAAATCAAAATGACCTTTGAAAGTCGAAGAAGGAGCGAATTGCTTTGAGTTGAGCTCTCTTTGGTCAAGGATGTAGTTGTTAACGTCATCTGCAGCAACGAAGTACTCGTTCGGGTTGTGTGGATTCACAGCAAGACAATTAACAGTAAGAGGTAGGCGGGTTTCTTGGTTTTTTCCAGTTCCAAGATCAACAAGCCGTAAATGTGCATCGTTGGATGCAATAATTAGTTCTCGCTCGTCCTTGCTGAAAGTAATGTGGTTGGTGATACCGTCTGTAGCGTTAGTTAAGGAGTATTCGCCAATTAAATGCAGAGCATCGGGGTCCTCAATGTTGTGAAGTATGTAGCCACCCTCAAATGTTCCATTCGCTAGAAATTTGGAGGAGCATGCACTGGAGGAAATTCTGCTGTTGGAGTTAGATCTCAAGGTTCTTGAGTCTAGCAAGCAATCCAACTTCATGGATTGAGATGAGGGAGCCTGATCGTCAGGCATGAGTCGTATGATTTTGAAAAAGCTGTGATAGTCGTCTGTCGGTGAGTTGTGAGATTCCTGAGTGACAACCTCAAGGTTGTTGTCGTGGTATAATGAGGTTGGGTAAAAGACTCCATTGGCTAGGTTTTCTCCACATACCACCAACAGTCGTAGCTGGAAGTGTGTGATGTGATTTTTCAACCTGCTGTAGAAGCTCTTGAATAGGAAAAAGTCTGTTTTCGTGTGGTAAGATGCAATGTTCAAGGACTGGAAGAAGTTAGTAGATGAACCAAAGAAAATTATGCAACGGTATGACTGGATAAACTTACATTTAACGCCTCCGTTCTGGAATTCTCCACGTTGTTGAACCAAGAAAAGCTTCCGATCCGGGATCGTTCGAGGTAGAATTTGCGCCGAAGGCTGGGGGCTAGTCTGACACCCTGGATGTTCATGTGTCTGTCCAATCCAGACAACGAGAACGGAAGATTATTCTCCCTCTCCTTGAGGGAGTTGAGAACACTGAGAATGTCTGTTTTGGAAAGCAACGACTTGTCATCGTAGAGCAAGTTGTATAAGAAAGTCAACGATTCTGACTGGCTGAGTTCGTATTCATGGGAGGTAATTAAGGCATCGCCCATGTGGGTGTAGGCGATTTGGGGTTGATTTCCATCAATCAATCGGCTTGAAGTCACCGAGACCTGTTCCAGTGTTAGCTCCACAGCCATGGTGTATCAGTGATGGATATGAATTCAGATGATGTAGATGTAACTCGAGGTAGCAGAGCGCCGTGAAGGGGCCAGATAATAATCTGCGTTTGAAATATTTAGAAGCCAAGTCGAAAGGCACCGCGTTCGACCTTTTTCACCCTACCAGTGTCTTATGGTTGTAGTTCAGTGATTTGTTGGGAAGGAATAACTACTATTTGATGTGCATTTCGCAGCTGTTTTAGACATATAATTCTCACCAGTTGATTAGGTGAGACAAAAAAAACCAATACTACAGAAAAAAAGAGAAAAAAAGTCATGAGCCATAATATTAGCTGTAAATCTTAATTGGCAATTCTTATTCGGCAAATCGCATCATATAAATTCAATGTCTTACACTTCCAACGAGTATCCCTTCTCATTCAAGAGCCTCATGTTTTCGCTCCATGTGGTGTCGATATTAGCCTTATCACGCCCAATTCGCGACAGAGTGCCAATAAGGCCACCTTGGTCCAAGTAGATTCCGCTCTTGTCCAGTAACGATGGGTCCAACGCAGCACGAAGTGCTGCTAACGAGCCTTGCTCAGGCGAAATGCCCATGAGCGATCCAGAAACCAGAAAGCCAGCAGACACCAAGCATCCAACCACCGGCAATTCCGTCCACCACGAGTAGAGCCCAGTGTCAACGATAACCCCGGGATGCACGGAAATGGCTACGAACTGAGGATACTTTTCGGCAAGCTTAGTGGTGAACTCAATCACGGCAGCTTTGGCATTTCCGTATCTCACCCACGTGAACAACATGTCAGGGAACTTCTTTATGGTGTCTGTAGGTTGGAAATACTTAAAGGCAAGATTGTGGCCAATGGAAGAAAGGCACACCACTCTGGGTTTCTGGTCAATGGTGGCCAGCTGCAAAGCAGGTAACAATTCCAACGTGAACAAGAACGGAGCAACAAAGTTCACCTGGTACTGGATCTCGTATCCATCGTTGGTGATTTTATACGGCACAGCCATGATTCCAGCATTGTTGATGAGAATGTGCAACTTTGGCTCGAGAGACTTGAACTTGTCTGCACATGCTACTACTGTCTTCAAGTTGGCACAGTCGAGATGGATGTAGGTCAAGGATCCTAGAAATCTCACTCTCTTTTCTTCCTCACTGTAAGCATCGCTGCGCTTGTGAGCCTCGACCTCAATATCCTCAATGGCCTTGATTACCTTCGACTCGGTTCTTCCGGCAACATATACAACGTAGCCGTGAAGGTACAAGTGCAACACGGTGAACCAGCCGATACCGGAGTTGCCACCAGTGACAATCGCCACTCTACGGTCCACTTTGGGATTGTAGTAGGTAGCCTCTTCCGGGATGTAGAATTTGGACGTGTCCACCATAGTGAAGATCAGAACGAAGAATTGGTAATGAGAAGAAACCAAGGACCAAGACGAAGGAAGGACAAGAAACGAAGGGAAGGGACGGGAGTGCCGGAGTATTACCAATAACAATGGGGTCCTGCCAGGCGGTTAAGTGATAGTTAGCGTCCTAGTGGGTGGTTGCGATGGTTAGTGCAGGTGGATATTGCTCTGCGAAGAGTGTGAGCAAAATGTTCCAAGAACAGAACCCACAGAGTACTTTAACACTTTTTCTTTTTTCCAGACCCACCCTTATTCAATGAATCGACCAAGAAATGTAAAATCTTTCTAGTCTCCCATGGATTGGCAATCCACACCGTACATGCACTCAATCTAGCCTTGAAGTCGTTGGCTCCCACCGAGGCGAATTGGTCACCAATGTGCAAACTTTCACTCTTGGAAATGGGGCAGATATTGTCTTGGCTATGGAACCGACACAAGTATTGCTGCAAAGAGGCAACTCCGAGCGCCTTATCACCAATGTCGACCCAAACATCTGCTCCTCCATTAAAGGTACACACATGAACATTGGTAGAGGATTCGTCGCTGACAATAAGGGGCTCGCCAATGTCGGTCTTTTTAAGCTCCACAGGCTGATTATTCTCTCTTAAGAGCTCGTTGAGCTTGTTCAGCAACGATAATACTATCTCCTCTAGGGTCTCTCGCAGTATCTTGTAATCTGGCATGGGGATGATGCCAAGCGATCGTTCCTTTCGAATGATCTTTGTCTTGGAAGAGTCGTCCAACCGCATTTTCTTGCGGAGATGTTCCAAGTGTTCGTGGGAAGCATCCATGATCTTGGTGATCAAATTCTGATCCCACAGTCTCATCAAAGGTAAGTACCAGTCGTCGCCTTCGATGAACTGAAGCTCCCGTGCTTCGTAATTGTAGCGGAACAAGTAGTTCGATTCACCTCCCATGACGAGAAAGTTAGACTTTTGCTCGGCCAGCAACCGGTCGGTGGCGTTGAGAACTTCAATGAGTCCATGCAATCTCTTGTGGTACTCGAGGGCACCCTGGTGTCCTGGGTATCCGGCAGCAGTCACCACGGCAACAAAGAGATTGTGACCCAACAACTGCACCAAGCACTCTACAATGGGCGAGTCGGGAGTCAAGGATTTTCCATCGTCGTACAACGTCACATCTCCGTCGAATGTGATCAACTTGAGTGGCAGCTGAGCATTGGAAGTGAGCGCAATGACTTGGGCCGTATTTAAGATGTTTCTAACGTCGTTGAACGAGGGACTCACGAGCCGTCTTCGGGAAATCAGCCGCACCTGGTCTTCAATGAGAAATGCTTCTTTCAATGGTAGTTTGGTGAAGAATTGGCCCACGCTGGGGACCAACTGACGCAATCTGCTGCGTGCCACATGCGACTTATTTTGGATAAGACTGTCCAAGTGGATTGTGTTGTCGATGAGCTTCTCGACGTCGTGAAATACTTCGAGATACCTAGCCTGGCAGGTTTTCTCCAATTGCTGTTCGTATAACTCGGTGTCCAGCGGATCTTTTTCGGACAACAATCTGACATCGTCGTCGTAGCTCTCGACATCGGCATGGAGAACAAATGGCACTGCCAACAAGCCCTTGATCCATTCTATGAATTCGTCTCGTCTGTGAGACTTGAGGGCATATTCAACTCTATAACGCGAGGTCATGGTGACTATAAATGGAATAAGATGAATACGGGTGCGTCAACTATGGCCCTTCTGTCGTTTTCTACAGGTTATGGCCCCCACGAGTTGTCAATATTAATCACTGGTATTCTCAGACTAGTAGTTAAGAACCTGCAGTCTACCACCCATCACTGCACCTTCTATACTGCATTGTATTATATACTGCATTATTCAGCCTACTGCACTCAGTTAATTATTCTCTTCCTATATGCTATTTTACAATCCGCTCTGGGCTCTTCTTCTGTCACGCTCCTCAGTAATAGACAACTTGATACCCTTACCTCTTGGCAAAGACACCCATGGCTTACCAGCCTCGGTACCAACAACAAAAACGTTGGACTGTCTGGTGACGAAAGTGTTGTCCAAAGCGTCCTTGATGTGGACCAAGTCGAAACCACCCTCGTGCTTCTCTCTGTGCACAATGACACCAACTCTACCCAAGTTCTTACCACCAGTCACCATGACCAATCTACCGGTGTCGAACTTGATGAAGTCAGAGATCTTACCAGTAGCCAAGTCGATCTTGACAGTGTCGTTGGCTCTCACCAGTGGGTCTGGGTATCTGATGGTTCTACCGTCGTGGGTGACAGCGTATGGAATACCTCTCTTACCCAAAGCGATCTTCTTGACCTTACCCAACTTGTAGGCACCCTCCTCAGCGGTGATTCTGTGGACAGTGAATCTACCCTTGATGTCGTAAACCAATCTGAAGTTCTCGTTGGTGGCCTCCAAGGTGATGACATCCATGAAACCGGCTGGGAAAGTAGAGTCGGTTCTGACCTTACCGTCCACCTTGACGTGTTCCTGCATCAAGATAGCCTTCACCTCTCTACCGTTCAAGGCGTACTTCAATCTGTTTCTCAAGAAGACGATCAAAGGCAACGACTCTCTCAACTTGTGGGGACCAGCAGATGGTCTTGGAGCGTAGGTACCGGACAACTTGTCCAACATCCAGTGGGATGGAGCTGCCAATCTCTTAAGGTGCTTCTTTCTATTAATGTTAGTAGGTGTTTACGAGCAGATACGTCAAATATCAGCAGTGGTGCAGAAGTGATAGGTGATATGCTGGACAATGTGTAGAAAAAGCGCGAGCAAAGCCTTAATCTGCCGACCCTTCTACTCCAAGTATTCCCAATATTATTGACTGGGAATCCAACTCTTGATGACCTTTGAACAGAGAACACCCATAGAATTGGAGACGAGGATACAACCGCCACATAGTGCACCACTACTGATTATCATGACAAGGCTCCCATCCGGGCCAATAAATTGGCTGGAGACCGACTTATGGCGTAAACGCCTGCGGTATTGTTTAGTTTCGGTCCGATTACGGACGTACTCCTTCTGGTTTCGCCTTTTTTTCTGACTTCTAAAGAGAAGAACAGGTTAGACATACGGGCCTCTTGCCATTTTGTGATAATCAGATATAGTTGGAGAAAAGAATTTGAGAGAAGATTCTTTTCGCAAAAGTATGCATCGGGTCACGTGCTCGATTTTCATGTGTTGTGGGCACGTGTTTCCGATTAGGGCTTTTCTCATTCTGGAGTAGCGGAGCAACCAGTCAAATCAAATAAACTATGAGGGGAAAGGCTACGAGGGGAATGCTATGCAAGCCCGTATATTGTCCATATGCAAATGTGAGGAGAGTGACAGCCTCCAGTAAAAGAAAAGCACTTCTCCTCACCTGAAGACCCATGTTGCCCAGCAACTGGCTTCGCAGCATTTCGATAGGAACATAAATCAACAATATTGAGAAATTCACTATCGATCAATGTCAGTTTGCAAGTAGATAACTCATTGCTTTTATGTGAAATTTCAGTGCGATAATTTTTCAAATCTCAGTATTCTTGGGCTCCTCAAACTTGTGAGTGTTGAGCGCAGATCCTCCATTACCAGTAGGCATGTTAGTTTCCATATCCTTGTGGTCGTGGTCACGCGAACCATCGTGCTCAAGTGCCAATCTCTCCATTCTTGACTTTGAAGCTACTTTCTCCACCTCGGCACCCGTCATCACCTTGATCCAATCCACACTCAACGAATATGGCCCGTACTGTTTGTCGAGTAATCCAACACCCACGGTCTTCACCTCGGACTTGTTCAATTCGCTCCCGTCCTGAATCACACCCCAATTGGTCATGACAAAGTCGTTCAATGGAATCACCACCGTCTCCCACTCGCCTGGGTGGTGCAAGAATAGTCTGTGCTGGAACAAGTCGGTCACCAAGGGGGTGTTTGCTTGAAGATTGACCAAGTACTTTCTGCGGTCACCTTTCACTCTCAACACCAACAGACTGTAGTCGGACCAGTCCCAGTAGGAATCGCCAGAGAGCCACGACTCCTTCTGGTCTTTTGTTCTGAACATCGCGTAGCCGGATCTGGTTATTTCCGGATTATCCTTGGGCAAATCCAAGTTCAAGTAGCCGTGGAAGTTTCCTGCTCCCGTCTCGGGATCGATTCCAAAGTGGGCAGTGGAGTAGCCTCCCATCTCAGCATCGCATCTGGTCATGATCTTGTCCAAAGATTCCTGAGGATGCTTGCGGAAGTTGACGATCGTCTGCACGGCCTTGGCAGCATCAGTGGATTTGGCGAAAATGCGGCTGAAAGTCGAGTTTAACCCGAGTGTTCTCAACGACATGGTATGATGAATAGTTGATATGAGATGCGAATATATGTGTGCAATTGACAGTCACGTGTGAGGACTGACAGCAGATAGTGTTGAAGAACAAGAAATACCGATTTAATGGCCAGCCACAATGAGTATTTCGGAATTGTTCACTAGATCAGTCAGAATGCCTTAAAGGGTGGGATTCCGACCATTATATAGTTGTAGCAAAGTGGGGCACCCTATCAACGGAGATCAACACCATGATGCAATGGGCTTACAGGAACCACCATGGTTTTGTGCAAGAGCAACCATGTGCACACGCAGGGATGGTTTGCACAGATGTCAAGTTAACCCACATTTCCACTTCCCATACGATGAACTTTACTTTGGAGTAAGTGTGACCCAATATGCTCCTGCAGGATGACGGTTCCCCACAGCTGCTCCGCATTATCTAAGATTCTTCCCTTCTGGGGAATTTTCAGGCAGGGTTTATCGATGGAGAATATGGAGGGTTTAAATTGAAATTAAAGAAACTAGCCAGAAGTAGGAACCAGAGAGGTGGTAGGATGTGCATAGCAGGATAGATCGGATGTGGCTGCGCAACGGCCATTCGCATTGACTTAGATTATTAATCGATCCCCGACTCACTCCCCACAGTTGCAATTCGTAAAAAATACAATAGAGACACCAGGAGTAACCACCTACACAGGATTTGAATTTGCAGGATAGACACGACAAAGTCTACAGGAAACCTGGGTATTTACAGGACAGTAGTCAAATTTTCAGACGGTAGCCTAACTACAGGAATCCAGTCTACAGGAACTACTAGACGGAAGAAGGCAGTTGGTAAAAAAAATACAATAGGAATACGAAACGAAGATGAAGTCACCCGACTAGGGAAACATCCTTTCAATGATCTCCTCACCCTCCTCATTTCCCACCTCCATTACATCTAAACTCAAGTCTCTATATTCTATCACCTACTGAACTGGCCAGTAGCCAGGGAATAAATAGTGCATCTTCTCCAACAATTCCTTCTTCACACCATGAGGACTGGTGCTCACAGCAAACTTCATGGTGCCCTCCAAATCGGAGCCCAACCCAGCCTTTCCCGTGTCGAGCTCCTCGGAAACTACGTCAATCAACTTGGCTGCTACCTTGCATGCGTTGGCCGAGTTGGCTTTCAAGTTGCACACAACGGTCTCAACGGTGACTGGCTCCTCGCTCTCATTCCACGAGTCGTAATCGGTAGACATACAGATCATCTGGTAGGAAATCTCGGCCTCACGAGCCAATTTGGCCTCAGGCAAAACTGACATGTTGATCACTGAACCTCCCCAAGTTCTGTAGAGTCTCGACTCAGCACGAGTACTGAACTGAGGTCCCTCCATACAGATGATGGTCAAGTCTTCGCCGTTGTTGGTGTGCTCCTTCGTGTGCAACACTGGCTCGGCGTCAGTCTCGAACCCCTCCAAGAACCCTGCCAGCGGAATCGAATCGGAAATGAGCTTGTTGAGCTTCAAGTCGAAAGGCTCACCGAACATGGCATGTGCAACGAAGCCCCGCTCGAAGAACGTCGATGGACGAATCCCTTTAGTACGGTCGATCACCTGGGTAGGCACCACAAAGTCTCTAGGCTTGATCTCGGGCTGCAAGGATCCGACAGCAGAAAAGGCGATGATGGCCTTGACTCCGAGTTTCTTCAACGCAGCGATATTGGCACGAGAAGGCACGTCCGAAGGCAACAAGTCGTGGTGAAGACCATGTCTGGCCAAAAAGGCAATTGGGTGGCCGGTCTCGGTGATTGAGACGGTGATTGGAGCCGATGGAAATCCCCAAGGTGTTGAGACGGTGAGTCTTGCTACCGGCTTGAGGTTGGGCAAATCGTAAAGGCCGGTTCCACCAATGACAGCCAAGGGGATGGGCTTGTCGAAGGTGTGGGGCAAAGAGGCCAAGTCGATTTTATCTCTGTGTACAGACATGGGAAGACGAAGATTGGTAGGTTGAATTTGACCATCAATTTCCATCAATTTATGTAGGATGAGTAACGTGCGAACTGTGGCGAGTACACGTTGGGGTTAGAGCGAGAGAAACGTGGGTGATGTTAGAGAGGAGGGTGAGATTTGGCTCATGAAACATTTGATCAGTTTCCGTGGTGTTTTATATTTTTTAGAGAGAGCTGTCTTTGTAATAGGCTGTCTTGGAAGAAACTCCATCGATCCCATTTGTATAAATTTTTCTCAATCGCACAGGTTTCATTCAAATCCAGATACCAATAATGGAGGCGTAATTGAAACCAAAAAAAAAAGGGAAGAACAATGGAGAAATAAAAAGGAAACAAGAAACTTAGATTCTAATTCTTTAACAAACAAATCACTATTTATGTCACATGTTATATCCCAAACAGTTCTTGGGAATTGCCGGATTGCTCTTTCACCACAGATCAATTGACGTATACGCCATGAAACACCACATTGAGTTCTACCTTCAAAATCACTAAGCCTTCAAAAATCACTGAACCTTCAACAAAGCATCATTATAAATCGCCTAACACTCCCCACTTTGGCCTCCACTGCTATCCACTCTGCAATGCCGACTCGGAGTCATGTGACCGCACCCCAACCAAAAAAAATCATGACTGGTACAACCTATACCACTCATTGAACCTCTCCATGTTGTTGCTTACCCAGGCTACCCGAAGCTTGAGAAAGCCAATCGCAGCAACTACACCGTGGGCAGCTGCCAGTGCCCTCACCTCTACCCGGTTTCTGTCATCAAAAAAGTCTGATGAAGGGCCCGACGAATCCATTTCCCCCAATAAGACTTTGGCTGCCGCCATCAAACACAAGAACGGAGTCAAACTAGAAGGAGGCGTTACCCCCGACAAGAAATTCACCCGCACACTGAAAACTGGCGACAACAAACTGCCCGGTTCGGGAAAGTTTCTCCCATTCAATAAGCTCCCTAAACCTCCCAAGGAGTTCACCGATATGCCGTTGGAGCAGTTCTACGCCAAAGTGTACATGCGGGATCTACCTGAGCGGCCCGAGATCTCGCCGTCCAACGTGTTTGCCTACAAATTTGAGATTCCCTCACAGTTCATTCGTCCAAAGAAACTCGACATGGGATCGAAGACCCTGCTGCCGCCAGGGTCGTTTGAACCGGCCCACAGCATCTTGGAGTTCAGATCCGAGCATGACAACATGTTGCGCTCGCCTGATCATCCCTTGAGAGAGTCCATTACCGGCATGTTTGTCTCCAATCCTCTAATGGAAGGTATCGACGATGATTTCCTCTGGGACTTGTATCCCAAGGGCAAGACATTTGACCATGCTCCATTTGGAGGCGATGCTAGTTTCAACGGCTTCAGAAATTGGGAGAATGTCGAGAATGAGAAAGTGAAGGAGAAGGAAGCGCAGTTTGAAACCAAGCTAAATGACATTAAAGACTTCAACTCCACATTGAACGAATCAAAGTCTTTTTACAGACAATCCCCCCTTGTACAAGAAAAGAATGCCGATGCCAAGAAAGAATCGGAAGAAGTGACGACTAAGAAAGTTGGCGGCAGGCGGAAGTTGGACAGGGGCCTTCTCAAGCAATACCGTAAGTACAAGAAGGAAGGGTGGTTGAGACGAAGAAACATCCGAGACGACGAAGACGACGAATTATAATCATTATTGGGGGATCACTTGTTCATAGGGTTTTTTACAAAGTAAGCATTCTTGTCCATTTATGTAGCTAATCAGTGATGATAAGCTCGACGTTGCCATATCCAAACTTGTGCTTGTTCTCATCGTACACTCTCTGCAACTCGTCAATGTATAATTTGTGGTAATGGTTGAGAAGATCGGGCGGGATCTGTCTCCGGACAGGTTTTTTCTTCCTGGAACCTAGACTCAATAGCGACGTAATTGATGACAGTCTGGTGGTGCGCTCAAATGGCTTTGGTGGCTCTTCTAATTGCTCCAGCAACAAACCCGGAGGAACGTACACCGGGCGACCGGTGACAATGTTGATTGGAGTTCTATAGGGAAGCATGCCAAAGTCATAGATAAACACTCCTCTGGCACTGAAGAATGGGATGGTGAACTGGAAATTCTTCTTTACCCACTGCTGGAAAAAATGGCCAAGTGACCCCGGCTGAGGCAGGGTAAGCTTGTAGATATCGGCTTCACCAAAGGCAAAGATAGGCACCAACGACACATTACCCAACTCCAAGGCGAGTTTCACGAACCCCTTTCGATTTTTCAAAACCAACCGGATTTGACGTTCCGGCTTATCTCCCACATGTTCGTCTTCAGAATCCGAGCTTCCTTGGTACCCTAAGCCCACCTTGATGTCGTCGCCCACCATGGCGTTCAACAAGGATTCCTGAGCACCTCCCACGACAATACACACAGAATTATCGCCATTGCTAATGATGCTCTTTATGTTTTTTGCGCCAGCGCTGGTGAACCCAAGACTCAACAAATAGTCCCTGAAAAACGGAATGGTGAACTGGGTGGCCAACGTCAATGGGAAGATATAGCCAATTCCAGGAAAGAGCCGTTCGCCCTTGGAAGGATCATGGAAAAATCTTTTCAAAAGCCGCAACGGCGGCAGGTAGGGCTCGTTTCGAAAGGCATTTGTTCCGAAAAGGCCCATCACTCCCATGGAAATAACACCATGGGGGTGGTAACCAAAGATGTAGCGCGGGCCCGTCGACACTTTTCGGTAAGTCTTGGAAGCCTGCTTGGAGGATTTCTCGTCGTCGTTATCGAAGCTGGTCACCGGCGGAGACGACCTATCAGAGTCGTTTATTCTCTTCAGCAACCCCAACCACTTGAAAATGCGGTCGATGGCGGTTCGCGAGTATTCCGAAACAAGATCGTCCTCATCGTCGGGCGGAGACTCCAGCTCCACCAATTCATAGGTAAATGTGGGCTCCAACTCGCACAGCTTGTGCACGGTGATGGGAAAATAGTCGACAAACCATTTCCACAAAATCAAGTTTCTCATCCACCCTCGAACACGGTAGACAACCTTCCCGTTAGTAGGGGTGTGGAGGTCCACGCCGTAGAACCAAACAAAGTACGGCAAAATTATGAATACCCACGATACTCGGCCCAGGTAGATCACCAAGAGAAACAAAATAGTAAACGATGGGATCGACACCGTATGCCAAATGACGGCCAAAGTTTGCAACCGCCGAAAGAGCGGCGTGTTCAACGGAGCAAACTTGAGACGTGACTTCTTGCGGGGCTTCTTGGCCCTTTTCAGCTTCACCACCAAATGGGGGTGTTCTGTATCGGAGCCAGGAACCAGGTCGAGGGGATCAACATTCTCGTCATGAGTGACGGAAATTTTGGTGCCACTGGTTTCCTTCTCGGATTCATTATCGAAATCGCTGGCGCTCACGCCATACTCCAACCGATGTTTAACCTTGGAGGCATCAGGATGCTCTATAGCCGTAGACATGACGGGGAATAAATGTCAAAGAGTACGGAGATGATGCAACTCCAGTGGGGGAGATATATCGCTGGTGGCAACAATAACTAGAATGTAGTACCAGAGCAAACACGAGGTCCCCGCTATGGTGACATAAGGCATTTCTCCCCACTATGCTACTGTATGGGGATGCCCCCTCTGTATATGGGCCAACCAGGGCTATTAGACATGCGCGCATATGGAGGAAATTATGGACTGAAAACTGCCTCAGTGGGAGTATCTCTACGCACATTTACGACACCAGTCTCCACCGGACAATTAGAGTGGATAATCAGCAAAAAATTGCACTGGACGTTTGCTAATTAATGTATTTATAGTGGACTCTAACTAATCCTAAGAATACTCTTTCTGATATTACTATGAAGCATCTGCTTGATCCGAGCTCCCAGAAGACTCACTATGTAATTGCGAAAAGACAGTGTCACAATTACCATCGAGAAACTCCATTCTGTAAGCTTCCAGGCGAAGACTCTTCCCATGTGGAACACCGCTACGGTCTCTACACGAAGGTGTGGGCCCATCAACTACGCTCCATCACCGCTATATTGAACTCAGCCAACAACGATATCTTTGCCAGGCTACTACTGTGGATCAGAGACCCGTTGGTGGGAAAGTTGAGTGTGTTGTACTTGGCACTTAGCTCCAACACTGCCAACAACTTGAGGGTTCTAGATGACTTTTCCAGTTATGCTGGTGGACGACAAGACGATGTGAAAATCCGCTTGGTTCGACTCAATTCCAAAGAGTGCTTTAACGTCAAGGCTGCTATTCGGGAGGTGGTGAAGCAGGTTATTCACGGTAGCATGAGTTCAAGAAACGATGCCAAGCACGACGAAATTAAGCAGGAAGAGGACGAGGAGGAGAGGGAGGATGTAGACGGTGAAGAAGACGACTATGAAGATAAAGATGACGACGACCACGATGCGGGTAATGGCGACCACGGAGGTCGAATCTCCTACGATTTCGGTATTGTTGAGGAATGGGCCAGAGAAGTGTCTACGGATTTGGAACCTCTTCGGATTGTCGTTGTTCTCGAAGACAGCAATGCGTTCTCCAACGAGGTACTCAATCAGCTACTACAACTATTTGGAGTTTATGCCACAAGAACCCCACTCAAGGTTGTGATGGGGCTCAGCTCCAAAAACGTCAGTGATTGGATCAACAGCAACGTCACCAGCAAGCTCAGAACGTTAATTGCAGGGTGCAAGTTGGTAGCCAAAGAAAACAGCGACATCGGCTTCCAGGTGGTGGATGATATCTTGCTTCAGAACGAAATCACTTCTGAAAATCCCCTATTGCTAGATGCTCACCTCTCGCTGATTGTGTTAGGACGTTTTGAGAACTCCAACAACTCTATCGACAGCTTGATCACCGAATTGAAGCTCGCATACATGACCCATTTCTATCAGCTGCCCCTCTCAGCGTTGGTGGATCCGCAGTTTGTTCCCACCCAGTTCCATTATGATTCCTTGAGAAAGTTACCATCATTTAAGACTCATATGGAGTACTTGTTGCACAAATTTAAGGGAATGCAGCGAGAGGGTGAGGAACGGACTAATGTGAGTGCAACCATGAAATCCTTGTTGGAAAATGATGAAGAAATTCGGAGATTATTTAACGGGGCCAAGGAAACGTTTCAGAACTACCAGAATTCGGTGATGAACGCTGTCAATTTGGTATACTTCCTAGGAAATGGAGAGAAGCACAGATTTCACATCTATAAGCTCGTGACTAGCAACCAGCTTATCAATTCGGTGTACTTGAGAAATGTCCTTAAACGAGTTCAAACGTTTGATCCCGCTAAATTATCGGCAATAGTTGACTTTGTCAACAGTGACACAATTAGGGTAAAGGTCGGGGAATCCATAGACCACGATATACTTTCATTTCAGGACAAGATTCAAATTGCCACCGCCGAAACAATCGTGGACGACATCACCCACTATTTGCATACCAACAAGAACTTGAATATGAAGATCAGCGACAACTTATTTAATGAGGTGTTGACGATCAATGGCGGAATCACCGAGCTTGACGAGTTGCGTTCATCAGCTAATCTCGAGGAGAACTACCATAATTTAATGATCCATATAATTCGGCCCAGACTGCGAGAAATTATCGAAACTGGCTTGGATGAGCCTAGGAAGTACTTACGGAATGCCTTGTTGATGGAGAAAGTTCGTGACCCAAGCGCTAAGCTCAATGGTCCCTTGTTGAGCAGACTTTACCATGTATATAAGGACGCCCCAGTGAACATCAACATGTGGGACTTTTATGTAGCTTTCAAGCTGTCGTTGCTGAAGGAAAGCATTATTACAGAGATCAAGCGGGCATTAAAGCTGGAGAAATATGAGCGTGAAGTGAAGAGCACATATGAACGCATGGTTCGTGAGGCTGAAAAGGACGAGAAGGAATGGGAAAAATTAGTGTATTCGTGGTTTTTGCTGAGCTGCTTTGAGTTGTCCAGTATGGGGTTTTTGCGAGAGAAGTCCAAGGGAGATTATGTGGAGAAGATGATCTGGAAGAACTTATGATGTGGGGACAAAAGAAGTTTTGGGAGCAAAAATTATAGAATAATATACATGGTAAAAACGAAGCTAAGTTACTACTTAGAATCATGAGACTTTTCCTCAGATACAGCGGACAATCGTTCAGACATCGTCCTTGATTTCAGATTCCTTTTGTTCATTCTCTCCCAGATTCATCGGTCTTCTGGGATGTTTGGTGGTTTTCTCAGATTGTCACAAAGGAATCTCAAACCAGTCACCGTAGAACAATCATCTTCTCAGCATCTTCTGAAAACTCCTTCATCCTTTTCAATGTCCTGCTCTCCAGAGGCAGTGCCTTTAAAATATTCAAACTAGATTATTGCTGGAAATCCACTGTTTCGTCCACAACAATCCCATTGGATTCATCGTTGGACCCTTTCGAGCCCTCATTGGTACTCTCAATGGTATCCTCAGCGCTCGGCTTCTTTCCTTCCTTTGGAATGTCCTTCAACTCCGTCAAACCTATCTTCAATTCCGTCTCACCTTCATTGGATTCTTTGTCATCGATCAATTCCTTCTCACCTTCTTTCAACTTCCCACCTCCAGTCACATCCTTCTCGGCTTCATTTACAGCCTTTCCACCAGTTTCTCCACCATCTTTCTCATCAGTTTCCCCAACCCCCTCATTAATGATCTGAGCGTCTTCGGCATCCGAATCCTCGCCCACAGGATTTCCTGAGAAAAGATCCAGAAGAGTATTTGCTACGCCCTCATTGGCGCCCTTTACACTCTGATAATAGTCGGAAACTTTCTCAGGGATGGCACTCATACTGACATAGTCGCGTGCGAATACGGAGGTGATGATGAGTAATGACACAAACACGGTGACTATGAGAAGCACCATGTAGCGCAGAGAGCGGAAAAGACGCGCTGCTATCACGGTAGAGTTAGCAGGCATAGTTGATAGACAAAAGCAATAGGGTTAGGTTAGAGATTGTGCGGACGGTGAATCGTGCACGTGATGTAGGGAATATCAGGAACTACACGAGCGATTACAGGATGAGAGAGCAGATGGGGGGGGATCGAGGACAATAGATAGAAGCGGGTTGATGAATGGACTGTTTAGGATGAAAGAATTGTGCAATATATGGCAGATTTTGCAATATAGGGCAGTTTCTTTACAAATGGTCGTATCGTGAAAGGATCTCAATGTAACCGCATTACGCGGAGTGCATGAACTAAGTAGGAGAATACCACGGTCCAGGAGAACAAAGGAAGAACCAACAAAAGAACAAAAAAAGAAGTAACAATGGAAATATGAAAGCGGAATCACACAGAAAAAGAAGTCGAAAAAAGTCAAGTTCAAATAAAACAGTCGAAAAAATTAAATTCAACCTATAGAATTCATATAGTTAGAAACCAAACGAAAAAAATGGTCGGAACCCTCCCATTCCTTGACAGGTCCATGTCGGAATAAGCTCGCCGGAAATGCGTGGAATATCATGTCCCGCTACTGCCCGAACGCCAGAACACACAGATCCTACACATTTGGAGTCATCTGTTTCCACATGCCAGACACATCGAATGGTGCGATTTGTATGGAGTCCTTGGCGGCCGCCAAATTCAGCAGGCCGTAACGCTGGCCACGGCTGGTACTCGGGCCGAGAATTACTTGAGAAATTGATTATCTTTAATGAAAGGTCCATTGGCAGAACCGATGCGCCCGCTTAGTGCTTCTACCACTGAATCTTCGCCACCGTCTTTTTCTTTCGTCCCCTTCTTGCCTCTTTTTTTTTTTCTTCACCCGATTACGAGGTTCACGGACCATCCACGTGACCGCACTACCTCCACAATGCACAACCCCATCATGGCCCAGAATCAGCCCACTTTACTCTTTATATACAAAGGAACTTCGATTGGCCCGTGTTCTTCCGGTCAATATCATCTTCGAGTCATTCATATTTCGCTAAAACTTCTCTTTATCATTCAAAACTCCTCTGGACTACTGATCCTCGTGAGACCCCTCGACTTTTGGAGTGCCATTTCATTTCTGTATCACATTTGTTGAACAACTACAATTATAGAAAAACCACAATGGAGGACTACTCAAACCAAATGTTGGACTTTGATGATGCCAGCAACTTCTTATCGATACTTCTGTCCACGGTGCCGTCGCTCGACAGAGAAAAATGGGAGTTTCAGCCCGAACTCCATCTGACTGATGCTCACAAACTGTTATTCGACAACATAGACCAATTATCGGCCGAGTTCATGTCCTGTTCGGCCACCGACATGGCCAACGATATTGTTTTTGACTTGAACCCACAGCAACAACTGGTGCAATTCTCCCAGGATATTGGTCCTCGCTTGCTGTCGTTGAGTCTGGATACCTATTCGGATCTGATTGGGTCCCATTTTGGTGTTTCTGCCAATGGAAGCCCGAACACTACCGTTTCGCTGCCCCACGCGCTGCCGACGGTCAAGAAGGAGCTTGCGCTGCCTTACTATTCCGACATGTTCGCCACTGCGGCCCTTGGGAATGCCTCTAGTGGTGAGCTGGAAATCGAGGTGGCCGAACAAGAGGTGCCAGAGCAAAACGTGGCCGAGTTGACCGAGAACGACTACTTGTCTCCAAAACTGAAGGTGTTGTCAAAGGCTAAGGTCACCAAGCCCACGAAAAAGACCAATATCTCCCACAACATGATCGAGAAGAAGTACCGGTCAAATATCAACTCCAAGATTTTGGAGCTTCGGGACGCCGTTCCTACATTACGAATCGCTACTGGTATGGCCAACGTGCTGGTGGCCGACTTGGAGGGCTTGCTGCCGGCGTCAAAACTCAACAAGGCTTCTGTTTTGACCAAGGCCACCGAGTACATCAAGCATTTGGAGCGCAAGAACGAGGTGATGCACCACCAGATCTCTCGATTGCAGACCCTCATCCACGAAGCAAATATGAACCCTCCCCCACAGATGCGTGACTTGCCTATGCAACTTAGCGATAGCAGCGGCTTTGCCATGAATGCACCATTTGACTCGACAAATGACTTCATGTACAACAGTGTTCCGATGTCTGCTCCTCCTCAGGAAAACATTGTGTACCCAAATATGCTTGTTGGAGGTATCGCCTCCGTTATGGGAAGCACGTTGATGACAAACGACAACTTCAGAGGGTTGGCTGCGGTTCCATTCTTTCCTTCAACTCTTAGCCACCCATCTCCGCTTACGACTCACTTATTATGTGTGATTAGGTCAGCTGTTTTCATGGCTGGGGTGGCAATGATTGTGGCTCCTTTCATCAAGCTGTTGCGCAAATCTGGAAAGGCATCTGCTGACAATGGATGGATCGACTTTGCTTTGGCGTCCTTGGGCTTGCGTCTCCCCGTTCCACTCTCTCCTCTGGAAAAGAACAGATTGGTTGCTCAGTTGTTGAATAAGCAGCCTTGCACGACATACCAGTTGGTTTCCCACTACTTCACATTAAGTGCTAGTGAAGTCAACTTCGAATCCAACTTTTTGTTTGTTCTTGTGGGCGCTTTGCTAGTGAAGAGAGTGCCTTCGTTCGCTAAAGCAATAAGTTTCAATATGAGATGGAGATCTGCCTTGATGATGAATCTTGATTATTCTGGCGATGATGCTACTTTGAAGAAACTCAGCAAATTGATCAAAGCTTTGGATGGTTTGTCTTTGTTCGATTCTGACCGTATGATCTCACGTCTCAATAACTTGAGCTCCAACAAACCCGTTAATCAAGGTGTTAACAGTGGCGAGAACTATCTCAGTTATGTGGAGTTGTATTTGAGAGACAAGAACGACTTGTATGGTATAATTTTCAAATGGAGAGTGTTGGAAATTATTCATGAGTTGAACGTTACCTACTTAAATGTTTTCGTCGAAGACGCGGATAAGAAAGCTGAAACTATCACCGAGTTGAAACAGGACGTTATGAAGATTGATGACTTGTTGTCGGGTGACGAGGGCCTTTTGGCGCAATATTTCTCTATGTTTAAGTGCGTTTTGTTCCCCGAATCCACTCCAGATTTGATGATGCAAATGAAACAGGAGATTGTCAACAATTTATCCAAGATTTCTGCAATCGTTGACGGTGACGACTTGACTGATGACGAAGAAATCAGTGACGATGACAGCCAAGCAAGCTGTGATGAATCAGACTGCGAAGCTGAATCTTCGGAAACCTCCATCACAAATGACCCTATTGAGTCCATTGTCAACAACAAGTCCTTAGTATACTCCTTGAACTTGATGAATGAAGAGAAGTTCATTGTTTTGACGTCGTCATTAATTGAACATTACTCTGAGAACAAGGACTACCACAAGTCGCTTGACTTGCTTCGGTACTTGACATTTGAGGCTGGCAAAGTTCCATTATCCTTGCTCTCCTTTACTTGTTTGGTCAAGCTTTTATGCACCATGATCAAGCCAATAGAGGACGAAGAGGATGAGAAGAGCCAAAGTGCCTTGATGCATTCGGGGAAGTCTGTCGTGTTAGAGTCGTTGGTGAAGATGAGTAGGGAATGGCTCAACGACAGCTGCAAGAAGAATTTCATGTCGCACACTCTTCGGGGCGAGCTTTCAGATCTTGTCATCGGTAAGGGTTTGGCCTTGAATGAACTTTAACGGCTTGGATGGTATAAATAGAGTCCGAGATTGCAAGTGACACTACAGGACAGGAAAAAGTCTATCAAATAGGGGCAAGAATGATGCAAAGGTTGCGAGGTCATGAAGGTGATTGGGCCAGGTTTGGGCAGTGCTTTGATGTATTGTGCTGGGGACTGATTTTGAATTGTTTATTTATTATTTGTATAATAGTATGAGTTAAGTGACCTGATAAGAACGTTTTTCAAGACAAGTGTAAGCGGTTCGATAGCGAGGGCAATGAATGTCAGAACCATAGTATGTCATCTTGGTTCCATTTGTTCCTTCTCGCGCACCCACCTTTCGTCAAAAGTAAACGACCTCAATCAAATAAAAATCGATAGTTAAATAAGTTGTTCTAGATCAAGGTTCTTTTCTTGAGAAGAATAATTTGGGGAAAGAGTATCTTGTTAGATGCTAAGTCGCTGTGTATTCTGTGGATGTATTTCACAAGTATTTTCTAAATCTGTTCCCTGGATTGTGAAATGAGCCATGTATTCTCTGTTGTATCAATGATCGAGATATATGCATCGACGCCGAAAGTATACCCAGGGCAGAATACCTCAAGGACCTATGGGATACAATAGCCAGGCGATATTCTCTGAGAGTGCGTCTTTTTTTCAGCAAGCGTTCATGTTTTTGCTCCGTAAGTTACATGCAATGACACATGTGCTCTATAATTCAATACTTTTAAAGTCAAATGGCTCGTAAGCATAGCCTTCACCCTCGAAAAACTTCGACATAGCCTCCACCCAATGCAAACGCAAAGAATGCAACATCGCTGACGTTCCCTCCATCATGACCAATATACAAACAGTCAAGGTAAACCACATGGCAAAAAGACATACTGTTATAACGATACCTGAAGTGCCGGTGGCACCAAAAGCATTCTGGAGAGTCATCGTCCACAACACACTAGACAATTGTGCGTGGGCCAAAGAAAGTGCCCACAATCGCAAGTAAGAAGCGGTGTGGGATACACAGTTAAGACAGAACTCAATTGTGTGGATCACTTGGTGAATGACAATATCCATAAAATTGAACTCCTCTTCGCTCGATCCATGAGATGAAGAATTGTGGAACATAGGCTCAATGTCGTTGGGGAATGAGAACGCGTTGCTTGAAAGACTGACTTGATCGTCAGGTTGCAATGCATGAGCGCTGGTTCCGTTGTCTAGGAAGTTCTCGAGTGCCTGTTCTTCTTCATGCAACTGAATGTTATGATTGATATGCGAGTTGATGTCCTTATAGCCCAACTTGACAGCACGATTGTTTTCCCTACGCAAGATCATTGGCTTGTAAATCAACAACCACGGCACGCATGCAAGGGCAATTAAGACAAGCACAATCTGAACAAACTTTTGTCCCAGGTAGAGGGGATCCTCAATACTTCCGGGAGCCAAGAACATGTTGATCAACATGTTAAGTAATCCTGGTGGCTGGCGTCCTGTTCCAAGCCAATCCTGGCTCCACTTGTAGACAATGGTGAGGGCAAGATATCCAAAAATACTTTGCATGAACAAGAAGCCAGGAATGAAGTTGCCGATAATGTCCACCCGAGACTTGAAAAATCGGTAGTTCACCAAGCTGAACATGAGAGAATAGTTCATGTGAACGTACCCCATCAAGATGGACATTTTCATTTTATAAGAGTTGGTAAAAAGTAATCCATTTTCCGACCCATGCCAAACCCAGTCCAATCCAAATGGATAAGTTTTCCCCTTAATCTTAGTAGCCGTTATTGTGACGCCCTCCTTGAAATTTTCAGGAAACTGCCACTCCCACCCGGACTTAAACAATGTCATCGACTTGGAAAAAATATCATTGTACATCAATCCCGTGTACATTGAGAAAACTCCCATCAACAATACAATGTACCTACCGCTGAAGGCCATATCCAAGATTTCATCTTTGTTTCTCAAACTGTTATAATATTTTTCATTTTTGATGAAGTACACAGCCACCAAAAACACAATGAATCCATGTCCCAAATCTCCAAACATGATAGCAAACATGAATGGAAAGGTGATGATTGTTGCCAACCCCGGATTAACTTCTTGGTATGTAGCAATACCGTAGGTGTCCACAATGGACTGGAATCCAGCGGTAAATTTGTTGACCTTATGGTAGGTGGGAGGTGTCCTGTTCGTTGACAACTCATTTACCACCGCCACAAAATTGTAATCTTGTTCGTCCTCGTCCTCACTGAACATGTCATCCACACCACTGCCATCGTTAACAGAGAATAAGTTGTTGTTTCTATTGAACCCTGATGAAGTGCCCTCTGGATTTGTTAATGTATCTGTCGACAAGCTGATGGCCTGATTGGCACCTACCAGCGAAGATTGGTTCATTTTGGTACGGACCAACATCTTGATCGTCCTCCTGACTGTCGAAAGGTCGCTCTTGGGGATCCAGCCTTCACCCACAAGACATCGTCTCGTGCTATCTTCATCAAACTTATTTAAAGTTTCATAGATTGCCCGTTCTCTTTTGATAACGTAAGCCCACTCAGGATACTTTTCTTGCAAAAACATAAGCTCGGTAATCAAGTGGCCCTTGGTGGATTCCACGACGCTCTTTAAATCCTGGATCTTCATATTGAGCTCGTTTAAGTTTTCAAGCCTCGAACCAGCGTTGCCTTGGACATTGTCGTAGATGGAACCCTCAAGCGAGCTGATTATCCGCTTGACTCGCGTTTGCAAGTAATCTCCATGGATATAGATAATGAATGCGTTTTTAGGTACAAACTCCGAGCTGCGTTGGGTGGAGACTGGGAGCTCCTCCTCGATCAGCACGTCGTTGAAGTACAAGTTTCCTCTTAAGGTTCTCCAGAGAATCTTCCTGAGAATAGGCACCTTCGTTCTGGCTATTGATCCGCAGATGGAGTTGAAGCTACTTTCTCCGAAATTTACGGCATTTTCCTCAAGATCGAAGCTGTCAGAGTGACGGGCCTCATTCAAAAGCGCTTCCTCATCTTCGTCTTCGATTTCGAATCTGCGGAACTCGTCATCTTCTGCTGGAGCCCCCGTAATCATAGAAGATTTGTGGAAATTGTGGACGATGTTGAGCACATGGCGGTTTTCCACATGCTCCATCATTTTCAACTCTAAGGACGTGTAAGAGCCAACAAGATGCTTGATCCTATCGTGGATCTCGTTGATTGTATCCTTGATTTCGTCGATTTCGGACGTGGAAGGCAACGGCTTATGATCGGCCTCCAAAGTGGCGAAAATATCTCCCCGGAGCGTTGAATACGATTCCATAGTGCTGTATAGAAAGCCAAGCTTCAACTCTATGGCGTCTAAATTGCGCAAATCGTTAACAAAGGCTCGCTGAAACGGGGTGAGCTTAGCATTTAAGTCTCGGAAGTGGACCAGGCCCAAATTACCCAAAGTGAAGACGAGATCACGGGCCAATTCCATGGTCACATAGAATTGCACCAACGTCATCGGAGCGGACCGGAATATGGCTTCCTGAGAGTCGTTGTCGCCCTGGGCACCTCCGTTGGATGAGGAATTCCAGAGTTGCATTGGAGGTGGCAAAAATGTAGGTAGAAAGATACTGGAAATGGGGGGCGTCGCTAGCACTCGATGAAAATGCCACACGAAATTCAGAGTTATATGTCCTCACGTTCGGGTCTTTCTGTCTAGAAGCAGTTGGCGGTTATTGTACCTAACACCTGTAACTATATCGAGGAGAATCCGGCCTGCATGTAGTACATAGCCCAGTGTTCGGAATAGGAGATGGAGACAAGGAATCTGGGATGCCGAGGGGTGGTGACCCGTGAAATGAAGCGTTATTCGATTCCAGATTGTTTGTAGGGTGGTTTTGTGTGTGTAATGCATCTGCTGCTACACTTCACTAACTTTATCTTGAATTGATAGTTTACACCTTTTGGTGGGACCGTAACAAAAGCAAATGCCAAAGGCAGTCCAGCAATATAATTACTGATTGGCAAACTCTCTCGATATTTCCGACTTTGTCAACTCTGCTGGCCCTTTGCCATACTCCAGTGTTTCAAGACATGTCCTGCACCGAGCATTTTCTCCATGTATTTGTCACTCCACACTCTATCTTCTTATAGAATATAGTTGCCATCATGAGGGTTCTAGCGTGGCTACATCTAGCGCAGTTGGTGCTAGCCTCGCTACCGGCGAAGCATCTTCTCGCCGAAGCCAAGTGCGCCCTCGAAAAACTCCCTTCCAAGTATTTGGGACTGGCCCCAAAATACAACCACGATAATATCTATGGAGGTATCTATGTTCCCCAATTCAACGCAAAAACTCACCAGTATGATCAATACCACGCCTTGGAACCGAGTCCAGTGCTTATTAACGAAATTCTCCCAAAACTCGACGCTGCCTCTCAAGCGGGCTTGCAAGAAGCGTCGGTGATTTTGGGTGACATTTATACGTTCGGAAACTACTCGATCGAGTCCAATTACTCGCTAGCGCTACAGTACTATACAGCAGCAGTAGCTAAGCAAGAAAATGGCCATGCGTACTTCATGTTGGGGTTCTTGTACTCCACGGGAATGTTCGGCGAGATCCCAGTAGATAAGGAGAAAGCCAATGTCTACTACGAGTATGCTGCGCAGAATGACGATGTAAATGCATTGCTAGTACTTGCGAATAACCATCTTCATGGTATTGGCAGGCCCCAGAACTGCCAGGTTGCCCAATTCTACTACGCAAGAGCAGCAAGATGGACCATGCGACATGTACACGAGAACGGGGTGTATCAATCGAACCAACAAATTTCGTATAACATCAAACTTCCGGATTTTAACGGCGGACTTTATGGCAACCGGGTGACTGAGTCGGAATTATCAGTGGTCAGCAAGCTCGACAACGTGGTTGCGACAAGAAACGATTTCCGGGAGAAAAACTTAAACTCCCACGACTCCGAGATTGCCGACAGCTACTTTGAAGCTGTGATGTACTACTACGGTGGCTACTTCATCAAGCGTGACACCGAGAAAGCATTTCTGAATGCACTTGTCTGTGCATACAAAGCTGAACAGAAGTTTGGCAAAAAGAACTTGGAGAGTATATCGAAGATCGACCGCTACTTCTGGAAAAGATGCACAAGTCTTCTCGGCCACATGTACCTCAAGGGGCATTATGTTGACCGGGATGTGTCCCGTGCATATGACTGGATGGAGAAATCAAGAGAGATCTACACCTCTGAAAGGGACATGTTGGACATGGCTTATCTTCACCAGTTGGATCCAACCACTAACGGACAGCTCAGTCCAAGCTGTCAATACTGGTTAGAAAGTGCGACCTATAATGGAAGCACCCATGCTGCTTATCTCTATTCAAGGTATCTAATTGGCAGCATTCAAAACCCTTTCGATACGAACTACGATCAACACTCCTACGAGTTGCTTAGATCGTGTGTACGTCGAGATCACTACGAGTCCTTATTCTATTTTGCAGATGCTGTGGAATGTGGATATGTCGCTTCCATCGGCGAGTCCTTTTCTTGCAACGACTTGGTCAACTATTATAAAAGATTTATTGAGAAATCCGAGAGCTTCCTCATGCCTCATCTCAAATATGCTTTTGATGAGCTCGTGCATGGAAATTTCAAAGGTGCTTTGTTGGGGTACCTGATGGCGGCAGAGCAAGGATTGGCCAATGCACAAATATCGTCATCGTATTTGCTTTTCCAGTTGGAGCCGATTTTCAACTGGACACCTCGCACTTTCGAGTCCAATCGAGTGAAGAGTGCCATGAATTATCTTGAACTAGCATCGATGCAGGGCGACGTGGATGCCTCTATTCTTCTTGGTGACTTGTATTCTGGCTCCCAACCTTCTGCCAATATCGCTATAGACAATGCGAAGGCCTTTGCCTACTATAACAAGGCGGCTCTGTCCTTCTCTCCTCACGGCTGTTACAAGTTGGGATACATGTACGAGTACGGATTGGGATCTGCAAACAACTCGGTTGACTATTACATGGCAAAACGCTATTACGATCTCAGCATTAAGTATAGGCAAGATTACAATACTATGCTGGGAGGTATGCAGCTGTTAGGACACAAAGCCAACACGTATCCTGTCAGCATTGCCCTCTTACGACTCCGATTAAAGGTGTTGTGGAACATGGACAATAAGCAGGAACAGCCAGAATCCTCTGGTTGGTTCAGCACTTTTAAAACTTTAGGAAGAGAGCAAGAGGTCGAAGAGGAAGAGGAACGTGCTGTTTCAAAATCAAAATTACATCATGAGGGAGGAAATATCGAAGAAGAGGAAGAGTACGACGTATTCGATTACGTTGTATTGATTTTCACCTTCATTTTCTTTGCGTACATGTTCTTCCAGAATGTTCGCCGACAAATTCAGAGAGTCAGAGGAGGCGCACCTGCGAACGAAGCGGAGAACCAAGGTGACGACATGATGTTCCGCATGCGAGGGCGGAATTTTGAGTTTTTCTTTGCCATTTAGAAATACTTGAAACTATGTATATATACAATGCATTAATTAATTTTCATGTCCGACAAGATATCACGGACGATGGGATGTCTACCAATGACCTTGCTCCCAATTTTTGAAAAGTTCTTATTAGGGCTTGAAAGGGATGGCCCGTTAGAGCGTTTCTCGAACCGGTAAGTATTTATAGCGGACTTATCTAAGTCATAAACCCAGCCATTATCCTTCACCACCCTGATAAAATCACTGATAGATTCGGCTTTCAGCAACGTACCAAGCGAACCCAAGACAATAAGCTTTGACCGTGCTCTTGTTACTGCAACGTTGACTCGTCTCCAATCCTTCAACAATTCTCCAGACTTTCGTTCCTTGTTTGATCTCACAAGCGAAATGATGATGCACTCTTTGTCACGTCCTTGGAACCTATCAGCAGTCAACACTTCAATCTGTGGTCGATGGCTGAAAGTCTCTAGAAGCAACTTCAACTGCGAGCGATACAACGTCATCACACCGATCTTGGATTCCTCGACTCCGCAAAGACAAAGCGCCTCAACGATTTGCCTGGTCAACTCAACTTCTTTCGTATTGCTGATATTTTCTCCCACAGATCTTTCGTAAGCTCCCAAACCATCGTGATTGAAGAAAATCACGCTATTATTCCTATTGAAAACGTGATGTAACCAAAGATCATTACTATCAGCAGTGGCGCTCGAGTGCTTCTGGAGCAATTGACGTTCTGGAATGATCAATTCCTGCTTTGCCACCATATCAGATCCACATTGTAAACGATTCTCGTACACTAAAGCATTTGATATAAGCATTATGTCCTTGTTCATTCTGTATTGGTAAGTGAGCTCCACAACACTTTGAGGGTGTTCTTCAGCAAGAATTTGAAACAATGACATAGAGAGGCCCCTTTTGATTTCTGGACTTGGATGGGTAACTAATGGTGGGAGTTGAAAATGATCACCAACCAAAATGAACTTGTCACATAGTGCAAGTGGGCCCAAACTCAAAGGCATAGACACCTGTGATGCTTCGTCAATAATGCAATAGTCAAAATGATCTCGAACATTAAAGGCCAAATCTCGAATACTCAAGCAAGTACTGGCCACAACAAGAGGTTTCAAGTAGACATCCGAAAACCTTGCAAAGTCACCAACTGTCTTTGATCCTTCTCCCGGAACATAATTTAAGATGTCTTTATGAATACGAGAAGGATTCCCAATTCGAAGAAAGTCAACACCGTATTCCTTCACTTTTAACAAGATATTGTCAACAGCAGAGTTCGTGTAAGAAGTGAGAAGAACGGTCTTCTTGGCGTCGACAAGCATCTTGATGAGGTGAGCAATAACAGTGGTTTTGCCTGTTCCAGGCATACCTTGAATCAAGGCATAATCCCGTGCCAGCAACGCCTTCTTGAAGGCAGAAAGTTGGTCTGAATTGAAGTTATTTTTCTCGTTTTCCAACGAGATGATCAGATTCTCATGATACCGTGGAGTTTCAAGATCCACGATTAGCCTCCTCCTTTCAACATCCCCACTGAGAAGAAATAAATTCATGATGTTAAATCTGGCAACTCCCATACCATAGAACATTTCGTTTTTATCAATTCTGAAAACAACAGCATCTTGTGATTGAAGGACATGTTGAGTGGGCCTAAGAACACCAGCTCTATGAAATTTGTCAGATTTCAGTTCTGACGAAATAATTCTCTTTGTCGTTGCAATTGTAATGGAGCCCGAATCGATATGACGAACGAATCCCTGCGCCAACGCAAAATGGCCCTTCTCATCACTTACAATCACCTTGTCATACTTTGCGACTTGGCTAGAGTCCATAGGGGCGGATTGGACGTTAGATTGCCTTTGAAAAGTATAATGAAACCCATACTTATCACTCTCCGATTCAGAGCTTTTTGCGATGACCAAATTGGCGAGAGCCTTTCCTTGTTCATTTTCTCGTTCAGAAGCAGTCAATACCCATAGATCCTTATTGAATCTGGCTATAAATTCCTCTTCTTTGGAGAGCAAGTTATCCCAGTATTTGTAAAATTGAGCATACTGAGGTTTATCTACTAAATGCTCAGTCAATAACTCATAAGCTCCGTCATTTAATCCACTAGACTCGGCAGAACCGTTCTCAGTCAAAAAATTCAAAGTCATGCAACTTTGCTGAATGACACAATTGTCACATTTCTGTTGTCTCATGAGATCTGGTAACTCTCGGCGGCCAGGTTGTAGGTACGAAGATATTCTGTTCCTTAAGTTGACGAGTGATTTGAGATCTGGTACAGATATGTCATGTTTCGTTGTAGACCCCTCCTCCAGAGTGTATACCAATAGAAATGAGGAAATATCCACATTGTATCTGTCTTTGAAAAGTAAAGAGTAAAGAGCAGCCTGGGCTTGGTGGCTCAAGTATGGTCGACTCGTTTTAATCTCCATTGGTAAAAGAAATTGGCCATTTGAGACATCGCCCTCCAAATTGGCTTTAAGAGTAACATCAGCAATACCCTTGATACCGAACATTGGAGACCATACGCTTTCCTCCACGTCCAATGCCTCAGCGACGGAGAACTTGATTTTCTGATGCTGTTTGTTGGTTGGAATTGCCGCTGGAAAAGTCCTGTAAAATGTATGAAACCACTGGAGAATATATGGAATATGGGTTCTAATTTTAGTTCTTATGTCGTCAAGGACGTCGCCCATAGTATATATATCAAAGATCCGCCTCCGCAACTCAATATCCAAGATCTCTTCCAAATAATCTCTGGAGCATGTCTCCAGGATAAAACACGCCTGGAAGATCTCGTGGACTGTAGTTCCCACAATGAGTGGAATGGAAGCTTCTCCTGGAAAACTAAGACGTTTGGCAATCACTGTCTTTCTTGGACAGAATAATTGGTCGGCCACCGTGGTGGAGGACACAAGGGTATCTGGATGCCATATAATGAGATTGTTGGAATTGTCAATCAATCGGGGAGTATCTGGAGAAGTCAAGATAACATGAATGATGTCGCTCGGTTGTAGATCGAGCTCAGCAGAGTCACCACGAACTATTAACCGTGTTTCGATATCATCGACATCTCTGACGGTGAGAATTAACTGGGCTCTTGTGAATCCCTTGTATGGATAAGTGCCCTTCGTGACAGCCTTGATTTGATATCGAGCGAAGTCTGAACGGCGGAAAGATATCTTTGCTCCTTCACTTGAGCTTTGCCTTGTATCGTCAGCAAATGAATCTAGTCGGAGTGTAGCCAACTCCGAGGTAGGTTTGGAAAACGAGTCTGTGAGCGCTAACTCGGAAGTTGGAGGTTTCACAACAGCTTTCTCAATAACCGAAAGGTCGAGATCATCAGAAAACGGATCGGAGTCTGGGGGGATACTTTTCGTGGGCGGTAGCTTGGTTGCTGAAATCTCTGTGGTGGCTGCTCTGGCTGGTGCTGAGGTGTATAAGCTAGTCGATGGTGTAGGAAGAATACGACTGACCTGAGTGAACAGTTCGGGCTTAATACTTGCAAGGAACGAATCGTCGTCCGAAAAAGGGTCATCGTCGTCTGTGAACAAATCCTGAGATTCCGATTCGTCGTCCTTAGAATCTGTGTTCTGTGTGGAACAACTTTGTACCTTCTGGAAGTTAGTTTCTTGGACATCTGCCGATTGAAGTTTCGTGGAGAATTCTTCGACCGATTCTGGCGTCCCATGTGTGACTTCAAACTTGTCGATCCATGTATTTAGCCTGGACGTTATCGCCAGAGCAGCATTCAATTCTTTCTGGGGTTCTGGTGGCCGAGGATCGAAGGATTTAGACCTATTTAGCTGTGGAGTCACCAGTGGCAATGTGGGCCCTTCGGACCGAACGCGAGTAAGCCCCTCTGAGCTAGACTTGGAAAGTCCCACTCCGTACTTATATAGCACCGAGTCGGTGACTCCATTGTCAACTGGCTCAGCTGAATTAGAACCTTCAGTTCTGGCAGTATCGGAGTTCTTCAACGGAGATGAGAAGATTGGACGGGTATTCTTGTTTGGACTAGTGGTGTGTCTCCATCTGACTCCGTCGAAACTGTCGTCTGAGCTCTGCTCCATTGATTTGTCAGAAACTCGAGGTGCACTTTGGCTAGATCGCGTGATTTCTTCCTCAACATTTGGCTCTGAGTCCAAAGTGATGATTTCCGGAGACTTTTCTACCGCCAATTCACCTGTCCGAGCCATTTCATCGTTCAGAGTTCCATTTCCTCTGTATGATCTTCCAGAAACGGAGGCTGCACTCAGTTGAAATGGCTGGAGCTTATTCTGAGGCTGGAAAAAGAATGTTTTTCGCGGTCTGACGGGTTTTTTGGACCGTTTGCTTTTCTGAACGGGCGACTGAGGATTTGTCTGCCTTTGTCTTTTGTCCATAGCCACCCAGTTCTGCAGTAAAAACTGGTTCACTATGATTTGCATCCATACGTGTTGTTGTGGATGCAGGAGGATGCATAGAGCGAATTGTCATGGGGAGGGAAATGCTTAGGAGTACGATCTAGGGAATAAAATAGCAATCATTAAGGTAACGAGGCTATCAATGATGACATTAGTTTATTTGCCGTGTGTTTGTGTTAGGTTCACAGCAAACTTACTGGTCACTTATGGTCAATTAAATTTAAGAAATAAGAAAGAAATAATTCATGGCCCCCTTATGACAGAAAATGGCGCCTAATCTGAAACAGATATCCATGCAATTCCCCGATTATGCTATTTCCCAGTCCACCGTATATTCTACCTCCCCATCACAAGATCTTTCATCCACACCCGTGCCTCCCAAGTCATCCATCTCCCCCATGCACTCCCGAAGTTTTTTCTCATCCTCATCGTGAACATTTTTCCACAACTTTACGACTCCATCCAAAATGGCTTACGTATTGACAGAGACTGCCGCAGGATATGCCCTCTTAAAGGCAGCTGACAAGAAAATCCACAAGTCTTCTAGCTTGCTCGAGGACTTGAACTCGGCCCAGAAGGTGGCCGATCAGTTCAAGATCCACAGATTCGAGAAGTTCCAATCTGCCGCTAACGCCTTGGAAGAGGCCAACGCCGTCATCGAAGGCAGAGTATCGGACAACTTGAAGAAGTTGTTGGAGGACGTCAAGCTTGAGAAGAAGGCCACGTTGATTGTCAGTGAGGCCAAGTTGGGTAATGCCATCAACAAGTTGGGGTTGAACTACTCCGTAGTATCGGATGCTGCATCGTTGGACTTGCACAGATCCATCCGTGAGTTTTTGCCTGAGCTCTTGCCAGGATTGGACGACTCTGTGTTGAAACAGATGTCGCTTGGTTTGGCCCATTCCATTGGTAGACACAAGTTGAAATTCAGTGCCGACAAGGTCGACACCATGATCGTCCAGGCCATTGCTCTCTTGGACGACTTGGACAAGGAGTTGAACACATATGCCATGAGATGTAAGGAGTGGTACGGATGGCACTTTCCTGAGTTGGCCAAGCTCATAACCGACTCTGTGGCCTACGCCAGAATCATCTTGGTGATGGGGGTGAGATCCAACGCTTCCACCACCGACTTGTCGGAAATCCTTCCTGAGGAGGCCGAGGAGCAGGTTAAGGGCGCCGCTGAGGTTTCTATGGGTACTGAGATTACCGACACCGACTTAGACAACATCAAGTCTCTAGCCGAACAGATTGTGGACTTTGCAGCATACAGAGAGCAGTTGTCCAACTACTTGTCTTCGCGGATGAAGGCCATTGCTCCTAACTTGACCTCGCTTGTGGGTGAGTTGGTGGGTGCCAGATTGATTGCACATGCTGGATCTTTGACTTCGTTGGCCAAGGCTCCAGCCTCCACCATCCAGATCTTGGGTGCCGAGAAGGCGTTGTTCAGAGCCTTGAAGACCAAGCACGATACGCCTAAGTATGGTTTGTTGTACCACGCCTCTTTGGTTGGCCAGGCTTCGGGAAAGAACAAGGGTAAGATCGCCAGAGTGTTGGCAGCCAAGGCCGCTGTGGCATTGAGATACGACTCATTGTCTGAGGACAGAGATGACAGTGGGGATTTCGGTTTGGAAGTGAGAGCCAAGGTTGAGTCTAGATTGAGTGCTTTGGAAGGTAGAGACTTGAGAACCACTTCCAAGGTCGTCAGAGAGAGTAAGAAGATTGACATTTCTGAGGCTAGAGCTTACAACGCTGATGCAGACGCCACCACCCCACTTGAGTCTGCTCCTATCGAGGACTCAGACAATGAGTCTGACGAGGAAGAGGAGGTGAGCAAGAAGAGAAAGAGAGATGATGACGATGAGAAGGCATCCAAGAAACTGAAGAAGGAAAAGAAAGAGAAGAAGGACAAGAAGGAGAAGAAAGAAAAGAAGGAAAAGAAGGAAAAGAAGGAGAAGAAGGACAAGAAGGAAAAGAAGGAAAAGAAAGAAAAGAAGTAGGCATGGCCATTTTTATTGCATCATATAATCTCTGTAACTGAAAAATCATTGTAAGAATACATCGATGTAGAGTTGGCAAGAATTTCTTGGCAATGATCACAAAAGTACTTGATTGAACAAGGTTTATTTCTTTTCTATCAGGAGAGTGCCGAGTAAATGACAAGAAATGAATGACGTAATTTGCCAATGGTGTCCGCTCACCGTTCTTGTTGATTACTCCATACTTACGTCCAACAAGCTCGAAGTCTCGTCCGTATCAATTGATAAGTTTGAATTATCTAACGATAGGTAAATGAATGCCGCGTTCCCAATGGAGAACTGCACGAAGTTACATGCAAACAGTGCAGATTTTCTTGGCAAAGTAGATAGGAAGTTGAAAGTTCCTCTTGATATCGATCAAACATACAGATGCTATTGTCCGGTGATGAATCCTGATGTCCTTCGAACTTTGTGAACGTGGTTACGTTGGGACATGAATTGTCACTCTGACAATTAAAGAAACAAATGGATCCGCAGCTGGGCCCTTTGACTTTGCCTTGTGGAATTTTTTTTGCAATTGTCGTTACGTGATGGAGTCAAATCACAACGACTCTCTCGCCTCGACAGCTTATCAGCGGTAAACCATGGCTCCTTGTCTTGCCAGTGTACCTACACCTGAAGCCGCACCACGAATGCCGTGGCGCACGTCCTGCACGTGGCTAGACGGTAGGAGTGGAAAGATAAGCTTACATTGGAGTGATCACGGCCAGACATTTGAAAGTATTTGAACTGATGATTCGGGATCATATGAGATGGCACCGGGAGCTGCGATGTTTCGCCTTTCATGATATTCGCCGTGTTGATCGTAATCTATGTGATTAATCTTCCACGGCCATTTCGGGCAATCCATGTAGTCCCACTGCCCTTAAGTGTGAACCGAGGATCGCTGGGTGAAGCTTCCATGCACCGGGCATCTGCGCAAAACTATAGCGATTCGAAGGTTCTTTAAACTGGAACCCCAACTATACTTCGAATCAAATCCCTCCTCGAAACACAATCTTCCTCGGAGATGCCTCCTTCGCCTGTAGATAGTAGTGAAAGCCCCCTCCTGTAAGTGAAGGTTGCGGGGTGGTACACCTGATTACACTCCGACCACTCCTAGTCGACCGCTTGATGGTGGAGTTTCCACTCTCTCTCCTCAGGCAAGCGACTCCTCGCGGGACCAAAGCCATTGTTTTACGAAAAATGCCAGCTTCGGTGCCATTGGCCCACCACCAACTGCTCAAAATGCCAATCCTGTATGTGCTGGGTACCGGAATGCGGCAATTTGTTCCTCCACTTTCGCAATTTGATAACGATGATACTAAATCTTCTTTATCACTGAAGTGGATGCAGGCTCTCCACACGATTTCTTTTTCCACCCACTATATATAGAGGCTGGATGCCAGATCCTGGTAGGGTTTTTTTTTCATTCACTCTAAACTCTTCGATACAATGCCCGAAAAGGAGTTGAACTATATCGTATCCAGAGACCAGGCCTCTTCCAACGATAAAGGCGGTGTCTACATCGATGCTTTCGATGCACAGGACAACAAGGCCCCAATGGGCAAGTGGGAATCCTTCATTGATGGTTTTCGTAGATTTGATGTGGGCGACTTGGGTATCGACCCAAACTTGTCTGAGGTCGAGAAAGCTGCCATCATCACCGCTAACTCTCCATTGTCTAGATCCTTGAAGGGAAGACACTTGCAGATGATTGCTATTGGTGGTGCCATTGGTACCGGTTTGTTCATTGGTTCCGGTAAGGTTTTGCACAATGGTGGTCCAGCCTCCGTGTTGATTGCCTACATTTTGATTGGTATTATGATTTTCTGTACTGTCCACGCCTTGGGTGAGTTGGCCATTACTTTCCCAATTTCCGGTGCTTTCGTTACCTACAACACCCGTTTTATTGACCCATCTTGGGGTTTCGCCATGGCCTGGAACTACGCTTTGCAATGGTTGGTTGTGTTGCCCTTGGAGTTGGTTGCTGCTGCTATCGCCGTGCTGTACTGGGATGATAAGACTAACCCTGCCGCATACTGTGCAGCTTTCTACGTTTTGATCATTGTTATTAACTTCTTTGGTGTCAAGGGTTACGGTGAAGCCGAGTTCGTCTTTTCCCTTATTAAGGTGATCGCCGTTATCGGTTTCATCATCTTGGGTATTGTATTGGTGTGCGGCGGTGGTCCAAGAGGTGGCTACATTGGTGCCAGATACTGGCACAACCCAGGTGCCTTCCACAATGGTTTCAAGGGTCTTTGTTCTGTGTTCGTCACTGCTGCTTTCGCTTTCGCTGGTACTGAGTTGGTTGGTTTGGCAGCTGCCGAGTCCGCTAACCCAAGAAAGTCCATGCCAAAGGCCATCAAACAAGTGTTCTGGAGAATCACCTTGTTCTACATTGTTTCCTTGATTTTGGTTGGTATGTTGGTTCCTTACAACAACCCAGACTTGTCCAAGGGTGATGGTACCGCTCGTTACTCTCCTTTCGTCATCGCCATCCAGGACGCCGGTATCCTGGGATTGCCTTCTGTCATGAATGCTGTTATCATGATTGCCGTCTTGTCTGTTGGTAACTCGTCTGTGTTCGGTTCCTCCAGAACTTTGGCTGCATTGGCTGCTGCTGGCCAGGCACCAAAGTTCTTCAACTACATTGACAAGAAGGGTAGACCATTGTTTGGTATTATCGTCCAGGCTCTTTTTGGTTTGATTTGCTTCGTCTCTGCTTCTGGTAAGCAGGGTGTTGCATTCGACTGGATGTTGGCCATTTCTGGTTTGTCCTCTTTGTTCACTTGGGGATCTATCTGTGCCTGCCACATCAGATTCAGAGCTGCTCTTAAGGCTCACGGTAGAGACACCTCTGAGCTTGCTTTCACTTCCCAGGCCGGTCTCATCGGTTCCTACTTTGGTGTTCTTTTGAACTTTTTGGTTCTTGTTGCTCAGTTCTGGATTGCTGTTTGGCCCATGGGTGATAAGCCAAGCGCTGAGGCCTTCTTTGCTTCCTACTTGTCTCTCCCAATCATTCTTGCCTTCTACGTGGGCCACAAGATTTGGAGAAAGAACTGGAAGTTCTACATTCCAGCCAACGAGATTGACATTGACACTGGTAGAAGAGAATTGGATTTGGACCTCTTGAAGCAGGAACTTGCCGAGGAGAGAGCATACATTGCATCCAAGCCACTTTACTTCAGAGTCTGGAGCTTCATGTGTTAGAATTCTATACTTGTTCCTGCATCCGTGCAACAACTGTTAGATAGAATTTGTATAATAATTAATTGACTGCGTGCTAAAATAATCGTACAGATCTCTAAGATCAGAGGAATACAAGTTTCTCTGTTATCAAAAAGCTACATTCCTTCTTTGGGAAGTGTGGTCACCGTATCAATAACAGAAGCAAGCCCGCGTTGTATGCATGACATGCAGATTGGTAATCTTCTTTATCTAATCAACTTTGGAAACACCCAATAGAAATCCTCCTGATTCTGGTTCCTAATCTGGTATCTACAAACCTTATCGGACATCTGACCCGTATGATTGGATGACTTATTCGGTGTCAGTGGATGTCTATTGTCCAATTCTTGGCCCAGATCTAGTAGCTTATCCGCCGAGGAATTTATTAGGACGGCCTAGCAGTAAGAAAAGAACTGTGCTGACCCCAAAGCAAATGCCAGTGGGGATCTAACAAAAATTTCATGGCGCACCCACGACCCAAGAACCTGTAGGCGACCTAATGCCAAAACAATCCGCTCTGGGCGATCACTTCTGTCCCCAATCCATGGGCGTAGTTGTTTGACTGTTAATCGATCCAGAGGTAATGTGCGAAAGAGCCAATTGAAGGATTTCTGCTGCTAGTTGGATGACACGATCCAATGGGCAAAATGCCACCGTAGATAATGGCAAAGAAAAAATAGTATTTTGATGAGTTTGCCGTGGTTTTACGGAACTAGTAACTTTCAGCGCTCCGCAGTAGAACAAGGCGATCCGCACGAATCTACTTAATTGTATTTGATAGGAGCTGACTTCCTGACTCCACTGCATCTTTTACTCATCAAGCATTGACCCTGAAAATGGCCACAATTCGATGGAGTACAAAGTATCGATCTAAGCATTACGGACATGGCGGAAGCGCGAAAGCTTCTATGAAATTGGTTCGCAAAACACAGATTCCACAAAACCAATGGCATAGAGAGAAACTCCAATTTGTAAAGAAAAACCGGCTCCGGCATGTTCTATTCGTCTAGAGTGATGATGTTCTGGTGAATATGGTACAAGATTTTGTGCCATGACTCAGTGAGACTTTGGAATGAGTGCAAGTTGAAGAAAGCGAGCGTCAGCCGTTCCCTGGCTTAGCTGCATGCTCATTTCCATGCACGAAAGAAGTTTGAAGTTATATGGGAAGCAAGTGTTGACCATCCAGGCGAGAAAGAATCCAATCTGCAGTGGATTAAGTACTGGTGTTGATCGGTAAGTATTGAGCCAGTATTGGTAAATCTGACCTGTGCGATTTCTATTGTTTAGAGATTTTGTCAGGCAATAACCCATTTTCAAAAAGAAAGAAGCGATCGATGGTTCCAAAATTTTTTTAATTTATTGTAGAAAATAAGAGAAATGAAGAAACTGCTCGCAATATTTCGTTAAAGAGCTAATCATCAAATAACTGCCAATCAAGCACCAGATTGAGACTAGTTGGGTCAGTTTTCACACTGACATGAACAGAATACAGATGATAGCAAATCTAATGATTGACTCTATTTCCAGAAATGATCACATTCTGCCGGAATCTCTACACCGCAATTTGTCTCCAACAGAGTTCTTCGACCTCCCCATATCGCATTGCCAGAAAAGTACAAGAAAGAACGCTAAAAAAAATCCATCAAAATCCGTCAAGAAGAACTCACGATTCATTTAAAATCACAATCTCATCTCGAATGGTCACATCATATCACTCCGAAACTGGAACTAACTGCCCATTTCTAAACGGCCATCTCGATCTCCTCCTACATACAGCTGCAACCTAACTTCTACATAATCAACCATTTACCACTAACATGTCTTCACTCAAAGAGTACCTTGGGAGTACGTTATCTCATAGACGTTTCAACCAGTCGATACTAACATCCAGAAAAAGTTCGTGTAATCACCACCGATGGCAGACTCTTCGAAGGCAATCTAGAGTGTTTCGACCACTCCACCAACCTAGTAATCTCGCAGACCGTCGAGTGGATTGTGCATGCGGACAAAGAAAACGAGGGACTTCCGTTGGGTGTGTACTTGCTTCGAGGTGGAAACGTTGTCTGCGTTGGGGAAGTGGACGAAACTGAAGGCATTGATTGGATGAGTGTAAAGGGAGCAGATCTTAAGGGAACGAAGAACCCACTATGACCCAGATGATGTCGTATAGTTTGCTTCAATTCGTTATGATTCATTTAGATTCCAACTATGGACCACCATCATTTCCAGACAAGGCAGAAAAGATTGAAACTTACAGTAACAGGACCGAAACCAGTGGATACACAGAAAATTCAGAGGACAGGCAAATAAACCAGTGGACACCCAAAAAATCAGAGGAAATACAGAAAGCCCCAGCAACCACAGACAAAATACAGACCATTCATGCCAAGTCACCACCTCCTCCATGCATACTTCACCCTACATAGCTTTACCACTGCTTGCATTAATAAACATCACTTCTTGACCAAAGGAATATCATTCTGGTGCATCTTGATGGCCAACTCAAGCAAATAGTCGATGGCTTCATTGTATACCTTAGCCTTCCACACATTTTCTCCCCACACATAGATACCATGGCGGCGCACCAATACTGCCGTGGCTCCTGGATACTTGACAATAGCCTCCTGCAAACTTTCGGTCAAATCCTCTTCGTGTGGAGTATTCTCGATGATTGGAAGCACCATGGTGTCGAAAAACTCCATGCTTCCAACTTTCTCCACCTTTCCACTATGTGGGTTCAACTCGAGTTGCGGAAGGGCTTTGATTTGCTCAATGTGGCTCATGCTGAACTCCACCTTGTCCTCGAAGAGTAGCGTAGCCATCACGGCATTCTGGCTGTGTGTGTGAATACATGCACCAGCATCTCTCAAATTGTAGCAGCTGAGGAATAGCGGTGTGCAAGCCAGAGGCTTATACTGGTAGTTTTCAGGAAGATCAAGATTGCGCACACGGGACTCGTCTTCGTTGGGGGTCTGTACGATTTTTCCAGGCAATTCCACAATGAACATCTCATCTGGGCTTAGTCTCTCCTTCTGGATTCCCGAGGGAGCAATGTAGACGATATTTGGGCGATTTTCCACATCTCGGATGGATATGCCTCCACCAGTTCCTGTGACCCAGCCGCTGTTATAGAAAAGCTTGCAAAGCTCGGATATGAGCGTGGCAGGGTGGTTGGGGCCGTATGTTTCTTTGGGCATCTTCGAAAACTGATGTTGGCTAAGTGTGGCTCTGATAGAGTGAAGTATGTAATTTAATGTCAATGCCCGTGGCGGGAGGCACGGGTGCTTTGTCCAAGACTGTGTAGTTGCAAGCATTCAGCGATGTCGTGTTTTCACTCTCCTATTAGTCCATTCTGATTTTGGAGAAACTAGAACATAAGAGAGACTAAAATGGCCTATTAAGTTGGAGAGGACCCATGACCATTGGAGCATGAACGGAATGTTTGCTTTTGGTTATGCGAAGGACTAAACAGGAAGATGAGGATCTTTTCTGTCGCATTCTTTGCTGCCAATAAATTAAGGATGTTTCTCACCTAAAAGGAAATAATTAAGATAAATTACACCTTTGTGAGACTAATATCGTTAGTCTTTCCTCTAACTACAAGGTCACAAACCCACCAACTGCTGTCCTGCGTATCAGGCTTATTGTTCACATGTAATGTAGACAACCGTGCTATGTGCCTGGTCCATATGTCCCCGACGTTGGTGTTGAATGGAGGAATAACGCGCGATGTGGCGATGTGGTAGAGCGCGAGAAGTAAATGATAAAAATAGAAGGAAAAACAAGAGAAGAATGGTAAGAAAAAAAAAGAATAAAAAGTGGAGAGAATGTCCCGACAAGGAAAGGCGACACATCGCGACCAGAGTCAGCAAAGATTGCCAAAAGCTTCCCAAAACTTTCCCATTTCTTTGTTGTCGAATCAAGATTATAAATTATAACTGGTAACCAATTACGAATAGAAATGCCCAGAAGGAACAGGAAGTAACATGAACAATCAGAAACCCACCAGACAACAATCATCATAGGAAACAATGGGGAGGCATCCTACAACCACTCCAAAAGCTACCACATATCCTGCTTGGAATCAGCCCCACATGCCGAATCGCGACCTATTTTGTCCATTCTTTTGTCCAGGAACTACTTTCCGTTCCCCTTTGGGTAATCGATCATTAGACCCTACTGATCCACTCCGGAATGCACTATTTCCCAAGCACTCAGCTCTCCTTTATTCTTTGTAAAAAAAAAAAAAAAAACTCCACCATATACAACCAGGCTCACATATCAAAAGCCCCACACATCTCTTTCAGTGGCTTGTCCCTGGGTTGTTCATTTTCTTGTTGTTCATTTTCTTGTTGATCATTTTCTTATTGATCATTTTCTTGTTCTCCGGTGTAGTTCTCAACAGCAATTAATTCCATGCACGGTTAACCATTCCCGCTCCGAACTGAAATTGTCAGGAAGATCATTGGAATTGGAATAAGATTATGAAAATCGCCTCATGTCAATTTGGCCATCATGTTTCTTCTCTTCCGTACTTACGCTTCTTCTGTCCCTTGGCCCAGAACATATATATCCGTCACTTCTTCCACCTATGGCCTCTCTTCGCTTTGTCGGTGGTCAGCAACTCCAACACTGTACCAAGCACAACCCAGGGCACCTCACCGACGCACTTCCACTTATTGTCGCCGGAAATGACGTTGGTTCTCTGATCCACGGACGTGCCCCGCACAAAATACCGCCTCTGCATAATACACATTTGGTACCTTAGAGCCTCGCGTTCATCGAAGCAACCACAAACCACTTTTCCTTCCCATGAAGTTGGTGTCGCTCAGATGGTTATCGTGGCGATCCTTTGCCTTGGCGTGGATTTTCTGCCTCATAGTGTGGCTCGTTGGGTTCAACAACCGCGTGTCTCCATCGGTAGTGACCACCACCGTGCTAAATAAAGCCAAACTCATATCTCTCTTCACTCATTTCCACCACAGAAATGTAAATTTGGCGGCGATATCCACCCGCTCCACCGTCTACGACGAGCTCTACGGCCAACTCAACATTTACGACTTTTTGAAGAAGAGCTCCATCCAGGAACGATGCATGCTGTATTTCAACCATCTTTCCATGAGCAATCCTGAGTGGTTGGTGAACCCCCACGACTCCACAAGATTTGACCGTGCCGCATTCACTGACTATGAGACATACATGACTAGTCAAACCAAGAAGTGGAACAAGGAGGCCAAAATGGCCGAGAGTGAGGGCCGTGATCCTCCGCCAAAGCCAACTGACGAGCAGATGCGGGAGAAATTTGAGAATTTGCGGGACACTGCGTTTTCAGACGAGCAGACCTTACACGACTTTGTCACTCACGTCCGTGTCTTTGAAAAGTGCTTCATGCATTCGCAGGACTCGCGTGTTAGAAGACTTGACAACAAGTTCATCAAGAACCAGCAGGAATTCTTAAAGACCAGTGTCAAGTACGAGTACGATCATGAGGAGAAAAGCAGCGTGGGTAGGGCCTACAAGGACAAACTTGCGTGCAACAAGGTGGAACTGCGAATCTTCCCATTTTTGTCTAATGAGTACCCTATCTTCGAAAGATGGAATCAGGAGAAGGTGTTTTTCCCAGGAAATGAGAACAAGGGAAAAATGACTGGCTGTTTTCTTAACGATTTTAAGAGCCGCATCAATGGAAAGGGTATCGTCATGACACTTGGTGATGGCCATATCGAGGACGCTGCAAGACTCATTAGAATATTACGTTACTTCAGAAACACATACCCTATTCAGGTCGTTTTCCATAATAACTTGTCTCGTGAATCGCGCTACAACTTGATCAGAGCTGGAAGAAACGATTACATGGATTTGCCTCGCCAGGACATCTGGTTCGTCGATGCCGAGAGAGCAATCACTGAACAATACCGTTCAAAGTTCGGAGGCTTTGCCAACAAGATTATGGCGATAATGTTCAGCTCTTTCGAGGACATTCTTTTCCTCGACGCAGACTCCGTCATTATGAAGGATGTTGACTACTTTTTTAACTTGGACCGTTATGTCCAAACAGGTACCTTCTTCTACAAAGATCGGTCTTCATTCGAGTTCAGACCCAAGAATGACAATTATTTCTTCAAAAAGTTGCTCCCATCCGTGGATGATTCCATGGTGTTCAACATTCCGCAAACCACGAACTATACTTTGATGAATGAGTTCTTCTATAATGACTTTAATCACTATATGGAGAGTGGTACTGTGGTATTGAACAGAAAGAAGCATTTTATGATGCCCTTCATGATGGCTATCATGAATTTTTACAGCCTTGTGTCCAGTAGAGTTTATGGAGATAAAGAATTGTTCTGGCTTGCGTGTGCACTTTTGGGTGACGAAACATATGCTTTCAACAATAACTTTGCAGCTGCTATCGGCGAATTGACGCCAGAATACGAGCGTCACAAGGATATCAAGGATATTAAGAGTTTCCATTCGCTGGAGCTTTGCTCTAACCATCCAAGTCATATCAGTGACGAGGATAGCTCGTTAGTTTGGATGAACTCAGGTTTCCGCTTCTGTGGAAACGTTCACAAGTTGAAAATAGATCTCGAAAAGGAGTTTGGTCAGGGAAAACGGTACACCAAGTTCAAGACATTAGAGGATTTTAAAACATTCTTCGAGTCGAAATTGATAATTACTCATGCAATCATCCCTCCATTCTACAGGGACCAGAGACGAGCAGTTAATTCGGAGCACGAACCAGAAGTTCCATGGGTCATGGTAAATTACTGTGAGGGATACTGTTGGTGTGCCTATTCTCTGATTGGTGGCTACAACAAGGCTGCCAGCGAAGATCCCTCCAATAGAATTGAGGGACGAGTCATTGAATTTTCAGAAGAAGACCAGAAGTTGTTTGAGACCCTCGGAGACATTTGGATGTCACCCTTGGGTTGGTGAATATACCTCATTCTTTTGCATTCTTTACAACATTTAACCATCTATAGAAACTTCCCGCATCTTCAATACAACACTTGGAATCCGAGCCATCAAGTCCTTAGGCAAGCAGTAGATTGGATCCACGGGCCGAAGGCCGTACTTTTCCGGTGCAACCAAACTTAATCCAGCAATAGCAAAGCATGTATGGTAAACATCCGTCTGATTTCCGGGTCTGTCTGCGAAGCCTCCATTGTCGAGGTCCTGACACTCCAAGATAAACTTTTCCAAATGCTGGAAGCTAATCCAATGCTCCTTTCCTAACATAGCCAAACTCAGTAATACCCACCAACTGTAGCACACATCGGGAAGCTTTTCCGGACGGCCATTGAATCCACCAGACGGTAGCACTTGACGTTCACTAAGCCATGCTGGAGTTTTGCTCCCCACCTTGTCCAACTCATCGCATAGTGCTAAACATCCCACGCAAGTGTAGATCTGGGCTGCGTGAGACTCTGCTCCTGGCAACATACCAAAGCCTCCGTCAAAGTTCATGCACAGCAAAATAAACTTGCTTGCCCCAGCAGCCACTTCCTTCGTCAAAGCATTGAGCAATGTTAGGATGTATACCGATACAAAAACAAAGCGGGTGTCTACCTCGCCGAATTCATCACCCTTAAAGCTTCCATCGCCCAATTTCAAAGTCATGACGAAATCTATGATTTGCTTTTTCTGATCGTCGGAGATGGCATCCATTCTGTCGTAAATGAACAATATCTGGAGTCCGGAGAGGGTTGTCAACACATGGGCGTCGTGGCCTGGAAAAGCAGCAAAACCACCAACTTTCGAATCATAACAAGACAAAACAAAGTCGATCACCTCATCCTGAGGCAAGGCATCGAGTCTATTCATCGTAGCCAACGCCATAATCCCCCAGTAGAGACCATTAAGCCTCAAGTGCTCCAGAAGCCAATACTCGTACGATTGTTTAGTGATCTTGGAATCAAGATCCTGGACGTACTTGATATGAATGCCCTTACTAAAAGTATTTTGCGTGTCAGCCATGATGGAGGCGATTAAGGAAGACCGGGTTCTCCTAGCGGAACGTATTGATATGGTGCATGCACACTCATGTTGAAAGCACTCAGAAGAATAATTCGTTGAAAGTATACTTCTTGGACGCAGGAGAGTACTCGACGTAGTTGAGTTTTCGAGAGTTCTGATTGTCGATTAAACCTCCGATATTCGCAACTTTGCATCCGTTGTAGGTCACCTCAAAAGATTTGAACCCAGAATCAAACAACATGATGGTTGTAGGTAGAGGTTCAATTCTGATCAGGCGTTGGTAGTTCGTATTAATGACTCGGAGATCTTTAAGGAATGGCTGGAGATCTCCTTGATCCAACAATGTCTTGACCAATTGTCTTGCCATTTTGATCTTAGTGGGCAAGTGAACCTCGTCGCTCATGATATTCTCAACGTCGGTGTCCTTACCTGCGTTTTCCAACTTCAAGGCTTGATTTTCAAGATCCAAATCTGACTGGAAGATTATGTCGTTTCTCTTGAATTTGTTCATGATGTCATCTCTAAATAGAACGAGTTCTTGCGAAATATAGTTAATCCGCATGGTATTCCACCCGTAAATCAAGCTCCCCTTGGGTAAGAGTCTTTCAAGTCTTGTTGTAAACACTCGTGGGATGGATGTTTGCGGCAATGCATCGAGGCTAGATCTTCCAAGAGAAAATGTCGACTGCCAAGGATCATTGGGGCCTGGAATCAAAACAAACTTACATTTGTTGACCACAAGCGGGAATCCTGACAACATCTCGGCAAAGTTGTCAAAGTAACTTTTGTAGTTTTCAGAACTCAGAATCAGAGAGAGAGAGGCGTTGGTCAGGGTGAGGGGGGTTGAGACAAACGAGCCAGGCAAGATGATCGTGGTGTGTCCTTCTTCACCCTGGTCTTGTTGGTCCTCGAGCATCTCTTCCATGAGGGAGAAGAACTTCTTCAAGCCGGCCATAATCTTGAAGTTGTCAAAGTAGATGTTGCACCCGAGCATCACCAACTTGTGGTTGACCAATGATCTTTCCAAAGATGTGAGTCTTTTCCGCAACGGCCTATCGATTTTCACCATGGCGCTGCTCCGTGCCAGAGTAAATGGGTCGCTATGAACACCCAAAAAGTCAAGGTGTCCATACGCATCCAAACTAGCTTCTCTTCGTTCTGCTTGTGGATGCTGTAGATAGGAGACGTGGAAGCAACCACTGATCACGTTTGCGTCGTTACTCATAGATCCTCCGGATGCGGAGTAGATACCCTCTATGATCAAGAGCATCCCGGTTGAGTAGAACGAGCCGGGAGTCTTTCTGGCTTGCTTAATGTTGAGCTCGATGTAGTCGGAGCTATCTTCCAAGATGTAGTTGCCATTGACATTTTTGGAGAGAAGTCCGAACAAAGTGAATTTCTGGCCATCTCTTCCCAAGACATTCTTGATGAGGGTGATTTCGGATGTAGCATGCATCGAGGTGCTGACTCCAGCGATGCTGGAAAACGTCGATCTCTTGAAATTTTCGTCCCGCGACAACCTATCCATCCCCACGTAGTACCTCTGGTTGTAGTATTCGGTTGACAGGCGGAGGGTGTTAGAAAGTTTTGATTTGGCCACAGGTTGCGGCACGAACTGCTTTCTGACTCTATCGAAGACGAACTTGGGCTGCACGTCGGGGGTGACAAACTTGAAGAAGTCTCTCCAGTTAAGATCAGTCACATCTGTAGCCGGCGGAGCAATCGCGTCGGAGATGGTGTCAAATTTGGAAGCTTTTATCGGCTCAATGAAGCTCTCGACTGCTCTGGGCACTTCCTTGTCCTTGCTGAGCTCCTTGACCACCTGAGTCAATCCTGGGCCGTCGATGAAAATCCCACGGTCCTGCTGTTTCCATAACTTTGCAATTTCCTCCAAAAACTGCTGGCATTTTGGTCCTTTCCATTCTGCTCCAAACTTTAATGCTATCGCATCGGTGAGAACTGAAAGCGCATCGGTCTGGATATTAAGGCCATGCTTTTTTGACAAAATCCGATAAGCGATAGGCCGGATAATTGACGGAACAATTTTCACAGGCAAAGATGCTGGCGCAGACATTCTGTGGCCTAGAAAGAGTAGGTCGATGAGGTGGGTTACGCGTCTGAGTAGGTTGCACTGTACACTACGAGATGGAGAATTCGCAACCATTTGTGGAGATGCGATTATCATGACGTTCATTATTCTGCATCGCCCATGATGAGTTGAATTTCGTCGAGTTTTTTCTTGATGGTCGCAAGTTGTTTGAGCGTGGAGACTGCGATATCCTGCTGCTGAAGTAGATTTGAGATATCCCCCAATCCTCTAATAGATGCCTTAATGGCAGCCACATCGTTGCTGTTCTGGTCAATCAGCAGTTGGTTAATGGTCAATTTTATGTCCCTAATGATCTCTTCTCGCTTCGCTAGTTTCTTTCTGACTGATTTAGTCAACTGCTTGACTTTGTGACCTGTCTCTAGGATCTGGTCCGATTCGTACAGCTTGTATGCCTTCAGCTTATCTTTGGCGTACTCGACTCTGAACTCCTCCAAGAAGGAGAAAAGCGAATCCAATTTCTTCTTGTAGGAATTATTAGGCTTAGATTCTAGTTTCCTGGTGACCTCCAAGAGTTGAGGAAGCTCTTCCATTCGGGTATTCAACTCCCTCTCGGATTCCGTTAACTTATCCTTCATAGCGAGTGTTTCGAACTTCTTCGTCAAAGAAGACAGTAGGCGATTGAACTGCTCTTCGGTACGTTTGATCTCATTCACCACCTTGACATGCTCCTTGTTCAATGCAGACATTGCATTCACGTGCCCAATGTTGATGTCTGCAAAACTGGTGTTAGGTGGGGTTTCTGCAGCATCGTGAGAGTCTGGAGGATTCATACCAATTCCCTCCGATATCGGTTGCACGTTTGACGACTTCGTCGTTGTAGATAATAATTCTTCCGGAGAGGTGTGTGACGTTCGAATATTTTTCGCCATTGCCCGTAGTCTCTCTTCCTTTCGGGCGAGGTATTTCTCCTTCTGTTCCAATCGCTGCTTCATATCTTCAAGCATTTGCACGGTATCCCTCTGGAACACCAAGAACGACTCGTTCTCCTTCAAAACAGAATTCTCAATCTCCTTCAACCGCTCCTTCTCGATTTCCTGGTGTCGATTCTCATTCAATTCATGAAGCTGGCGGATCTCTACGTTCAAGTCAGCAAGCTGAGCTTCATAACTTGCTTTCGTGAGATACACTTCTCGCTCATGTTCGTTCTTGAGTTCCTGGATCTCCTCGCTCTGGTCTTGTATCTTTTTTTCAAGCACAGCTTCCTTCTGAAGTAATCTTTGTTGCTCAAGACTCTTCTTTGCAAGTTGCACGTTGGCATCCACTTCATCGAAATCGAAATTATCAGCATGTGATTCTGTTCTTGGTGCAAAAACATCATCGTGCAACACATATTTCTTTTCGGGTTGGCGCCGAACGTTCAATTCTTTCCTCGCCGAATCACTGAGTCTCTTGAACTCGTTATTCTGATGCTTGAAGCTGCTTAAAAAACTTCGAAGCTTACCTAACATTCCACGTCCATTCGATTTGGTCACTGTAACTGCGTTCCTTTGCAACCATGGGCGGTCCTTCAGCACCTTGTTGGCGATGTTTGTATCCTTAAATGCCTTCTTCTGGGGCAGATAAGGTAGAACCTTATACATGGAAAGGGGCCGATCTGCGCTTGCGGGAATGGAATGAAGAGTCTTAATAGGTGACCCAAAAGACCCTGGAAGCGAAGTTCTCTTGAACGATTCAGAGAATCGTGATGTACTTTGTTCTTTGAGTTGAACTGGCAGCCTTCGCCTGGATGACAAATTAATTCCAGAGCCAGAGCCACCAGTGGACCGCAAATTTGTACTTTTCTTTGTATACGCCGAATTGCCCTTGGCTAGGGCATACTTGTCGGCTAGCGATAACTTTTTGGCCATCAAATGATAATGCACTTTTAGTCTCCCTGCACTGATGAGTTGGTTACTGAACGCGATTTCAATTCATGCGCTATGCTGCAGATGTCCAGAGTTCACCCTAGGGATGGAACAAATAAATTCTAAAAAAAAAATTATATGCCCAAATTGGCAATCTTATACATAGAACTAGAATGCTATTTGTTTGAATCAGGGGCTTGACAATTAATGCGGTGGGTTCGATTTTCCACTGGTGCTGGTCATATATAGAATGTGGAGGTCAATGGAACTTCGAAGTTCACTGTGGCGGAAGCCTCGCTTTGAATAGACAATAAGAAACCCTCTGGAAAAGATTAAATAGTCAATCTCTTCCTAATATTGTGATGTAGTATGCTTGTAGCAAGTATGTGATTCCTTGGCCAAGTAGAAATGGAGAAGTGGGCTCTCATGGAAAGAAGTCAAACTAGATGCCTCACTCAAAGGAATGTTTAGGTTCTATGGGCGAACAAAGGTAGAAAACGATTGGAACGGTGATAATACTAGAATAACGAATAGAATGATAACAATCATCGTGGAAATGAGGAATACTATACACAACATTCGCAGCCAATTTGGGTGAACAAGTGGTGCAGACGTACTTGATTGAGCACAATTATCATAATCATTACTGGAATCCCTCAACCTGAACCTGAACTGGAGTAATAACACTGGGTGCTGGGTTGTGAACCAGCGTAGAATCCAAGTCAATTCTTGCCATTGTGCCAGAGCTCTTCAACGTCGTGGCAGAGCCATTGATACTCAGATGCATCATGGGTGACTGAAAGGACTGTCTGGTGATTGAAGGTATCTTGTTTGCACAAATTTGTGGTTGGTTGTTCAAGTTCTGGTTGGGTAGAAGAGGCATATTTGATTTGGCAAATGTCAATGAAGGACTAGGCAGCACGTTGATGTGTTCTGCTGTCGCAGGGGTGGAAACCGTGGGCGTGGTGGATGCTGTTGTGGAGGCGGTGGTCATAATGCTTGCGCATTTCCTGTTTGCAATCGTTGCCTCTATGTCCTGAATGTTGAGCAGGGCAATTGATTCTAGAACGTCGTTTGTAGATTTCGCTTGTCTGTGTCTCAAGATTTGTTTCTCTGGAGTAGTAGGAACAAGCGATTTGGGCAGCAGGGGATTTTCCTGTTGCATGTTGGTATCCTCCAGAGGAACGTCGATGCCCAAAAATTTAGCATACACTTTCATGGCTCCATCTGCGTCTAAAAGCATGGCACTCTCAAAGTACCCGGGACGAGAATCGTCCAATTTAATTGTGTTCTTGGGCTTTGCACCGTTGAACAAGTTGAAGAGATCTGCTCTGTATGTTTTGGGGAGCGGATTGCTGGAGATGTAAATGTTGGTAAGCTTGGAGTCGGCGGCCAGAACCTGCCACAAAATTGGCTTGAGCAGCTTGATGTCCTTGAGTTTATTCCGTCGGAGGTCGATTTTCTCGATCGCAGACAACCTCTGGATTCCGTCGATGCTGGAGATTTTGTTATTGTTGAAATTAAGCGTGGTAAGATGCACCAAGTTCAGAGGGAGTCTTGCCAACGAGGTGATGTAGTTGTCAGCAAAATTCATATACTTGACATTGTGGAGCTGGTCCAAGCCCTCTGGTAAGTCTTCAAGCAAGTTGTTAGAGAGATTGAGCTTTACCACATTCGACAATGGCTTGAAGACAAATGCAGGGATGGATGAGATGGAGCTCTCTGTGACAGTCAATTGCTTTAAGAAAAACCACTTGTTGTCCGGCAACGTGGTAGTGTCACGGTCTGGGGTTGAGTGGAATGTATGGGCCCATTTCAAGTCGTTATCTCTAACCATGAGGCCATTCTCTCTAGACATATTACCGGAGGTTAGGGCACGTTCTCTGTGAGGGTGCTTGAATGCCGAGTTGCCCTCCGAGTGGTCAAAGTCATGTTTTTTCAGGCGGGTGTCGCTGAAGGAGGAGCGACCTGTTTCATCGTCCAAAACTAAATTAAACAACACTTCGGCGATATCACTGACTTTGGAGTTACGGATAATCAAGATCCGGAGCTGCTCACTCAAGGTGTGCCAGCCAAACACTTCGTTGGGCTCGTACTCCACGAGCTCGAGCACCTGGAGGTTCTTGAACATCTTGAGAGGCACCGAGGTGTCGCATGGATACTCTTCGTAGCCTGCGATGGTGTTGATTTTTGTCTTCGGGTTAAGAATGAGACACGGGATCTTGGTGAACGACGAGTACAAGTACTTGACATCTTTCTGGATGATTTTGGGGTCCTTGCTGAACGCAAAAGAACGCCAATACACCGAAGCACTCGACACGATGGATTTAACAGAGTTGATGGAGGTGATGGAGCGTGCATCGCTCTCGAATACCCGCAGCGTTCTGGCGTTGTTTGCCATGAACGAAATGAACGTCGGCTCGTGGTTTGGGGTATCGAGCTTCACGTTGAGGGGCCCAACGTCCACCCCTAGCGAAGAAGACTCGATGCGCTCAGTGATATAGTATAAGTGGTGGATGGTGAAGCTGGGGCGTAGGGGTTTCACGTTACTGACGGCTCTCACCTTGGAGAAGCAGAGCAAACCATTTGCAAGACCTTCTTCATTTTTTCTGATATAGGTTGCCAACCGTTGAACATAGACATCCCCTTCGATGGAGGAGTCGTTTCCAAAATTTCCCATCATAGAATGTGGGGGAAGCAGAGTATCAGCCAGGAGAAAAAGCACTATTTGTGCACAGTCTTCACTTTTGGACTTACAGGATAGATGAAGAGGTTTGATGTTGTGGGTGTCGGAGCTGTGTGCACGTCTATTCTTTTTTTGGTCGATTCGTGATTTTCCTATTTGAGAGATGCACAACAGAGGGCAGAGCTCAGTGACTGAGGGATGGAACAGTCATCGAAAGATTGTTTCGAAGTTCTCTATCATTTCTACTACGTGCATCTTTTTTTCTATTCTCTTTTTCTTCCTTTCTTTTTGGAAATTTTCGTTCATAATTTGCACTTTCACACCCAATTTAACCCTGGGTAGAATGAAATCTTGAGATTTTTTACGTTTCATTCACCTCACATTCTCTGTCTTCTCACTTCTAACCTCTCACTTCTAATCTCTCTCTTCTCTACAGTGTTCATTCCTTATGATCCATTTCCTAATTCTACTACTCCTCATCCGGTCCAGGCGACATCGGATTTACCGTCAATCGCTCCATGATGCTGGCCGGTGGAATCCCTGCCATACTGCAGTTGGTGTCAATGCTTCTCCTCCGCAATCTTCGCGACAGACTGGCCAACGTCACGATCGACTCGCTATCCCTGTCTCGTTCCCGCGTCCCCGTAGTCTCTCTCGTGTCTCTGCCACTGGCCAGTAGTGACCCATACACACTAGGTGCCAACGATGTGTCTGCTGTCGACGCCACATACGACGAGTTGTCGTTGGGCGGTTCGCCGCTTAATATTGACAGCGGGTTCGTGGTCGAACTATGCGATACTATCAGCTTTAGCGGCACCGTGCTGACATTATCAGAATGTAATGATCCCTGGGAATCTTCGTCACTGGCAAAGTCCACGCTCTTCAAGGACTTTCTGGCACTTATATTACCTGATGGCGCTCCAACATGCTTCTCATAGGTGAGATTATAGTTCTGTCTTCTTTCTCCTGGCTCCAATGGTCGGTTCGGGCCTTGTACAAGTCTCTTGACCCAGCCAAACCTTCCGCGGGCCTGGCGCTTGTCATGGACGTCCAATCCTGGGAGGTTAGTAGGGAGAAACAATGGGACAATGTCAAAAAAAAATGGGGGTTTGGGCTACATACTAGAAGTTGTGTGGGACATTAAATAAGAAGGAGATTGAGGACCCATGGAACTTATGTAATACCAGAAATCTCAAAAAGCTCACGTGCAAAAAGAATGCGCAAGCCCGGAATCGAACCGGGGGCCCAACGATGGCAACGTTGGATTTTACCACTAAACCACTTGCGCAGAAA